>CAUYUJ010003792.1:62126-104626 GCA_963575745.1 Prorocentrum cordatum | reverse complement strand
CTCCTCTCCTCCTCCTCCTCCTCCTCCTCCTCCTCCTCCTCCTCCTCCTCCTCCTCTCTCCTGTCTCCTCCTCCTCCTCCTCCTCCTCCACCACCTCCTCCTCCGCCCCTCCGCCCCTCCTCCTTATATACAACACTCCTCCCTGTCGCGCTCCCAGATGTGTCGGCAAGGCGGACCAGGCATTCCTCCTGAGACTTCCTCGCCTCTGATGGCCCTGAAGCTGGATAGTTCGCAGCAGCTTCAAGAATGGAGGGCGGGTTGTTCTCAACATGTGGCTCTCGCCTTAGCTCCGCGCGCATTCATTTTAAACGCTTGCAGCTTCAAGGATGGAGCGCGCTTCGTTGTCAACGTGCGGCTCTCGCCTTATCGCCACGAACAGTCGTCCCAAAAGTTCGCAGCATGTTCAATAATGGATGGCTGTTCATTTACAAACTGTGGTTCTCGCCTAAGCGCCGGTCACATTCGTCCGCAGCTGCAAGGATTTCTGGTGAATCGCTTTCAATATGTGGATATCGCCTGAGCGCCGCGCAAATTCGTTCTACAAGCGTGCAACAGTTTTAAGGATGTATGGCGGATCGTGTTCAAAATGTGGCTCTCGCCCTAGCGCCGTGCAAATTCGTTTGTTTCAAGTTTGCAACCGTTTCAAAGATGGAGTACGCTTCGTTTGCAACATGTGACCCTCGCCTTTGCGCCACGCACATTCGTTGTAAAATGTCGCAACCACGGCATGGGTTCGCAAGGTTGCTGTTTCGAGACTGGTGTTCTGTCGCGGGCTAGGATTGGCAGGACGCAGCAGTCACGTTGATTCGCTGGGTGATGTCCCAAAAGGCGGTCTGACACGATTTAGGAATGCCATGGCGAAACACTCATGTTGATTCGCTGCGTTGAACTCCAAGGAATGGCGTTCAGGCACGACTTCGGATTCTCAGACGGTTTTCTTTGAACGAGGCACTGTCCGCTACGGAAAGCTCGTGCAGGGGGCCTGCGAAAAAAGATACTTGGAGACAGGGTTCACTGCAACATCGTGGATGCGTTCTTGGGTCTGCACTGGTCCTCCTCCTCCTCCTCCTCCTCCTCCTCCTCCTCCTCCTCCTCCTCCTCCTCCCCCTGCTCCTCCTCCTCCTCCTCCTCCTCCTCCTCCTCCTGAGTTCTGCCCCGCGGCCCCGCCGGAAGCGCCCGGACTCGGCGCAGTTCTCGCACGGGAGCCTGCTGGGCGGGGCGTCGGCTCTCGGCAGGAGGCCCCCATGAGAGAGGCGGGCCAACGGAGCCCCTGCATCTCCTCGTCCTGCTCCTCCTCCTCCTCCTCCTCTCCTCCTCCTCCTCCTCCCCTCCTCTCCTCCCCCTCGTCCCCCTCTTCCTCCTCCTCCTCCTCCTCCTCCTCCTCCTCCTCCTCCTCCTCTCCTCGTCCTCCATCTGCCTCCTCCTCCTCCTCCTCCTCCTCCTCCTCCTCATCATCATCATCATCATCATCATCATCATCATCACTCTCCTCACTCTCCTCCTCTCCTCCTCCTCCTCCTCCTCCTCCTCCTCCCCTCTCCTCTCCTCTCCTCCTCCTCCTCCTCCTCTTCCTCTTCCTCCTTTTCTTTGCGCTGCCTGAACTTAGCGTTCTTCTTCCTCCTCCTCCTCCCTCCTCCTCCTCCTCCTCCTCCTCCTCCTCCGCCTCCTCCTCCTCGTCTTTCTCCTCCTCCGCCTTCTCCTCCTCCTTTTTTGGCGCTGCTCGACCTTAGTGACCTAGCACGCAACACTATGTTTCCTCCTCCTTCTCCTCCTTCTTCTCCTCCTCCATGTTTTGACGCTGTTCGGACTTAGTGAACTAGCACGCAGCATTCGTATTATTGTTACTCCTCTCCTCCTCCTCCTCCTCCTCCTCCCCTCCTCCTCCGCCCCCCCATCCTCCTCCACCTCCTCCTCCTCCTGGTGCTCTGCTATTGGCGCTGAAACGTCCCTGGGCTGTGCTGGGAGATTGGGACATTCCACCGCAAGCCTTGCACGCCTCAGGCCTCCTCCATCGCGTACATGGGCCTGTCGTGGTCCCGCCGGTTGCGTTCACGTGCAGTCGAGGCGAATGGTCGATGCTGGATTTGTGTCATCCGTGAATGGGCAATTCCGTTTGTTTCTGGTCGTCGCGCCCCGGCGGCCGCGCCTGGGGTTGTGGTTGGCGCCAGGTGTCGCGGGAGCCAACTCGTCCCTGGACGTCTCAATGCCCCCGGCCGCCCCCCACGAGGTCCCCGTCCAAAAGAACTCCCGCATGATGGGGCCCCAGACATCCCTCTCCAAGGCCGAGAGGGCCGTCCAGCAGGCCCCTGCCACAGACAGGTGTGAAACACATGTCAAGCAGATGTTCGGTGAACGCATGGGCCCGCAGAGCGAGAGCGGCGTCGAGGCCCAGGCCGCGGCGCCCCCCGTCGGACGAGGGCATGCCGAGCCCGGGCATGAGTCTTCTGATGAGGAGGGCCCTTGGGGCCATAGATGAGTCTAACTTCAGCTCGGCTGTGCAGCATTCTGTTCGGCCCGAGAGCAAAAGCAGCAGCGTCTCCTGGGCCTCCTGAGCCCATGCCTTCCAGCCTGGCCGATCCTGCAAATAGTGATAGTTTTTACCTTCTGCTCCCCCCCCCGCGGTAGCGCCCCCGTCCCTCGTGCTGAGCAGACTCAGCGGGAAGGCGCTTCGACCCGATGTTTTCGTGTCCGATGCCTGCTGGTAACAATCGCGCCATGCGAAGTCGTTTACCACGCGTCGGTACAATTACATGCCCACCCCCCTCTTCCGCGCTCATGGCCGTTCTTGCAGTTCCCAGTCGGAGCGGCGGCTGCTGTTTCGTGATCGAGGAAGTGAGGCAGTTCACCAGGGCACGCGCAGCCCCGTTGAAGGATCAGGTGGCGTGCTGGTGGAAGTGGGTGGCGACGTTACTACAGCATGCGGTTCGCCACGGGCAGCGCGTCAACGGCGCGAAGGGGCTGGGGGCGATCCATCAAGCGCATCAGACGCTGGCGCACTCCAGACCCAGTGGGGTGAACAAGGTCCTCCGGCCAGCGAAGGACGCGCGCCCCCGGAAGTGGGCTTCGGTGACACTGGATTGCCAGAGCCTGGTCGCCACAAAGCTGGAGTCTTTCTGCGACCAGATGCCGAGGATCACAAGTAGGGCTCCGAGTCGTGCGATCAATGAGTCGTTAGCAGAATTCACGAATTGGGTATCGGAGCAGGATGCCGTGGGTGTACTCCATCGCAGCATGAGGGGTGGACCCCCTACCGCCGCCAGAGGTTTTGCAGGACTCAGGCGCAGCGGTCCACCCCAGAGGCATCATGGACCAAAAGAGTAGGCAGTGGCAGAAGGTCTGAGGTCTGAGCTCCGCACAACCGTCGCACGGAGCAGCTGGAGCAGGCCTTCGAGGCGGCACGCACAGCAGCGAAGGACGAGCCGCTGGACCCCATCGTTGTTGATGATATTCGCACGGCCGCCCGCCGCATCAAGCCCAACGGGCCTGGGCGCGGACCGCTTGACTCTCGTCGGCGTGGAGACGCTCCCGCAGTCAGCTCTGCAAGAGCTCGTGGAGCTCGTGGAGCTGCTCCACGGCGTCGAGGAGACCTCGGCCTGGCCGTTCCAGCCCCAGCCGGTCCTCGGGAAGCTGCTCCCGCAGAAGCTGGGCGGGGTCGGATCCTCTGTTTGGTTTAATTTTAGGTCGGGCCTGTCCCCCTACAAGGGGATTTCGTGCGAAACATTAAAATACTCCTAAAAAATACCCCCCAAATTCAAACCAAAAAAAAAACATCGTCCCTCGATTATTGTTTGACTATTTCCGCAAATTCCTCCTGAGTCTAATTCTGAAGCAGGCCGTGGCCCCGCAGCCGCGGGGACCACACCCGCGACTGGCGCGGCCTGGTCGAGACGGAGTGGGGCGCGGCGGCGGCTGCAGCCGCGCCACTGCACGAGGCTCTCTGCACCGCGCACTCCGCGACGAGGCGGCTGGCGCGCTGGGCGCGCCGTGCGCCCGCCGACGCACGGGTACCCAGGGCTGCTATGACAACGTCGCAGGGGATCTGTGGGTTGACAAGGCAGTGGCCATTGGTTGTCCCTCTCTGTGTGTATTATTTGGACCTGGCCCAGTGCATGGCACCCAGAGTTTGGGAGCAGATGGGGGCTGCCAGCGATCCCTTCCCCGTCACCTGCAGCGCCCAGTCAAGGGCCCAGGGGAGGGGCGCGGTTTGCCAAAGGTATGGTGCATCTTGTGATGGCCCCCACTGTACGCAAACATGCGGGTGTCTCTCATCGAGTCTGGGTGGGTCACCTTTCACAAACGGTTGCAGGGTCCAGGCGACTGATTGTTGAGCAACGCTCCTCATGTGTAGCGGGCACGGCACATGACATTTGAGCCATATGAATCTGTCTATTGCTTCTGATTGTGAATTTGCTTGTTCCAATCATCCGGACGCCTGGAAGATTGTCAGGAGAATTCGCGGGAGCGGATCGGTTGTCCAGGCTGCGTTGCAATCTAGCTCCCTTGGCACTGATCACGGCAGAGGGCGCAGGCATGCCAGAGCCACGCGTACCAAGACGGGGCTGAAGCATGCTCAGCTTCATGAAAAGGTGGTGAGATTTGCCAGGGCGTCCAAACGCTACAAAGTCACATCGCGCCTTGAAAGATCGGGAGCGCAGGCGGCAGGTAGCGCGTGTATTATTACCTTGCTGGAGATTGGAGAGGAGATGCGGGACCCAGGTATCACTTTGCCGCGGGAGGTCCTGTCAGCGCGGTTGCAGCAATGGCTTCGCAATCCCCAGAACGTCCCTCGGTCCAAAGACCTGGGCCCATTATGTTGCGGAAGTCGGCAGCTATGGAGCCAAGTCGAAGGTCTCGACGGGCTCGTGGTCCCAGGTCAGCCACCATCACCACGCTGCGTGAACGAGGTAGGAGACCAACCACACCCACGTCACGTCTGGACAGTCTTCAGACAAGACATCCGGGGAGGTCCCCGAAGGAGGGTACCACGAGCGCATGGCACTCAATGGCCAGGCTTTTTTTCGCCGAGTTCCACAAATCGTCTGGCCGTGGCGACTGGCAGCAGGCAGCGACGCACTTCTGCGGTGCTGGTCGGGAGTTCGGCGCGAACAATTTCTCGTTGAGGTGGCTGCTGCGCTACTTGACCCGAGTGCCGGGAGGCAGGGGATGCTTGCAGAGGCACTGGTCACTGTTGCTGAAGGCGGTGCCTGGCGTCGCGAGCGACGGGCGACTGCGTGCACCGAGCTCCAGCTCAGCAGTAGCTGTCCCGGGTGCAGGGAGGCGATCCGAAACTCCTGCGCGTCGCGGCTGGTCGTGCAGCGAGAACGTTGGATCGCAGGCTTTCGTCACGTGCGGCGAGCTGGCGCCTCAGGCGCTGGCCCCGTCCGAGGCCGACTCCGCCCACTGGCTCCGAGGACTTCTTCCCAAGGCATGGACGACAGCTATCCCTCCCCCCTGCCAGGATGAGCAGTGGAGCGCCTGGGACCCTCTGCAGAGGACCGAGCTTGGGGCTCTTCAGGGGTCTTTGGGCCCAGGCCAGTCCCCACTCTCCCGTGGTGTTGTTCGGCGGTGCTAATGGCGGGGCCGACTCACGGGAGAAGAGGCTGCGTCGCTTGGGCTGCGGGCTTGTAGATGTCTGACCAGTTCGGGGTTTGAGCACCCAGTCTGTCCTCATGAGACCTGTGCCAAGCGACCCTCAGTCCGTGACGCGAACGGAACTGTATATGTTGTTGATGGCCGCCCGTGTGATCACTGACTTTGCTGCGCAGTCACGGGCAATGACGTGGTGTGCCGTGGCTGGTATAGCCAGATGTTCAGGGTCCCCCAAAAAGAACTTGCCGACCTTTGGGCCAACTGGGCCTGGCCCCGGCCCAAAAGAATCCGTGTACGCGCTTTCCGTGAATTCTTCTCTCTCAGCGGGCATGCTCGCTGAGGCTGGAGTCCCAGGGCGGTTGGTCCGAGGCAATGCGATGGCAGATGCTGTTCGCAAGGGAGGCCGCAGAAAGAGAGAGAGCCCGCGTTTCGAGCGCCGTGCGTACGCGTGTCGGGCAGATTGGGGAACAGGTGTCTACCAGATTCGAATTGATCCCTACCCCTAAGATCGGCAAGCCAACAGCGACGACAATCTTGCGTAGGGACGTGCCCCCCTGAAACTGCGGAAGTCCTCAAGAAGATCGGCACCGAAGTACGGTGATGCCAAGCACAGGGGTCGGGGAAAGGTTCAAACTGCTGAGGTTCCCAGGATGAGGGTGAGGCCCGTGCGAGCCCGCAGCGGCAGGTCTCGAGGTGGAGGCCCGCGCTGCGCCAGGAGAGTGCTCCCGCGGCCGTGGGCGGACGGGCGCCGCCGTGGGTGGGGGGGTCCTCCCCCAGTGCTCCCCCCCCTCCTCCAGGCGAGGTCTTCCAGAGTCCTCGAGCAGAGCATCCACAACCAGCCTCGAACGTATCCCTATCCCTAAGATGGGCGAGCCAGAAGCGAGGACAATCCTAGGGATAGGCCCTCTCAGAAACTGAGGGAATCCTTGAGATCGGCATCGAGGTGAGGTGATGTCAAACACAGGGATAGGGATATGTTTCAAACTGGTAAATCCGCTGCCTTGCTCCGCCTGTTCGACGCTCTGCTGCTCCTCTCTCGGCCCAACCTCCGCCGGGGCTCTTTGGGTCTGCTTGGCGCCGCCAGCGTAGCGCACACCCCTGGCAAGGATGCCCTCTGGCATCTTTTCGCGGACATCCGAATTCCAAGGTTTTGAGTCCCCATCGAATTCCCCCCCCTCCTAACCCATCGCCCTGCTGGTCCTGTGCCGCCCCCCTCGGTCAGGGGCCATCTCGATCGTAGGGAGCGCCCCATATCTTGGACGAAACAGGCCGTGGGTGTTTGCAGCGCAAGGGGTCCTCTTCCCTGGGGGAGATTCGCGTGTGGAGAGCCAGCCCCCGCCTGTGGCTCGTTCCTGTTGATGGGTCCCTTCGGGCGCTTTCCAAGGACACGGAGCTGCACATCGCGGGGGGTGGGGTGGGCCTACTCCGGTCATGCCTTGCGGTGTCAAGCCACGTTGAACATGTGGTTCTGTGCCTGTGGCATGTTCTGTGAGCAACTGTTAGTCCGTTTGGGGAAGGCGTGTACACGGTTGGCTACCTCGACTCGTGCTGGAAACCTCGCCAGAATTAGCCGCGGACTGTGTCCCAAGCCTTACAGCAAGGCTCAGATGGCCAAGAGGGCTCCCAAGGGGCTCCAGTGTTGATGTGTAGGGTTGGGCATACGTCGTGAACTCGTGCTCTTACTTACCCCTCCTCCTCCTCCTCCTCCTCCTTCTCATCCTTCTCCTCCTCCTCCTCCTGCTCCTCCTCCTCCTCCTCCTCCTCCTCCTCCTCCTCCTCCTCCTCCTCCCTCTCGTCCTGCACGCTCCCCTCCCTCACCCCGACCCCCGACCCCCGACCCCCTGCAGGTGTGCCGCACGGGATGCCCCGCGGGCGCGCCACAGAGGGTGCAGACCACCACCGCCGAGCTCCCCGACTCCCATCCGCCCGGCCCCCCCCTTCTCCGGGCTGCGGCGGCGCTCTTCCTCTGGCTGCGGCGGTGCGCATGAAGGGGGGTTGGGTGGGGGCGGCGGGGGCGGCACTCCCGAGACGGCACCCCGCGTCGTGGACGACCTCCTGCCTCCTGCAGTGCCTCCTCGGATGCTTCCGCGTGGGAGGCGCCGGTTCCCTCTGGCAGGCTTCCCCCCCCCCTGCCTTACTCAGAGGGCCACCTCCGTATGGCGGCCACCTCTGCGCGCCACGAGAAGCCGCGCCCCTCGAGGTCGGGAGGGGAGCGGGAGAGCCGCGCAATCGGGGGCCGCGGCGGGCCCATCAGGGAAAAACCGTCGCTCACGGAGGGGGGGGAGGAAGAGGAAGAGGAGGAGGAGGAGGACCAGGGTAAAACCCAAGATGCATCAACGACGTTGGAGTAAACTCTCCCTCCAAGTTCCCTCTTCATAGGCCCCATACAACGGTTCATTTCCAGTGAGGGAACTGCCTCGTTGGAAGACACCCGCTTGAAGACCCTGGAGCATGCCTAAACATTGTTCTCGGGATTCGAACGCCACGGATCAATATGACTGTTGCGTCTTGGCCATCCTGAATCGTGCCAGAACGCCATTCTTAGAACTCCAACTCGTGAAACGCTTGCACATTTGAAACAAAAAACAACGAATGTGCGCCGCGCTAGGGCGAGAACAACATGTTGAAAAGGACCCACCCTCAATCCGTGGAGCTCTTGCATTTTGTTCAAGCGAATGAGCGCCGCGCTAAGACGAGAACCACATATTCAAAACGACCCGCCCTCAATCCGTGAAGCTCTTGCAATGTTTCGTAGCGAGTGTGCGCCGCGCGTAGGCGAGGAGCCACAGCTTGAAACCGGCCCGCCTTCACCCCAGGATACCCTTGCAATGTTTGAGGGAACGAATGTGAAAAGCGCTTAGGCAAGACCCGCATCTTGACATCGACCCGCCACATAGTGGAACCGACCCGCCCTCCAGCTGCGAAGCTGATTTTTAAGCTTCAGGATCATACATGGTGGGAGGCCTCGGGCGAAACGCCCAGCCCGCCCTAAAAAACTGGGCTCGGGGTGCGACAGGGAGAAACTATTTAGTAAGAGAGGGGAATTGAGGAGGAGGAGGAGGAGGAGGAGGAGGAGGAGGAGGAGGAGGAGGAGTGGAGTGGCGACACCGAAAAGCGGGCAGGAGCTCCCGCCGCCCTCAGCCGCCCGCGACCGCCGCGGGCGAAGCGGCGCCGCTAGCCCACGCTTGCGTGAAGTCCGGATTCCCTTGCGGGCCTCGCCACGCACAGCCCCCCACTCCTCCCCCCCGCCCTCTGCGTGCAATCGGGGGCGCTTGGGGGGGAAAAGAGAAAGAGAAGGCCTTCCCAGATGGCTCCGAAACTCTCCGGCCTCCTGAGAAGTTTTCTGAGCCTGCCCCGAAGACACGGAACACTTCTCAAAGGCCAGAGGGCTTCTCAGAAGCCCCGCCGCCTTCTGAGAAGGCCTCCTCCTTCTCATTTCCCCCCTCGCTCGCCGCCGATGCAAGCAAGCCTGCTGCAACCTCGCGAAAGTGGCGACGGTTGCGCAGCTCGCAGCCACCCAGGGAGCAACGAGGTCTCGTCTGGGTGCGCGCGGCCCCCGACTGAGCTGGACCTTCCAGCAGCTCACGAAAGTGCTGACGCTTGCGTCTCGGCTGGGCGCGCGCGCGCGCCCGTACACGAGCCCACGACAGCGGCGAAGGTTGCGAAACTTTCGCAGCCACCCAATAAGCAGCGCAGGACTCGGCTGGATGCGCGTGGCCCCCGACCCCGCTGAACCTCGCAGGAGCCCACGAAAGTGGCGACGCTTGCGCAGCTCGCAGCCACTCAGGGAGCCCCGAGGTCTCAACTGCATGCGCGTGGCCCCCGACTCCGCTGGACCTCCCAGGAGCCCACGAAACTGGCGACGCTTGCGATGCGCGTGGCCCCCGACCCCGCTGAGTCTCCTAAGAGCCCACAAAAGTGGCGACGGATGCGCAGCTCGCAGCCACCCAGGGCGCAACGCAGGACTCGGCTAGATGCGCGTGGCCCGCCACTCCGCTGGACCTCCCAGGAGCCCACGACAGCGGCAACAGATGCTCAACCTTCGCAGCCACCCTGGGAGCAGCGAGGACTCGGCTAGATGCGCGTGGCCCCCGATCCCGCTGAATCTCCCAGGAGCCCACGAAACTGGCGACTTTTGCGCAGCTCGCAGCCGTACAGGGAGCAGCGCAGGAGGAGGAGGAGGAGGAGGAGGAGGCTGACGGCAGGAGGGAGGCAGGGAGGAAAAGGAAGGCCAGAGAGGTGGAGACCAGAGTGCTCGACTCAAAACGAGAACCCAACACAGGAGGGTTGGAGAAAAGTGTACGATGTCGAACAGCGCATGCTTTCCAAAACTGACGACGGCAGGTGTCGGGCAGGCGACTTTTCAGTCGTGGCGACACTGGCAGCGAGTCTGGTTCGAAATGCACTGGGGCTGCTGTCGGTCTTCGTCTCGTGCCCATGCCTTCCCCTCCCGAAACGTCCGATGCCTTGATGTTGCAATACAGGGTCCCAGGAAAATCCCAACTCTTTCCCCAAGACCGTTTCTTCATCCTCGGAATCCGAAGACGGCCAAAAAACATGTCGCCATGATCTTCTCGCGACGCGGCCATGTCTTGGGCCGGGAGCCACACATCTACATCTGGACCCATACTGGGATGCGTCGTGCCCACCGCCGAAGCGGATCCAGCCGTTGCCACTAGGATGCCAGAAACAAGCACCGAAATCTCTCCAAAATCCGGGCGCCGAGTGGCAGCCCGCGGAGATCTGACGTCGCGACATTAAAAAAAAACAAAGCGAAACAATCACACACCGAGCCCTAGACCTTGTATCCTCACGCCGCTTATCGTGGCGGATCGATACGTGAGGGCCCCGGGGCCCCAGGTTGTGCGAGCACGCCCGGTGTGAACTGTTGCAACGTGCAGACCTCAGGGCTCCTCGGCGACGCGCGCAAGGGGGGCAGGAGGAGTGGGGCAAGGCTTCTTCGAAAGGGGGCTGCTTCTGAGCAGGCGCCAGCCCCACAACTCTCTCTTTCTCAGTCTTTCTTTGTTTCCTCTTTCTCTCTCTCTCTCTCTCTCTCTCTCTCTCTCTCTTTACATGCATACATACACATATACATACACATATGCATATACATGTGCATATGTATATATATATATGCGTATAGGCATACACCTAGATATGTGTATCTATGCATCTATGTATGCCTATACATAGACATATAGATATACATATACACAAACATAAAAATATGCATAGACATACACATATACCTACACATATACATAAACATATACATATACGTACACATCTACATATACGTACACATATACCTATACCTATGCATATGCATATGCATATACAATTGCTTATACACGTACATGCACATATACATATACGTATACATACACATGTACATATACAGATACATATGTATGTATGCATATGTAGATTTACAAATACATATGCATACATATGCATATAATCATACATACACCTATATATACATATACGTATATATATACACATACATACATATACATGTACATGTACATATACACATACAAATACAAACACACATAGAGAGTGTGTGTGTGTAAGGCTCGCGCCTTCCCATAAGGAAGGCTGCTTCTAAGAAGCCTTCCCCCCTCCCCGAATCCTACGACGGAACCAGGACGAGGGGAACATCGGGTGAGGACGCATCGAGAACTTCTGGGCTCCGGCGGCTTAGCAAGAGGCCTCGGGCGCCGCGGCCTTCTCGGAACGGCTTTCTATCCTCGTCCTGGCCCCGTCCGACCTGCCCCCCTGCGCACGGCCGAGCTCCCGTTGCGTCGGGCGAGGGCGCAGGGGCCTGTCGGAGACGTCCACCGGCTCGGCCCCCAGGCCGGCCTGGTCTGCGCCAGCGCCGCGGCAGGCCTCCGGGGGCGACCGCAGCGAGGCGCAGGCGACCGAGAGCAGGGATCCGGGTCGCTCCAGGGGCTCCTCTGTGGAGGGGCCGCGTGAGAGGGAGCTCCAGCTGCACTCGGCCGCGTCCTGCTCGTGCTCCTCGCCTCCTCGTGCTGCTCCTGCGCATCAGGATGCTGCTCCTCCTCCTCCTCCTTCTTCTTTTCCTCGCCTCCCCCGTCTCCTGTTGCTGCTGCTGCTGCTGCAGCTGCTGCTGCTGCTGCTGCTGCTCCTCCTCCTCCTCCTCCTCCTCCTCTTCCTCCTCTACGTCCTCCTCCTCCTCCTCCTCCTCCTCCTCTTCCCATCCCTTTCCGCTACGAACAAGTCCAAACTGCCGCAACCCCAAACGTGTCGGTTGGGCAGTCCAGGCGTTTCGCCTGAGACTTCGCCACAGCTTATGAGATTGCAGCTCGAACTTCGCACAACATCTTCACATGTTGAGGGCAAGTCGTTTTCAACATGTGGCTCTAGCACAAGTGCCAGGCACATTCGTCCTAAAAGTCTGCACCAGCTTGAAAGATGGAGGGCGGCTCCTCTTCAAAATGTGGCTCTCGCCTTGGTCACGCTTCAGCCGTTTTCAAAGTTTCACAACATCAGCGATGAAGGGAAGGCCCTTTTCGACATGAGGTGCTCGCTTTCGCGCCGCGCACACTCGCCCTAACAGTTAGCAGCAGCTATGAGAATGGAGGGCGGGCCGTTTCCATGAGGCGGCTCTGGCTCCAGCGCCGCGCACCTTGTCTTTCAACCTTGCACCAGTTCTGAAAAAGGAAGAGCGGCTCCTCGTCAAAATGTGGCTCTCGCATGAGAGCCGCACACATCCGCTTTCAAAATCTGAACAGGTTCGAACGCTCTAGTGGTAGAACTGCCAGGAGGGTTGTCAAGACACGATGTCGGATTGTCACTATCCAACAGGATCGTTGAATCGCGGTGTGGAAGTCCCAGGAATGGCGTTCTGGTGCGATTCTGGGTTGTCAGGACACACCCGTCATGCTGATTCCCGGAGTTGAGCTCCCAGGAACGGTGTTTCTCAGACGCCTGTCTTCCAATAGGGCACTTCCTGCAGTGGAAATACATTATTGTAGGGACCTGCGAAGGAGCTCGGAAGGAGGATGTACATGTTACAACAATGGTGGTGCATCTTGGGCTTGTGATGTCTAACAACTGTTTTCAAAATACTTTGGGGGGACAGTTAAAGCATGTTTTTTTCCCCAGCGCTGTAGTGCGCCTATAGAAAACAAAAGGGACGCGGGGCGAACTGGATCGCTGGAGACGCCCCCGCGACCGCCTTGGCGCCCTGCGCGCAGGGGCAGACTCCTGCGCACCCCCTCCTGGCGCCAGGCCACGCCTGCCAGGCCCTGCGACCCCAGCGTGGATAGAGACTGCGCTCAGGGACCACTCCCTGCGCACCGCGCACCCTGTCTGGGTTGCGAACAAGCCACACCTGACACGCCCGAGCCTGGAGTGGAAAGAGACCGCACTTGGGGACCATCCCTTGCGCACGCCCTCTGGTGCCGAGAGGGCCACAAGTGCTTTAAGATGGCCTCCAAGATGGCGCAACATGGTCCTGGATCAACAGGACAGGAGAGGGACTAGACCAGGTTACGACGAAGGCCGGATCGCCCTCCAGGCCAAAAAGGCCCTCAGCAAGCCGCTCAGTTCGAGGCCGCACCAAGGATACAACAGGTTTCAGCGAAGGTCGCACCGCCCTCTGGGTCAAATTTGCGGGGCTAAACCAGGACACGATGAAGGTCGTCCCCCCTCTGGGCCACGCAAGCGGGGCTACACCAGGTTACAACGAGGGCCGGCGCGCCCTCCAGGCTAGACAGAAGGGGCTACACCAAGCTAGAATGACATCGGCATTCTCCCTGGTACCGAGGTATAACAAGTGGCATCGATCGGCATCCATGGATTTTTCCAGGGGGGGGCAGATCAAAAATGATTATTCGGATGCGAATTAATGGCAATCGGGATCCGGGGGGGGAGGGGGGGGTCATCATGTTTAAAACCGGTCTTGGACATTACGGGTTATCTTCCTCCTCCTTCTCCTCCTCCTTCTAATGCAACATTGTTGATGCGTCTCGAGATTACTTACAGTGCTCCTCCTCCTCCTCCTCCTCCTCTTTCGTCCTCCTCCTCCTCCCTCCTCCTCCTCTCTCCTCTCTCCTTTCTTCCTCCTCCTGTTTTCCAGGCCCTCCTCTACAAAGACCGAACACAACCCATCCCAGGCATAGCCGCGCCTTGGAAAAAATCACGGCGGGAGGTGTTGGCTGTGCTCGGCCCATGTGGGCGCCCTTGCTGGGCCCCACCTTGGTATGAAACACGCCCGCCCCTTGGAAGGAGTCGACGCCTCTTGGGGTCGGCGCTGAAGTCTGTTAAACCAAAAAATAATGACACTAGAGAAAAACCCCAATCAGTGGATGGTTTTCGCTGAGGAGATCAGATCGACTAGGAACCCGGGAGCCCGGGAACCCAAAACCCACCGAAATCGGCCCGGACCCAATAAGCGGGAACCCGGGAACCCAGAACCAGGAACCCGGGAACTCAGCCTGCTACCAAAATCGGCGAGAAACTTTCGCCCAATCTTCCAACTTCCGTTGGGACCCCTTCAGTGCAACCGCTTATTGGGGAATCGCACAACAAACAACACACAAAAGAACCATGACGTCGGGTGTCGCTGCTCGCGCGTGGCGCCCCCCACGAGGCGCGATGAGGTTCGCGCCACTGCGCCGCCGCCCGATGGAGGAGGCCCTCGGGTGAGCAGGATCAGGCCCGCGGGCGCTCGACGGGCGGCGCCCTTGACAAACAAAAGCGCTTCGGGATTTAAATAAATAGTATATATATATATAAACATATATGTACATATATATATATATATGTACCTCAAAAAAATTAAACATTATGAAACGATGGTCCCCTGACTATGTTTGAATCCCCCTGTACAGGGACAGGCCCGACTTAGTATTAAAACAGCAGAACAAGGCATACGTAGGCACAAACTGTCGGAGGTCTACGCGGATCTCTTGGAGCTGCACCGCGCCCGCAGAGCGCGCCTGGAGGCGGCGTGGGAGGCGAAGCCACCGGACGCTTGGGGCAGATCCAGGAGATCAGCGCGGACCTCCGATTATGTTTGTGCAGCGGTTTCTTCTTATTATGTGTCGTCTTCTTCTAGAACAAGAAAATGCCACATAAACATACATCTTGGCGCTCCACGAGGATTTCTTGGATTCGCGCTGGAGCCCCCCCTCCGGAGCGCGCCAGGGGCGGCGCCGGAGGCGCCGCCAGGGGGGCCCAGGCGCGGGTCCGAGAAATCCGCGCGGAGCGCCAACAGTTCATGTTCATGCGGTTTTTTCTCCTTCGATCTTCGACGCTCCTGGGCACAGACGCCTTGCGAAAGATGGCCACGGGCGGCTTTCCCGGGGACGCGGGCCTCGATGCCAGCCCGTCCCGGGCCCAGGGGGCCAGCAGAGAAGAAAACGGCACGCCAGCGCAGCGCCCGGGGAGCGGGGTCGAGAGCGCCGGGGCCCTGTCCACGCCAGTCCGCCTGCACCGGCTGATGGGCCTGTTTTCCACCACCACCACCAGAAGTTGGAGGTGGGAAAGAGGAGGAGGAGGAGGAGGAGGAGGAGGAAGAGGAGGAGGAGGAGGACGTAGAGGAGGAAGAGAGGAGGAGGAGGAGGAAGAGGAAGAGGAGGGCCCCCTCCCCCTCCAACTTACGGTGGAGGTGGTGGTGGTGGTGGAAAACGGGCCCGCCACCTGCCCCCTCTCATCGCCTCCCCTTCCCTCTCTGCCTCCCCGAGGCGCCGCCCTCCATTCGGTCGTGGACAAATCTCCCTTCAGCAAACCTCCCTTTCGTGAACACGGCCTGGGACCGACACCGACGGACCTGGACCCGCAAAGATGACGGCCGCGAGGCCCTCTCGCGAACCGAGAAGCGGCCAAGTCGTTCATCGACGTGTCAGGTTAGGAAGTCGATCAACCTCCGATCCGCCACCCCACCAACACGAGGAGAAGACAACACAGGGTCCCAGCGGCTCCTCGCCCGAAGGAGTCTTGCGCGCGCTGCAGCCGTAACCGTCGCAGCTCAGCAGGGCCCCGTCCAGAAAGACAAGCGGCAGGCCGACGTGGCCTTCGAAGCCCTCCGTGTCGATACGCTCCAGGGCCTCCAAGGCGTTGTCGGTGTAGCTCTTGCTGTGCATGAGCGGGGAGGAAGAAAAGGTGCCACGCCGCCCGCCCACCGACCCGAACAACTCTAGAAGAGGAACAGACGGCATGCACCGAACGCTTCGGAATCCGGGGATTCCAGCGCCGGCCCAAGAAATCTGCGCAAAGACCCAAACGCTGATGCTGACGCAATTCTGCTAGTGTCTGAGAGCGGAAGGGGAGTGGCACCCGTCTCCGCTCCCCGATGAAGTCGAACACATCCCTGCTGGCGATGCAGTCGTCTATGTCGTCCAGGGGGACGCCTGCAACCTCCGCGCAGTTCCTCACCGTGTCCCTGCCGGGGGAGGAGCTCATTCTTGTGCACCGCGGTCGGCTACACGCCAGAGTGACCCTTGGTAAGAGTGACCTTTGGTGCACGGCTTTTTGGGGGCCGCGGGGAGACCAAACCTGGGCGCGCAAGCCGCTTGTACCGCTTTATTCTCAGCCATCTGAGGGCCCGTCAGTGCCCGCACCGCAGGTCACTCCGGCGAAAGGTCACTCTTACGCCTAGTCGACGTGGAAGCGGAGCCGTGGGGAGTCCGACAAGCGCGGCCCAGGGTTGTCAAGCTTCCCAGATTCGGCGATCGCCGATCGTCTGATGTACTCCGAGTTGCTCGACGACCTCCTCCTCCTCCCTCCTCCCTCCTCCTCCTCGCTCCTCCCTCCCTCCTCCTCCTCCTCCTCCTCCTCCTCCTCCTCCTCCTCCTCCTCCTCCTCCTCCTCCTCCTCCTCCTCCTCCTCCTCCTCCTCCCCCTTGTAGGGACTGCCTGGCACCCGCGCGGGGATGGATCGCTTGGGGGGGGTCTGAAGGGGGCCGAAGCCTTCGCGGGGCGTGGGGCATGGTGGATCGTATCAGGGGTTGGGTTCGGTCTCCGTGGTCGGGGGCTGGAGGAGAAGGAGGAGGAGGAGGAGGCGGAGGAGGAGGAGAAGGAGGAGGAGAAGGCGGCCGAGGAGGAGGCGGAGGCGGAGGCGGCGGAGGCGGCGGAGGCGGAGGAGGCGGAGGAGGCGGAGGAGGGCGGAGGAGGAGGAGGTGCCCATGGCCCAAAGTGCCCCCCAGAAACATGAACGGTTTAACGTGCCGTGTCGTGGCACGTATGTTGCGCAAGTGACCTCGGACGAAGAGACGACGACGCCCTCTCCGCCCGTAGCAGATTGCATGAGACGATGCGGGGTCGTTGCTGCAGACATTGTGGCCAAGCGATCCCAAACCCGTCGGACGAGCCATGACGAAGTGAGATAACACGTTTACCTCAAAAGTCAGACATCGAGACAGAGCAAATCACCGTCCCGTTCCCCCTCCAAAGCAAAACAAGAGCATCTGGAAACATGAGCAACTTCGACATTCGTATCAATCAAAACCAGCCTGGGCGAAAAGCATTAAATTTCCGCATCGTCTGCTCGAGCTATGTTCCAGTGTCTTTCGTTGGAGCCCTTTCTCATCTGCAGCCTATCCAAGCGCAGCGCTCCAGACCTCGGTGTCTGGCAGGCCACGCAGCCGATCGCAGCACTGGGTCGCGCGATCAGAGCATGGAGCGATAAAACTCAGGTGATGCCTACCATGATGACCACTGGCCAATCGCGCTACCAAACCAATAAGCCACGCGATTGGGACGTCATGCGATCAACCGTCGCGCGACTGGGACTGGCTATCTCGACCATGTCCTCACATCAGTGTCTGACTTCCCCCACTCGGAGGGTGCTGTCCCAGCGGAGACGCCACTCCTGACTATTGCGGGAGCTGCGCGTCTGACGCACTGTGTCCTCCTCGGAGAAGCACATACCAGTACAGTCCGGGTCGGGCGCACCCCTCCGAGGAGGGCATACTGATACCCTATGCCCGCTTGGGAGGCGTGCGTCCGACCCGAACATCTAGGACAACATCTTGTAATACACCGTTTCCCGAGCGATGCGCCCCGAAAGCGCCCGCCACGAGGCATCTAACATCAGAGTTCTAGGCTTATGTTGTTCCCATCCGACTTGAGGACCGCATCCCAGAAATAATGTCGAGCAACCGGGAAAGTTTCAAAAGAGTGTCGAAACAGTGTCGGGCGAGTGACTCCCCAGGGCCCGACACGTGAAAACCGTCGAGTTTCGGTACTTTTTCCTGGCGCTCGAAAGTCTTCCTGGTGATCAGGGCTAAAGTAGGTTGGAGCATTCGGATTCCAGGCACGCGCGTCGCCCCTCCGGGGGCGACGCACGCGCAGTAGCAGTAGTACGCCCGGGTGGCGCCGAGCGCGGGCTGCCCGAGCGGACGCCCCCCCTGGAATTGGGTCCGGCACGTCCTCCTACAGGCGGATGTTGACGGGCTAAAAAACAAACAACCAACAGCCATTCAAACATACTCAATTATGTTCTCACTATTTTGTAATTGTTTTCTGGATATCCAAACTATTTTCTCACTATTGTCTAACATTCTATATATTTTCTGGATTATGTTCCTACCATTTAATGGTATCCAGACTATGTTCTAACTATTCTTGGATGCTCCTCCTGTAGACAGGGGCACGCCCGACTGGAGGCCGGCGGGCGAGGCTGGCACGGCGCCCCAGCGGCGGGCAGGGGGGAGAAGAATCGTTGGGAGGGGCGGGCCGCGCGGGCGGCCCTCCTCGGGGCCGCCATCGGGGGGAGGGCGTCCTCTCGAGGGCGCGTGGCGGATGGAGCGGCACCGGGCCGCGCTCGCATCCGTGGGCGTCCTGCGAGAACGGAGGCAGGAGGATGGCGAGCTCGGAGGAGGATGATGGGCCCATTCTCCACCACCGCCACCACCACAGGCAGGAGCGAGGGGGGAGGAGGAGGAGGAGGAGGAGGAGGAGGAGGAGGAGGAGGAGGAGGAGGCGGAGGAGGAGGAGGAGGAGGAGGAGGCGGAGGAGGAGGGGAACCTCCTCATCCTTTTCTCTCTCTCTCTCTCTCTCCCCTCCTACATGTGGGAGCGTTGGTGGAAAATCTGCCCATCAGAGGATAAATACGGGATCTGTGCGAGCCCGCGGGGCTGGACCATCTGTATCGGGCGCCGAGGCCGTTCCTGGGCATCCCCGCATGGAGCCCTGGAGCAGCTGATTTTTCTTACTCTCGCCCTGCCCGTCCCTATCTCAGATTGCGTGTCCGACGTCCAGATCTTGCGATGAAATGGGCCCCGGGCCCGGACCTCTACAACCCATGCCATCCCGGGCTCCTAAGATGCGGTCCCGCGGGGCCCAGCACGAGGTTGAGCCCGAAGACTGTGCATGAACCTGGCAGCATGGATGTGAGGGCCGAGGTCTCCTCCCCATCAACCTCTTCCTCCTCCTCTGGGCCCTGGAGTCAGAAAGCTCCCTCTACAGGCTACGAATCTACGTTTTTTGAGTCAGGGGGGTGGGGCGATACCTCAAAATCGCCGTCCCAGAGCTGCTGTTCTGAGGCACGTGCTGGTCAAAATCACTCACATAAGAAATGCGGTGCCGTCCGGGAATCGTCCTGAGCATTCCCAGGACGGCGCCGACGCGAATCGTGCCGTGACAAGCCCGCTCACCCCCTCCCCCGGTCCCCGGTCACGCCGCTGTCGAAACGCTCTCCAACGCACCCCGTCGCCCAGCCCTCAGATCTGACGTCGCAGACAAATTGCAACACCGCGAAGAAACACGACAGAAGCCCTAGACCCTAGACCCCATCTTTCTGCGCGTGAGAGCCCCAGGCCCAGCACCCAGCGAATACGCCCGTGTTGAAAGATTGCAACGCCATGATCTCAGGGATAGAAGACGATCTCCAGAGCACCTCGCCGCCCCGCCGACCAGGCGCCCCCGAGCCCGCGGCGTGTGGCCCACGCTGCACTCCACGAAGCGGAGCGCGGCGAGGAGCTCCGGCGAGTCCGCCGGGGCTGGTGGGGGAGCCTATCGGCGGCGGGGCCGCGTGGCCATGTTAGCCGAGGCGGCCCCACTTGGAGAAGGGTGAGGACCGCGCGTATACACACTAAGGTGTCTGGCCCCTGCCCCATGGGGCTTCGCAGCAACGCCACGGGACACCGATAGTGCATATGTCGCTGGCCAGTCGTCTGGGCGACAGGTGCTTAACACAATCCATGTGTGTATGTATGTATGTATGTATATATATATATACATATATATATATATGTATTATGTGTGTGTTCCGCACATGTCGCCCAGAGAACTGATACACTTGTCGCTCAGCACCTGTCGCTCAGCACCTGCCGCCCAAAACATATATATATATATATATATATATAGAAAAAACTTATGATAAACGCACGTGTAGATAAGCCGTCGCCGCCCCGTCACGGCCTCGTCGCCACTCGTCCTCTGGGCCGTGTGGGCGGTCTGGCGGCCATGCTCCCGCCGTTGCCGCCCCGTCGCCGCCGCTGGATTGCACCACGTGGATTCCAAAAAAAACGCCTCTGGAAAGGATTTTGATCGCTCACAGCATAGAGTGCACCATGTACATTGCACAGCAATGATTACATCACATACATTGTAAACATATGTTGCGCAACACCGTAACTCAACATTTATATATAATTATAAATATATGTATATATATATAGATATGTAAATAATTATCACCATATCACTTGCACAGCATGGATGCACGACGTAGGCTGCACAACAAAGATTGCGCAATCAGATCAGTTGCACAACCTAGATAGCAAATAGTAGATTGCACCACGCATATTGCAACGCATAGACTGCACCACACATATTGCAAGACATGTGTTGCCCAGCGTAGTTTGCATCACATAAGTAACACGATGTTGCTTTAGCGCCTGTGGCGCGCTATCCGATCGCTCACAACATGGATTGTGCTACAGAATCGTAGTTTGCTCCGCATATCCTGTACATTCGAGATTGCGCAACATAGATGGATTCACATCTATTGCACTACGTAGATTTCACAGCATACGTAGCAACTTGTACACTGCACACCAAGTACTGCACGACTCACATTGCCAAAAACACACATCCGTTGGGGTCCACGCCGGCTACACACATATAGAGAGAGGTATGCATACAGTGTCTGGGCCGCAATGTGTCACTAGGTGGTGGACAGACATAGCACGTTCTGGTGGACGTGTTCCTGGCCGCGACACAGGTGCATGGGTGCTCCCTCCATCTTTGGGGAAACCAAAAGGTACCGATACCGCTACTCCCCGGACCTCTCCTGGGGTGCGTCTGACCAGGATTTCGCGGGGAACCCAGCAATCGCGACGAGGGCCGCCCAGGAGGCCCCAAAAAGGAAAAACGGGCGGAGGGCAGCGGTAACCGTACCTCTCCCTCCTCTGAATCTCGGCCGATGCGGCCCCTGCTCCGGCTCGCCCCGCGACGAGCGTCGGCGTGGGCCCCCCGGCAGCCTCAGCGGGCTGCGGCCGCGGGGTGCTTGTGGCGGCCGCGTGCAGCGCCTGGCCGCCTCGGGCGCGCGAAGGCGCCGGCCAGCGGCCGAGACAGGGAAAGCGCCGCCCCTCGGTCCCATCTGGGGCCGTCAGGCGGCGCGTGTGAGAAACGCGTGTGAGGTAGGCCAGCCAGAAGGCGCGTGTGAGGTAGGCCGGCCAGAAGGCGCGTGTGAGGTAGGCCGGCCAGAAAGGGCGAGAGCAGCCAGGCGGCGCAGCCCTTGCACACCCAGTGCAGCCGCGCTGCCGAAAAAACCTGGTACGTCTGCATCGGCCAGCTCACTTGGGATAGGCAGTGCCGGTAGCGCCAGGCTCTGCCGCGTCGCCCGCCGCTGCGCGCGAGGCAGCGATGCCGAGCTAAGCTGCCACGGGTGAGCACCTGGCGTTGTCTGCCGTCTCGGGACCCAGAGCCCCTCGAGGAATGCCGCAGAAAATGTGCCGCGGGTGCCACGCCGCGGTTGTTCCACTGTTACCGCATGTGGTTGATTAGTGATGATACGAGTCGAACTTCTTTCCCACGCCAAACACCAGGGGTGACATAACCGCATTCCAAATCACAAGGTCGCCAGGCAAACCGGGAACACCACACAAGCCGACCTGCAATGGGCAAACCCATGCCATGAACCGCGGCCTGACCAACAAATGAACAACGCGCTTGCGACAAGAGGGAGGAGGCGGGAGGACGAAACGAGAGGAGAAGAGGGAGAAGGGAGAACCCGGTGGGGCGCACAGCGTGGACCAGCGACTGATCGGAAATAATATCAAAGGACGACGGCACGCATCATCAGACGAGCGCGATGCCCGAACGCCGTTAGACCAACAGTGCATGACAGTGGAAACGATGACGAACAATAACATAGTATGACAAGAAACACGAAGGACGGGGGAGGACGGGAAGGAGATAGGTGAAACGCAGAGGGGGAGGATGAGACTGGTCGAACGATAGCGGCGCCTGCAGATGACTCTGTGTAGATATGTGTGTAAAGAAGTCTGGGCCAACACATCGATCCGGGATGGTTATGTAATTCGACAGCTAACGCTACGACCGAATGGTCAGGTCGATGTGGACAAGAAGTAGGAGCGGTCGATTGGCAGACTCTCTACCTGATACCCGCGACCGATCGGTACAATGGCAAAGGTGCCCATGCGCATGTGCGAGATGCACCACGTGAACAGTCGTAGATTCCCCAAAAGCACTGCCTGCTCCTGAGGGGGTCTTGGCTCTGAGGAGCTGGGCCGTGTGGGCGGTCTGGCGGCTCCGTTCCCGCCGCCGCCGCCCCGTCGCCGCCTCGGCGCCGCCCGTCGTCTGGGCCGTGTGGGCGGTCTGGCGGCCGTGCTCCAGCCGCCGTAGCCCCGTCGGCGCCTCTTCGCCGCCCGTCGCCACCGTTGGACGGCACCTCGTGGCTTGAACGAAGGAAGAAAAACGCGCCACCACGTGCACCGCATAAGCTGTACAGCAATGGTTGCACAACCAGATCGATCTCACAACCTAGATTGCACAACATGGGTTGTGCCAACAATGTTGCAACGCATAGGTTGTACCACGTAGATGGCACCGCGTAGATCACAGCGCATATATTTCATAAGTTTGTGTTCGCGCCTGCAGCGCGCTTCTCGATCGCTCAAAACATAGGCCACACCATACATACATATACATACATATATATAGTTATATGCATGTATATGTATATGTATTTTTGTGTACATATGTACAGGTTGCACAACATGGGCTCCAACACATAGAGTGCACACCGCAGACTGTACTAGATGTATGGATATATACATATTGCACCACATGAGCTGCAGTTGCTGCCTATGAACCAGATGCTTGGTGTCCACATCTATGAATTTGTATGTGGATACCAGAAGGGGGAAACAAGGGAGAGAGAGAGAGAGAGCGAGAGAGAGATAACACATATTGTCATCACATGCGAGATCGACATCGATTCAAAACATGCGAACCCGACCAGATGTAACTCCCAAACTGGCAGCTACGCCGAACCTCCATTTCACCCGAAGGGTGATCCATGAGGCACATCCTGGCTCCCCTACACGCGCACACACACACACACACGCACATCTCGCGGAAATGGTTTGGGCCACAAGCCATTCTGCATCTTTCCCTCCCTCTCCTTCGTCCTCTCCATCTGTACCACCATGTCTGTATTTCTGTAGTTTTTGTTGTTATCTCTCTCTCTCTCTCTCTCGTTCTCTTCATGATGCAGTTCGTCATGTATGTGTTTCTTGGTTTCTCGCGCTCCTTCTCATTTTCTCCGTACTTGTCTCTGTGTCTTGCTTTCTCTCTCTCTCTCTCTATTCCTGTCGCTCTCTCTCTCTCTCTCTTTCTTTCTATTTGTCCATCTATCTCCCTCGCTCTTTCGAGCTCCCTCACCTCGCGTCGGATCGCTCGATCTGCCCTCGGCTCGGAGGGAGAGAAGAGGCGGAACATTACTCAGCGCGCAGAGCGGCGCCACGGAGGCGATGCAGCCCACGTCCTTCACACAATCGCCTGCGGGGCGTCATTTGACCGATGAACAGAAACGGGTCTCTCGAGAGATGGGGCAGCGAGCTTGCGCGGTGGCTTGCGCAGGCCGCCAGCGCGGAACGCTGCATTCAAAGCAAGGGCGCTCATGCGCCACCCCTACGCGGGCAGCCTGGGCGCGAATACGACAATTCCCCAAGGTCGTATCGGTGAAACCGGGGGGAGGAAAGGGGGAGGGAAGAGGAGGAAGCCTGGCGGTTTTTCTGTGCTTCCCTTCCCCTTCCTTCTCCTCTTGGGCAGCCTGGGCGCGAATGTCTCCGGCTCGACGGGCTACGTCGTAATTGGAGTCCGCCATCCCCTATTCCCAGACAGCCTGCGCTCTCGAGGGAAGCGGAGCGCAGTGCTATGAATCCAGCGCTTCCGCTTCAAGCTGGTGGTGGCGGCGGGGAACGTGGGGGGGGGGCAGGACTGGCAGGAGGAGGGGGAGACGAACGAAGCCGTGGCCAAGCTGGGCGACGCAACGACCAAACTGCGGGAGGCGATGCGCAGTTAGGAGTCCCAATGCGGTGCGTTGACAGACCGTGCGATGACCTCGAGATCCCCAAACACCTCGCCGCCTGGTCCGTCATCGCACGGCTCTGGGACCTCGGAGGTCTCAGTCGCCCGAGGTTCGCTCGGAGACTGACCCAAGTTCCGAATCCACTCGGTCACCCCGAATCCCCAAGACTCAACACACGGTGTGGTCACCGCACCGTTTGGGGGCGCTGAGGGTCTCGGGGAGGCCTCCCGAAGTGCCCAGGAGACCCCCAGAGGACTCGGATGTCCGCAAGCACTACTCAACACATCCTCCGAGGAGGCCGCCCAGACGTCTACAACGGGGACAGGGCAGATGATGGCGGAGGGCCGCACCGCATCGTTGATGCATCGGGATGAAGCGGCGACGACGGGATGGAGAGAGCCGGGACGCATCAACGATGCGCGATCCTCCCACACCCATTCTCTCTGGCCTTGATTGGGCGGCCAAGACTCCTCCTCCTCTTCCTCCTCCTTCTCCTCTTCCTTCTCCTTCTCCCCGGAGCCCTCGATTGGGGGTCCCAAAACGGTGTGGTGACAGACCAGGCGGTGACCTCGAATTCCCGAGAGATCCCACCGCATGGTACGTCGACGCACGGTTTTGGGACCCCTGAGGCCCCAGTTGCCCGAAACATCATCGGAAACCTACCAAAAATCCACCAACCGTAACGTTTGGGGCCCCGCGAATCGAGTGAGGTGCAACATTAGGGGGAAGCCAGATCAGGGGGGAGCCGTCGACCTGGAAACGGTAAAACACATTGCCGATAGGTCCGCGAGGGGCCCCCCGATAGCGACTCCACGCCTTCCCGGGCGGGGCGCGGCGGGGCTATCGGGCCCCCACCGGCGATCAACGGGCGACAAGGTTGGGTCGGGCATGTCCTCCTACAGGCGGATGTTGGAAGAACTGCGATTCGCGGTCAACAAAAAAAAACAAGACATCCAACTCAGTCAAGAGTGGTGACAGGATCGTCCCCAGACTGTTGTTGGACTTGCCGTGAAGATCCCTCCCGTCGAGGGACAGACCCGCCTTCACGAGGAGGGGCGGAGGCGCATCTCAGTCAAGAGTGGTGACAAGATCGTCCCCCGACTGCTGTTGGACTTACCGTGAGGATCCCTCCCGTCGAGGGACAGACCCGCCTTCGCGAGGAGGGGCGGAGGCGCTCCCCCCTCGAGCCTACCCCCCCCCCCCTTGAGCCCCGAAGCACCCGGGAGCCTCCAGCACAGGAATCGCCCGAAACGCGGCCGGGCGGAGGCCGAGGAGGAGGACGAGGCGAAGGAAAAGGAGGAGGAGGAGGAGGACGAGGAGGAGGAGGAGGAGGAGGAGGAGGAGGAGGAGGAGGAGGAGGAGGAGGGGGAGGACGACGAGGAGGAGAAGGAGGAGGAGGACGACGAGGAGAAGGAGGAGGACGACGAGGAGGAGGAGGACGACGAGGAGGAGGAGGAGGACCAGAGGAGAAGGAGGCATCGAAACCCGCTGGCCTCCCCTCGCCACCACGGTCGGGGCTTCTCCCTCCCCCTTCCCCTCGTGGGGAAGAAGAAGAAGAAGAAGAAGAAGAAGAAGAAGAAAAAGAGGGAGCCTCCAGCAGGGCGGTCCGAAGGGGCGGGCGGCCAGAAACTGACCGCGGCGGCGTCCCGCGAGGCCTCGGCGCAGGGCCTCGGCAGGGAGCGGGGCCTCCGCATGTGGAGGGCCCTGCCGAGCGTGGCGGCGATGGCCCCGGCCTCCGCGGCCCCGCGGGTTCCCCATCGGCCGGAAGAAGCGGGCAGAACCGTGAAGCAGGAAGGCGTTGGAAGCAGATTGGGTTTCCGCCCGCCTCCTGAGGAGGAGGGACGAGGGAGAGCCACTCGACTCTTGATACAGGAAGGCGGCTGAAGCAGATTGGGAACTGGGAGTCCAAAGACACCCGATTTCAACGATCGATGGGTACGCCCCTGCTGAGCGTCAAGTCATTGTTTTAGGCGAAGAAAACGGACTTCGCTCGAAGCGTGTTCTAAGGCAACAGTCCGTGTCCAGATAAACGAACATATACGAATACATTAGCCTGACGAAGGACCCAACCATGTGCAGTTGCGAGTACCGCATTGTGGGTACCAGTTTCGGTGGAGCTCCTATGGGGCCACAAAACTTGTGAGGGGTGCGCCGATTTTGGTGGCGCGGACGCATGTGGACACCGCCACTGGGGCCTTCGGTGTAGCTCCCTATAAACGCTGCCCTGGGCGAGGGAGACGCATGCAAACTGCGCCATGGGGACCTTCGCTGGAGCTCCTTATGGGGCCACGAAGCGCTGTCATGGGTGGGGGACACGCATGCGAACTGCGCCTCTGGCGCCTTCGGTGGAGCTCCTTATGGGGCCACGAAGCGCTGTCCTGGGTGGGGGACACGCATGCGAACACCCAGATTGAGGCCTTCGGTGGAGCTCCCTATGGGGCCACGAAGCGCTGGGCAGGGGAGACGCATGCGAACACCCCCGCTGGGGCCTTCGGTGGAGCTCCCTATTGGGCCACGAAGCGCTGCCCTGGGTGGGGGAACCGCATGCGCCCACTCCACTGGGGCCTTCGGTGGAGCTCCCTATGGGGCCACGAAGCGCTGCCCTGGGTGGGGGAACCGCATGCGCCCACCGCCACTGGGGCCTCCGGTGGAGCTCCCTGTGGGGCCACGAAACGCTGCTCTGGGTGGGGGAACCGCATGCGCCCACCCCCGCTGGGGCCTTCGGTGGAGCTCCCTATGGGGCCACGAAACGCTGCCCTGGGTGGGGGAATCGCATGCGCCCACCCCCACTGGGGCCTTCGGTGGAGCTGCCTGTGGGGCCAAGAATCGCTGCCCTGGGTGGGGGAACCGCATGCGCCCACCCCCACTGGGACCTCCGGTGGAGCTCCCTATGGGGCCACGAAACGCTGCCCTGGGTGGGGGAACCGCATGCGCCCACCCCCACTGGGGCCTTCGGTGGAGCTCCCTATGGGGCCACGAAGCGCTGCCCTGGGTGCGGGAACCGCATGCGCCCCCTCTCACCGGGACCTTCGGTGGAGCTCCCTATGGGGCTACGAAGCGTGTGAGAGGTGTGCCGAAAGCGGAGGCAAGGAGGGGGAGGAGGGAGGAGGGGGAGGAGGGAAGGAAGGAAGGAGGAAGGAAGGAGGAACGCGGGGCACCGTCTCTTCAAAACGAGGACCCAACACCACAGGATGGTTGGGAACAAATCAAAGAAAACGCCAAGGGTCCACCCCATAATTTGGAATATCTTAGAACGAGATCTGGAGTCCATATCAATTGATGTCTTTTATTATGACGCTGTGCGATGGACGCGCCCAACCACGCATATGAACACTGCCCCCCCGTCCGCGAGAACAGCCGCGTGACGCTCGAAACCGACGTGGGCTCCTGTACTTCTACGTCCTTCTTTCGCTTCTGATTCATGGAGCCTTCCGCCCATGAGCCGCCGGCTAGGGACCACGCGGACCCCAGGGTGCCCTGCTGAGCCCGTTCGGCGTCTGAGCCCACTCGGCCGCCGAGTGGACTCACGATCGAGCCCAACGGGCCCCAATTCCCCCCGACTCTGTCGGAAAGCTGAGCCCGTCAGCTGCGCGTTCGGCGGCCCAGCGGGCTCAGACGCCGAACGGCTCAGAAGGGACCTGTGGCGTGGCATGGGCTGAACAAGAGGAGGAGGAGGAGGAGGAGGAGGAGGAGGAGGAGGAGGAGGAGGAGGAGGAGGAGGAGGAGGAGGAGAGGAGGAGGAGGAGGACGGGAAGAGCCGGGGAAGGGGGGAGGGCGGCGGGGGGCGGGAGGGCCCCTGAGATCGTGAAGGAGGAGGGGGAGGAGGAGGCAGGAGGAGGAGGAGAGGAGGAGGAGGAGGAGGAGTGGAGGAGGAGGAGGAGGAGGAGGAGGAGGAGGAGGAGGAGGAGAGGAGGAGGAGGATGGAGGAGGAGGAGGGAGAGGAGAGGAGGAGAGGAGGAGGAGGAAGGAGGAGGAGGAAGGGAAGGAGGAGGAGGGAAGGAGGAGGAGGAGGGAGGAGGAGGAGAAGGAGGAGGAGGGAAGGAGGAGGAGAGGAGGAGGAGGAGAGGAGGAGGTAATGCCCAGGGGGGGGGGAGCGCGGGGGGGTGGGGGGGGGAGGGCCCCGGAGATCGTGCCGTCGCAATTCTGGTGGCACTGGGCGCTCTCGCCCAGGTCCGGGCTGCGAGGCCCCCGCAGGCCGATCCGGCTTGAGAGGTGCTGCGCAGAGGGCGTGCCTGGGGCTCCAGGGCTTCTTCCAGGACCCGAGGTGCTCCGACAAGAGCATGGCCATCTGCGTGCGAGTCCAAGTCGTCAGCCGGCCTTCTCTGTCAGCCTTTCCTTCCTTGGTTCGGTACCGCGAGGCTGCAGCCTTCGTCGAGACGTCGGATCTCAGCGACGACGCGAGCAGGCTGGACGGGGAGGGGGACGGCAGGGCGGGAGACAAGGGGGGCAAAAAGGGAGAGGCTCACGCCTTCCCCGACGTAGCGGGACCGCGGCGCGCGCTGGAGGCTTCTCCCGCGGCCTCAACAGATGCCTCCCCAGGCCACCACCACAACCACCATCATCCCCTCGCCTCCCCTCCCCTCGCCTCCCCTCTCCTCCCCTCGCCTCCCCTCCCCTCCCCTCCCCTCGCCTCCCCTCCCCTCCCCTCGCCTCCCCTCGCCTCCCCTCCCCTCCCCTCACCTGCCCTCTTCTCCCCTCGCCTCCCCTGGCCCCCCCCGATCGCCAGGCAGGAGTACAGTGAAGGGCACTGGCAGCACGGTGACGAGCACCTCGGGGGAACCAGCAGGTACCAATACCGCTACTCTCCGGACCACTCCCGGGGTGCGTGCACACCAGGATTTCGGAGCGAATGCAGCTGTGGCGGCGAGGGCCTCCCGTGCGGGAGGCCCACGGGCCATCACGAGGGCATCGGTACCTTCTCCCTCCTCTGACACCTGGTCTCCGGGGAGTCCCGCCTCCAGGAGGGGCACCACGTTCCGCTGGATGAAATTCCAGCAGCGGGTGCACCTCGGGGAGTAGTAGACCTCGAGGGTGACCGCGTCGACGAGGTCAGAGCCGCCGCGGCCGTCCACGACGCCGCACGCCAGGAGCTCCAGGGCGAGGCCGTGCAACGCGGCGCGCATGGGAGGCCGCACCGCCCTCTCTGTTCAGCGCAGCCGGCCCTCGGCTGCGCTCTGCCCTCGTCCTCGAGGGGCCCGAGCCAAAAAAGCTTCCGGGAGGGCGGCGGAGAGAGCGGCGGCGAGGCGCATGCGCTCCAAGGCCAGGAGCGCCTGCTGTGGCGGTGTCGCGGCGGCGGCCCCCGCGGCACGCCCCACCGCGGCCGGGCTGGACAGCGTGGCGCTCCGCCCAGGGGGGCCGGGGGATGGGAGAAGCTCGGGGACGCTGATGCCTGGGCACTAGGGCATGGCTAGCGTGTGGCGCGGGAGCGTGGTGGGCCAGAACTGGCACGACACACACAGAGAGAGAGAGAGCGGTCCTGTCGTAACGAAGCTCTGTTGGGCACCATCTGGATGGCCGCTTCTGCGACGCGCCTTCCCCATGCTACTGACGTCTTGGCTCTTTCTGCGAGGTCTCGCGGCTGGCGTGTCGCGCAGAAGCGTGGTGGGCCAGCGCCGGCAGCGCGACACCTGAAGCAAACGCCCCTGGCCGCAAGAGAAAACCGGCTCAGGGAGCGCCGCCGTCGGCAGAGGGCTTCCCTACCGAGGGCCCGTGGGCAAAGGGTCGGTTTGCATCGGCCGTGCTGTGCCCTCAGCACCGGCGACGCATTGGCACGCCCAGACACCCTCGCGGCGTACAGAAAAGCACGGCGGAGGGTGTTGGGCGCGCTTGCGGCTTCCAGGGGCCACCACCTGGCCACGGGACCATCGTGAGAAGGAGGCCGTCATTTTTTGGACTCTTGACCGTCTATTTGCGTGGAGACGGGGGGCCCCCAAGGAAAACCTTGCCTTCACGCAGGGCGGGATTCATTTGCACGGCTTTGCGGCCCAGCGCTGTTTGAAACGGCGGCGGAGGGGGTTGGAGGGGGGGGGGGGACGGCATGCAAGTAAAACTGCCAGAGGCTCCTGCACAAGCTTCCCTTCAGGCTCGAGCAAACTTGGAAACGATGCACTGCAAGACGCCCTCGAGCTGGTCCCGGGGAAGTCGTCTCAACCTCTGGCACGGGAGGTCCACGTCCCCGTTGCGGACAAGTCACGATGTCGGAGGTCTTGGCTGGCAGTCAGCGTCCTCGTTTCTCCCTCTCCCAATCGCCCTCGTGGAGGGAACACGAAGGCGGACCAACACGGTCCGTCGAGGCCGCTAAGATATCCCAGACCTCTCCAGGGCAGCGTTCTGACCGGGGTCCCGAGGCGAATTCAGCTGTGGCGACGAGGGCCTCCAAGGATGCCTCGCAGACCGCACCCAGGAGGGACGGGCATCGGTATCGGGAGTGTTTGTCTTCGGAGGAGACGAGGGGGGGTTGCATTGGCAGGTGCGACGCTGGTCTGCTGCAGTCAGCGTCTCCTAACTTTGTCCGCCAAGCCGCAGCTCCTTGGCAAACGATCTAACGCGCTTGCCCGCACCCCCCCTGTCCCGCCCCAACGTGGGAGGCCGCCCTACCCATCAAACCTACTCCTCCTCCTCCTCCTCCTCCTCCTCCTCCTCCTCATCCTCCTCCTCCTCCTCCTCTTCCCTCTTCCCTCCTCCGTCCTCATGATGCTGCTCAGCCTCCGTCTCGGTGTCGTCGTTGTCGCCCTGTTAAAACATCTGCTTAGCCTCCAAATCGTCGGCGTCGTCGTCCTCTTCCCTACCTTCTCCATCTGCTCACCCTCCTGCTCCTCCTCAGTGTTCGTCTCGACCTCCTGCTCGTCATCGCCACTCGCTCTCGTCCTTCTCATGTTTTCGTCGTCCTGCTTCGCTCCTCTTCCTCCACTCGTCTGGGCACACTTCTGGACATCTGCTGAATCCGCAGTTCCGTTCGACTCCAGTCAGGCGACCAGCGGCCAAGAAGGTGCTGGGCCCGTCCAGTCCGCGCAGAGCGCTTTGTACTTCAGCTGCCGGGCTTCCCGCTCGGGATGGCTCCTCCTCCCCCTCCCATGCTCCTCCTCCTCTTCCCACTCCTCAGCACACCGACGTCGCGATGACGTCGGCGCCGGCTTCTGACGCCGTGTGACTCGTTCCATCTCTCACGATCGAGGCTCTCCGATGCAGCCATCGCGCTGTCATGAGGAGCGGTGGGCAAGGAACGAAGGGACCTTCCTGTCCACGGCGAGCCTGAGCCACACATAGGTTCCCCGAGAGAGGCCCAAGGAACGGCCCGAAAACTAGAGCCCATCCTGACCCAACATGTCTTTCTTCCAACGACGCCGGCCGATTCTGCACCACTGATGGCGCTGCGCCCCCATTCTCCCCTCGGTCCCCTGCGGCGGCACATCCGACTTGTGGGGCTGCTCTTGACCCGCGCGTTTCCCGCCAACGGGGCGCATCGACCAACGGCATGCTGCGAAAGGTCATCTGGACCTGCTTTTGAGCGTCTTGGTGCACGACGCGAGCCAACGCCTACAGAGGGCCTGAGATGCCTGGTGACACGGGGCCCCAAGGTTTAGCTCAACTAAGGATCGGCCTCCGCCAGCCTCTGCCGCCCTGCGCAGCACGCCCGCACCCCCCGAGCGCCGCCGCGGCTGCGACCTCGCGCGGCCGTTCCTGAAGAACGGCCGCGGCGGCGACGCCGACGTCGACTCGGGCGCTGACGGCCACGGCCGCAGCCACGGCCATGGCGACGACGAAGACGACGACGGCCACGGCGGCGACGGCCCCGACGACAGCGGCAACAGCGGCGACGCCGGCGGCGGCGGCAGCGACGACGACAGCGGCGACGACGGCTGCGGCGGGGACGGCGACGCCTACGACGGCGCCGACGGCGACGCCCACGGTGACAGGCTGGCAGCGGCGACGACAACGACCCCTGAGCCCGGCATCCCCTCGGGCCCTCCTAGGTAGGCCGCCAATATGTTGTACTGCATCACAGTGACCTGCGCGCCACGCTCGCTGGCCTGCAGGCACGCAGTGCCGCCCGCTGCGAGCTCGCCCCTGCTTTCTGTCAGGATGTGGGAGCCGAGCGGCCCTATACCGTCCCCGGATGCGCAGTTGACGTGCGGTTCCGCTTTATTGAGTATTGTGTCTCAGGGAGACGAAATCTACACATGTCAACTGCTCCCTGGCCAGGCCAATCCTGAACTCAGCTGCGGTGTGAAGGCCACGCCCTCCTGGCTTGGCCAGGAGGGCGTGTGCAAAGCTCCTGTGTTCAGGATGGGCATGGCCAGGGAGCAGTGGATATGTAGTATGGATTTCGTCGCATGTCTGTGTTATTCGCCGTCCTCGCCCACGACCCAACGGGCGACCCACCCGCGAACCAAGGCGCCACCCGCGTGCGATCCACACGAGACACACCCGCGACGCACCCGCGACCCGCCCACGACCCGCCCGCGACCCGCCGCGCGATTCGCCCTCCGACCCGCCCAAGATCCGTGCGCCACGCAGTGACACGACTCGGGAGGAGAACGACGCCTGCGGCGGACTTCTGACAATTTCCTTGCGAGCCCCGTAAACTGCCGACGACACCCCCGCCCCGCTCGTATCATCTGTGTGGGCTCCATGCAGATTCCTCAAGTAGTGCTTGCACTGAGGGGTCCTCGCTTGCGTGCAGAAAGAACTGCATGGGTGTCCCGAATATTCGCCACAATCCCGCCTGGTGCCGCCGTGTTGCCGGTAAGTGTCCCGCGGATTCGCCACGTTACGGCCCGTTGCCACCCGTGGGCGTGTCCCGGAGATTCGCCACGTTCTGGCCAGTTATCGTCCGTTGCCGCCCGCTGCTGCCCACGGGGGTATTCCCGGGGATTCGCCATGCTCCGGCCCTCTGCCGCCCTGTTGCGCCCTTGGGCGCATCTTCGGACCTCGCGGCACCAGACGCCCAGAAGACCGAAGAAACGGATACCCCAAACCATTCAACATAACAGAAATGAATTCAATATGATGGAGCGTGCTGGTGGGGTCTGAAATCACTAAGGGGCCCCGTGAGGCTTCTCGGGCGCCCTCCCGACTGCTTTGGGCTTGCAGTCAAGTCCTGCCAATAGAGGCCTTCTAGACAGGGTCCGAGCGGAAATGGTCGGAGCATCGCGCCGCATCGCCGATATATCGGCGATGCATCATCGACGTCGGCGATGCATCGGCGACGTCGACCTGAAGCGAGTTGGGCTCCGCATCGAGCCGCATCGCCGATGCATCAGCGATGCGGCGCGATCCTCCGACACTATCTACTCCTGTCCCATGTAGGAGACCTAGAGCCAGGGACGTCCGGGAGCTGAGGAGGCCCGAAACCCGGGGAAATCTGCAGGGGCGGTCAGGGATTCCAAGGATCCGAAATCTGTTGGGGGGGTCCACCCTCCTCGTCCTCCTCCTCCTCCTCCTGCTCCTCCTCGCCCCCTCCTTCTCCTTCTCGTCCTCCTCGACCCCTCCTCCTCCTCCTCCTCCTCCTCCTCCTCTCCTCCTCCTCCTCCTCCTCCTCCCTCCTCCTCCGCCTCCTCCTCCGCCTCTCCTCCTCCGCCTTCTCTTCCTCCTCCTCCTCCTCCTCCTCCTCCTCCTCCTCCTCCTCCTCCCTGTTTGTTGGCTCCACCCCGAGCTCCATCCCTCGGTGGCTCCGGAGGTGTCCAGAGGAAGGGCGACATTCCAGAAGGCCACCCCCCTTGGGAGTTCTCCGAGGGAACGACTCCAGCCGCGTGAGTTTTAAGATCAAGTGTCATTGCACTGGCCTTGCAGACGTGCTGCAGCAGATTTGTGCGTGGATTTCTCCGTGCATCCTTTCCCGAAGCGGCGAGCGCAAAACGAAGTGAATGTCGCGTGGATCTTTGTTGGCCTCCATTCCTGACCAATCAACCCCGCACGAAATGCACTGCGACATCCAGAACGCAATTCTCCAGGACACTCTGGGCTCATCCCATACCTCTTCCTAACGAAATCCGCTCTGCGACGTCGGCGCCATGACGCGTGACGATCAGCCTCCCTGACTACCCACCAAACCACCCCAAGCCAACCCGAAGACCCGAATTTCGGGTTGGGGGGGGGGTACGGACTCCATATGTGTTTTCTCAACGTTCCCCGACCCCCCCCACTGGAAATGGAGGGCAAATCGGGGCCTTCGGGTCGGGTTGGGGTGGTTTGGTGGGCGGTGACTCCCAGAGGCTGCAGCCCAAGCTGTGGGCAGCTGCCGCCTCCACTGCGGCCTCTCGCACCCCACGCCCCGCGCAGCTGCGGCAGCCAGGGGTGCTCGCGAGGCGCCGCACTCGCAGGCAAGCTCCGGCGGCCCGCCCCAGTCACGTCTAGCACTTAATTAGTGGGCCCTGGAAACGATCGGGGATCTTCTGACCCGGGTCAATCCAGACCCGGGTCAGCAGGAAACCAAAAACTGCCACGCAGGAAGCAAAACACTGCCACGCAGGTCTTCGCAAACCCAGGTCAGCCAATGGGCGCGGCCGCCTCGCGGGCACGAGCGGCTCGCTAACCCGGGTCATCCAGAGGGGCTCTCCGCAGGATCCTGCAGGATCTGGCGCCCTGGCTGACCCCCGTCTGCACTGACCCCCGTCTCGAGGCTCCCGAAACGACAGGGCCGTCTTTTTACCAGTTCCGTTTTGCCGTTTTTCTGCCGGATGCGACGCCGATCGTTTACCGGTTCCGTCGCCGCTGTTTTTACCGGTCCCGGCTCCGGTTCCAATCCTGGAGCCGTTTCTTGCCGTTTTGCGGTCGCCGTTTTTTTGCCGTTCCCATTTTCAAGGGACACTTTTTCGGAAAAGGTAAAAAGACGGCCCTGCCGTTTCTGGGGCCGACTAAGTTCTAGCAGCGCCCATCTTTCATCCCTGACCGATGATGTAAGTCTTCAGCGGTTCCCTTGGCATTGCAACAGGAAGCATCCACGGCACCGTCACCCTACTGCCCGAGGCCACACTTGTAAATGCCGCGGTGCTGGTTTGACAACAGACTGCGACTTTGGGAGGACGTGAACTACAAGGACGCAGCGACAAGCTGGGACCGAGAACTTAGATTCAAATGAACGGGACGTACGACTCGGGCTGACGGGGCGATCATGAAAATGACGAGACCTGGTCTGAAATTTGACGCGAACTCCCGCTGCAAATATCCCACGAAAATTGGACCGTCAAAACCCAGGACGCGCTCGTAAAAAAAATGTGAGCACACCCGAGTTCCGGCTTACTCGAATCTTGCGCTCCCCCGAAAAATGCACCGCAGGAGTCTGCCCATAGCTGGAGGACACGGGAGGGCTGGCCCCCCTGCCGCCTTCCCCAACTTCTGGGGATGCCAATAGGTACCGATACCGCTACTCTTAGGTCGGGCGTGTCTTCCTGCAGGCGGATTTTGGACTAAACATAACAGACGGCAGTGAAAATTCAGAAATAATGAAAAATGATAGAAAAATCGTTAGAAAAATCGTCCCCAGCCTGTTTGTTTCATTTTTTTGAATATTCCTCCTGTCGAGGGACATGCCAGGCTTAACGCTACTCCCCTGACCTCTCCCAGGGTGCGTTCTGACAAGAGTTTCGAGGCGAATCCAGCGATGGCGACGAGGGCCTCCCAGGAAGCCGAAAAAAGGGACAACGGGCGAAGGGTAGAGGTATGGGTGCCTTTTCCTCCTCTGAGCTTCGCGGAACCACGATGCACAGTTCGACAGCGATCGCCGCGAAGGTCGCCAGCACACATCCCCTCCTCCGGCGTAGCAGTCTATTTCGTGACGTGGGCCCCCAGAGTCTGGTCGGGCATGTCCTCCTACCGGCAGATCTTGAAAGAAAAACATCGTACAACAAAGACTCCACATTGTCTGGAGAGCAGTCACCAGGGTCGTCTCCGGAATATGTTTTGGGGACTGCTCTTGCACATTCCTCCCGTGGAGGGGCATGCCCGCGGGAACCCCAAAGCTCTCGACCCCGCTCCCCGGTCCCCGCGGCCCCGCACCTGCATCCCGAGGCCGCTTGATCAGGAGACCGATTTCTGACCACACCCACTTCCCGAGGTGCCTGGCGAAAAGCGGTTTCCAGAGGTGGAGGTGGGCAGTCTCCCCGCCCCAGGAAAAGGAAAGACTACCCACTTCCACCCCCGAGGGCCTATCCCAGACCCCCGACGTCATGATTTTTTCATGACGCGACCCCCAGAGGTCCGGACCTCTTCCCCGGGACCGGCTTTTCATCCTGAGTCGTTTTTTGACGGTCCTGAGGGCCGGTGAGGGTCCCCAGAGGCCGAAAATAGCGAAAAACCTCTCGTCGTGATTTTTTCATTACTCGAGGGGGTCTGGGATCATAGAATCGAGGATCCAGAGGTGGATGTGGTCAGAAATCGGCCTTCGATTGATGCCGGCGGCCCCCGTGGGCGGGGGCACACGGCCTCCGGAGGCCGAGGCTGCGGAGGGAAGCTCCGACCGTCGCTGCCGCTCGCGCGCCCTTCGCCTGGATCTTCTGCTCTGGGGGGGCACCCACGCGGACGAGAGGAGGAGGCGGAGGAGGAGGAGGAGGAGGAGGAGGAGGAGGAGGAGGAAGGAGGAGGAGGAGGAGGCGGAGGAGGAGGAGGAGGAGGAGGAGGAAGAGGAAGGAGGAGGAGGAGGAGGAGGAGGTGGTGGAGGAACCACGAAGCTCCGGAGGACCCGCCCACGACTCGGCTCATGGGAGGCGGCCCTGGGCGGGCAAGTCCTGCTGCCGGGAGGGGGAGCCGCGGGGAGAGCAGCCGCGCAGCTCCGAAGGACCCGCCGCCTACGACTCTGCCCACACAGGCGGACTCGATTGGGCAGGACACGCGAGAGGACACAAGACCCTTCCGATGGCCACACTGCCACAGGAATGTACAGTCGGGGCGTTGACCTAAGGAACCCTAACTAAGGAACGAGGCCCCTTTTTTTCTCCATAAGTTAAACCTCGATTTCCCATCGACAACATAAGGAAAACCTGAGGCAAGCTGCGAAACTCTTTTAAGGAACGCGGAGCCCCTTCCCAACGAAAAGGGTTCCTTCTTCAGGGCCCCGACTGTAGGAAGCATGGGTCGCGAGACACAGGACACGGGGGTACCCCTGATTTGGCAGGGTCGGCCTGCCAACCCGGGCCGGCTGCAGGACGCGGCCCGGGACGTCGGCCGGCTGGCCGACAGAGTCCTGCCCCCCCCCCTCTTGCTTCGGGCGCCTGGATCGGAGGCCGCGCGCGCGCGCCCACGTCCGCTCCCAGCTCTCGCTCGGGGGTGGGCGACTCCTGCGGTCCCTCGGGCTCGCGCTGGAGCGTCCAGATCTCAGGACTTGCCTCGACGTACCTGGACTTACCTGGATCCATCAGGGCATGCTTCGATGCATCGGGCATGATCCCCGCAAGTCGATTGGAGAAAAGTCGGCCAACCCTCAAGGATCTCCTTTGGGGCAACCAACAGTTACTGTCTCTCTCCTAGGGTGTGTTCTGAGCAGGATGGCTAGGCAAAATCCAGCGGTGGCGACGGGGCCTTCGAGGAGGCCCAAACATGAGAAAACGAGGGAAGGGTAGCGGTATGAGAACGTACCTTCTCCTCCTCCCATCCCCTCCATTTGGCGGCGCGCACAAGGGGGTGGAGGGAGGGAGGAGGTCTGCTTACAAGGAGGCGGCTTCTTAGAAGGCGCTGGCCTTACATCTATCAGAAGGCCCGCGCCTTCTAAGAAGCAGGGGTGTTTCTAAGAAGCCCTCCCCACTGCCCCCACCCCCCTCAACGCGTGGCTGATCCATGCGCCCCCAGCAGGGTGTGCATTTCCGACCGTCTTGCGGGAGTCCTTCTGCACCACCCGCACGGCCTCCGAACGCGCGGAGAGGCGGGAGGCGGAGGCGGAGAGGTGAAAAAACGCACAGAGCCAGGGACGAGGCGGCTCCCTCCTGCTTCCCTGCCTCCTCCTGCGGCACTGCGGGCAAAGCGGTTCTTGTCCGCCGCAGCCCGCGTGCCTCCTCCTCCTCCTCCTCCTCCTCCTCCTCCTCCTCCTTCCTCCTCCTCCTCCTCCTCCTCCTCCTCCTCCTCCTCCTCCTCCCCTCCCCTCCTCCTCCTCCTAATCCTCCCTCCTCCTCCGCCTCCCCGCCTCCTCCTCCTCCTCCTCCTCCTCCTCCTCCTCTTCCTCCTCCTCCTTCTCCTCCTCCCTCCTCCTCCTCCTCTTCCTCCTCCTCCTGGCGCTCCTTCTCCTCCTCCTCCTCCTTCTCCTCCTCCTCCTCCTCCTCCTCCCCCTCCTCCTCCTCCTCCTCCTCCCTGCTCCTTTCTGAGCTGGAGGGTCGCATCCAGAGCTCTCGGCCCCTTCCCGGCTCGGAGGTCTCGCCGCCTGGAGGTTGATGAGCATGGAGGAAGTGGGTCCTGCGGGAGACGGGTCCTGCTCATGAGACGCCTCCTGGGGTCGGAGTAGATGAGGTCGGAAGATCGGTGCATCGGCGATGCATCGGCGATGCAACGTGGACGTGGGTCATGCATCGGCGGCGTCCGCGTGAGCTGCATCGGCGATGCATCGGCGATGCGGCGCGATCCTCCAGCCCCATGTACTCCGACCCCACCTAGGAGGCCTAGATGTACCCTGGGGCCTTCCCCCAGGACCAGCTCTTCATCCTGAATCGTTTTCTGGAGTTCCCGGGGCCCGTTGAAGGCCCCGAGAGTCCGAAAGCGGCGAACGGCCTCAGGACCCGCTTGTCTCTTGGTCCGCTTCCCACATGGCGGGCTGGAGTCTGCTGCTCTGCCGCGTCTGCCGCCGCGGTGCCGGGAGGACGCCGCGGCCCGCTCGGGAGCTCCGGCCCCGAGCACGCCGTCGCCCCCCGCAGCGTGCCGGCCTACCCGCCGCCTACCATGCATGCTACCTTCGTCCTTGCCCCTCTCCTGCCCTCCCCCCTTCTTTCCTGCCCGGCTCCTTGTCACGCGGCTCCCTGCTCGGAGCGCCCGCCCCCTTCCCCCTCCGCCTCCCCTTCCTTCCCCCCTCGTCTTCGTCCTCCTCCTCCTCCTCCTCCTCCTCCTCCTCCTCCTCCTCCTCCTCCCCCTCCTCACATCCCTCCCCCGCTCTGCCCTCCCCTCCTCGTGTTCATCCTCCTCCTCCTCCTCCTCCTCCTCCTCCTCCTCCTCCTCCTACTACTCCTCCTCGCCTCGTGTTCTCCGTGTTCCCCCCCCCTTCCCGCCTCGTGTGCTTCCTCCTCCTCCTCCTCCTCGCCTCGCCCTCCTCGAGGCCTCGAGGCCTCGAGGCGTCGAGACGCCGAGGCTGGACTGATGGCCGAGATGCCTTGGCGGGCGGATCCCGCGCTCGCGCCGCCTCCCTGCGGCCTGTCGCGGCAGGTCGCACGGCTGTGGCGGGAGGGCCTGGGGGGGGGGGTCCTCTTTGCGCCCTGCTTCTGGCCCCATCGTGCAAGCGAGCGGGGTATCCCTCTCTCTGGTGGCCGGTCCCCTCCCCCCTCGGCAGGGCGCGGGGGTTGAGGCAGCCCGAGGAGGCCGTCCACGAGGCTCTGGCCAGGTGGGCACTCTCCGAGGCCCCGTCCCCCCTGCGGGGCCTCCTCCCTCCTCCCTGCCTCCTCCTCCTCCCTCCTGCTCCTGCTCCTGCTCCTGCTCCTCCTCCTCCTCCTCCTCCTCCTCCTCCTCCTCCTCCTCCTCCTCCTCCTCCTCCTCCTCCTCCTCCCCTTCTTTCCTCCTCCCTCTATGCCTCTATCATGCCTTCCCCCCTGGGGAGGGAGATGGAGGATGAGCAGCATTAGGAGAAAAAGCGGCCAACTTCGGAAAAATGATGCCAAAGGGGAACCTGGTCGACACATCGTGAGGCGCGGGAGCGGAGAAGCCGCCCTACAGCGCAGACCACCGCGGGGGTCAGAGCTGCCCCCTCAGGACTGGAATGCGCGCTGTGGAGAGCGGGCTGCAAGAGGAGGGGGGGGAGAAGCGTGGGGAGAGGAGGTGGGGAAGGCAAGTTCGGCGTGCTCGCCCCGCATCTGACATCCTGCCCCTCCCACCCATGATTCCCCCATGAGGTCGATGTGTCTCTATCCATGGACGCGTGTCACAGCGGACCTGGAATTCCAAGAAAAAACAATCGTGTTACGCGGAATCGTAAAAGAAGGAGCCGTGTGCGTAGGAGAGGGTGGAGGAGGAGGAGGAGGAGGAGGCGGATGTGCAGGAGGATGAGCAGGAGGAAAGACGGAGGATGAAGGCGGAGGAGGGGAAACGAGGGGGGCGACAGCAATGAGGAAGGACTCGGATCCACAAAAGTGGCCCGCGCGGGGGCGAGTGCGCCGTTCTGAACGACGGGATCACATCGCCGATCCTGAAACGAGGCCCACTGTGCAGCGGCAGCAGAGCTGTACTACAGGCACCGGAGACGCGCAGAACTATCGTTAAGTCGGGCCTGTCCCCCTACAGGGGGAGTTTAGACGAAACATTAAACATAGTTCAAACATACTCCAAAGATAAACAAACATAATCAAAAAATGGTTCCCAGACTATTCTTTGACTATTCTTATATTCCTCCTGGAGAGGGACAGGCCCGACTTCAACCGATCGCAAACGACCGCCGAAGGCACCCAAAGTGCGAGGCAAAACTGCAGGCCTGTGCAGAAGAAGGCGCACGCGACGGGAGCGGGCGGCTCCCCCATGGCCCTCTCCGGGGGAAGAGGACGGCAGAGGAGGAAACTGAAGTCGGGCGTGTCCCCCTACAGGGGGATTTTGGACGAAGAATAACAAATATTCAGAAAATGCGCAAAAGATGCCCCCCCAATTACGCAAAACACAGTCCCCAGACTATGTTCTGACTATTCTTGAATATCCCTCCTTCAGAGGGACAGGCACGTCTTAAGAGTAAACTCGGGCTGGGTGCACTGGGGGAGGGCATGGGAGACCCTCGGGCTCGATGGTGGAGCTGGGTGGCCCTTCTTCCCCCCCCCCCCCCCTCCCCCGGAAAGGGCGCGCCTCGGCCCCGGGCGCCGCGCCGCGCGCGGCGCGGGCTTCGCGGACGGAAGCGCAGGGGACGGCCGAAGCCGCTGCGAAGAAGAAGAGGAAAAAGAAGAAGAAGCAGAAGAAGAAGAATAAGAGGAAGAAGAGGAAGAGGAAGAAGAAGAAGAAGAAGAAGAAGGGGACGGGAGGGCGGGGAGGAGAGGGGAGGGCGGACAGCAGGGAGGGGGGAGGAGGGGCAGGGGAAGGGACATGGGGGAGGAGCCTGCCCCTTCCCCCGGCCCCCCCCCCACCCCACTCCCGACAAACACACGAATCGTGCGTGCTCCCGTTCGCTCCCCCAGACCAAGGCACAGGAGGGGAAGAAAGGATAGCAGGGGGGGAGGGCGACGGTGAGAAGCAGCACGGGGTCGAGGAACACGGGGAGAGGGGGAAGGAGGGAGGAGGGAGTGGGAAAGAGATATATCTATATATGTATATATATAGAGAGAGAGAGCGCGAGACAGACAGAGAGAGAGAGAGAGAGAGAGAGAGAGCGAGAGAAAGAGAGCGAGCGAGCGAGCGAGCGAGAGTGAGGGCGAGAGAAAGAGACCCTTATCGCAAGCAGGTGAGCTTATCGCGGCCATGAGGAGCGTCCCAGAGGGGCGTGAGTCAGATCCAGAGTTGTGAGCATTCCTTGGACCCTGGACCTGCCCTGACCTGGGCCATGATAGCACATGAAGCGTTCTGAGTTGGACAAGGACGAGGAGGTGGATCACGATGATGAGTTCTGTGAGCTCCCGACGCGTGGATCGAGAGAGATAGAGAGAGAAAAAAAAACAAGAGGGAGATATACTAGCTGAACGCAAACAAAGAAAATTGGCAAGAGAGAGAGAGAGAGAGAGAACGAGAGAGAGACAGCGAGGGAGAGAGAGAGAGAGAGAGAAAGAATGAAGGAACGAGAAAACAAGCAAAAGCATCATAGTACAACTCCGAGACAGACGGTGGGCGTGCCGGTACCAGAGATGACGGCGGAGGCGCTTCAACTCCTCCTCCGGGCATGCAGACGCCGCGGCGGAGAGCCGAGATTGGGGCGCGGGCCCCCTCTCGCACTGGGGAGCAGGAGGAGCAGGAGGAGGAGGAGGAGGAGGAGGAGGAGGAGGCGGAGGCGGAGGAGAAGGAGGAGGAGGAAGAGGAGGAGGAGGAGGAAGCAGGAAGAGGAGGCGGGGAGGGGAGTGGAGAAGGAGGAGTGAGCAGGGGAGGAGGGAGGGGAGGAAGGAGGCGCGCGCAGGAGTCGAGGGGCCGCGGGATCGGGCGGGACGGGGGGCCTGCGTGAGCTCCTGGATGGCCCTGGCCTGCTCCGCCACGAGGCTCTCGAGGCCTCCCCAGCCCAGTCGAGCCCGCGAGGCTCGGGCTCCCGAGCCCCGTCCTCCTCCTCCCGTCCCTTCCCTCCTCCTCCACCTCCT
>CAUYUJ010003792.1:0-62026 GCA_963575745.1 Prorocentrum cordatum | reverse complement strand
AGTGTTCGGAGCCCACCCCGACGCACGGAGAGCAGCTCAGAGGGCGGCGGGGCTTCCCAGAAGCCCTGCGGAGCAGCCCAGCCGCCTTCTGAGAAGGCCTCCCGTCGAGCAGGGGATCGGCTACAGGATTGATCAACCCCAAATGGATTTGTCGGTCCAACCTGCGAGACATGCGTGGAAGGCTCTGAGATCTACGGAGCATCCTACGTACTTTTCGTAGTTCGGACGAACACATGAATTTCAGGGTAGCGATCATTTCGCGGCGAAAAAATAAGTCCGCTGCCCCTCACAAAGGGCAATCCCAATAACGCGACGAAGACCGCGATGGGAGCAACTCAGTGGCAATCTAAGCGGTCGCAGCTGCAACCGCGAAGCGCGCTCAATAAAAACCACCAGGCATGGGGAAAAAGGACGAAGAGGAGGAGGAGGGGGAGAACAAAGAAAAAAAGGCATTGGCGTTGCGCGTGCATCCCCAATGGCCCACCCCACCTTTTTATAGAATAAGGCCCGGCGCAACGAAAATCAAGAAGACACACACCAAACCACGTCAACTGAGATCCCGTGCCAAGTATGCTTTCGAGGTGCTGAAATCATATTTTTGAGCCCCCGATCGGAGTCTCCTCTTCGTTCCCCCCTTTCGCTCGCCGCCGGAAAGAAGCGCGTTGGCTCCGACGCCGCCGGGTCGTCGTCGGGCGGCACGGTGCCCCCGCCATCCCTCCTGGCGGCGGCCAGCGTGGCGGGGACACGCCCCGGGGCCTCCCGCAGAAAGGCAGCCCGCCCGGAAAGCCTCGAGGAGGGATAAGCCTAAGCCCCCTTGATGGGGGTCTTAGATGGGATCCTCCTCCTCCTCCTCCTCCTCCTCCTGCTCCCCCTCCTCCTCCTCCTCCTCCTCCTGCTCCCCCTCCTCCTCCTCCTCCTCCTCCTCCTCCTCCTCCTCTTCCTCCTCTTCCTCCTCTTCCTTCTCCTCCTTTGCCTCCTCTCCCTCCTCCCCTCCTTTTCCTCTCCCTCCTCCTCCTCCTCCTCCTCCTCCTCACTCCTCCTCCCCTCCTCCTCCTCATCCTCCTCCTCCTCCCCCCCGTCGCCCTCCCCTTTTTCCCTCCTCCCCCTCTCCTCCCTCCACCTCCTCCTCCTCCTCCTCTTCCTCCTCCTCCTCCTCCTCCTCACCCGGGGCAGTTGGGCATAGCTGGAGTGCCCAACAGCGCTCAGAAGCGGAAGAGAGACCTGTCGGTTGATGAATCAATAGAAGGATCCACCAGCATCGACGATGACCGCCTCACCAATCTCAGACGTTTCGCCCTGAATGGTACAATATACGAAATGGTCCTGGAGTTCTGGGCAGAACCAGGAGCTAAATCACAGAGAAACGCCATGGGAAAAGGCCTGCCTGGCAACATCCAGCCCACCAAGCTCAGTCAATAAAACAAACGTCACCTGCAAAGACGGCACGATACGTTTCCCCCTCCCTTTCTTCAATTACAGATACGGTGAGATGGTGAGGGGGGTAATCTGCATACAGTACAGCATACGCGCAATGTAGAAGGGTGACGGTCAAGGGGGGGAGATGGGTACGGAGACCGAGGTACTACGAGGGTGCAGGGCAGTTGGAAATTCAATAGTATCTCAGTCGGGGGGGAATGGGACCACACATCAGAGGTACTACTGGCATATTGGGGCTGATGGGCTGTTGGGAATGCACAACTCCCTCTCCATAGCCCACCGTTGGCCGCCACAGCTTATCTGGCTCACGAGCAGCGTGACGCATTAGCGAGGTTTCTCGAAGTGTGTTGCACGTGTGGGCCGTGGCCTGTTACGATCAGCAGTCAACTATGGCCCTGTGGGCGATGCAACGAGGGGTACCAGTACTACAAGATGGTCGAAAGCCGCAGATAGCATACCAGAAACGAACCAGGCCACAAGAAGGACCAGGGTGGCAAAGGCAACGCATGGAAACGAGTACGCATCGATTGCGAGCTGGAGCTGATGGGGGCGGAGTAGGAGGACTGGGGCGAACAAGAAAGGACGCTGCATGGAGGTGAACAGTATATGACTAGAGAACAGGTCTGCCGAGAACAAGAGCGGAAAGCGAAAAGGAGCGGCATGGGCGGCCCAGGCACTCGGACAAATCAAAGCTGCCCAAATGCAGCCGGCCGAAGGAGGAGGCCCAAATGAGAAACCTCTCAATCAAAGCAACCAGATCGCGATCCAGAAGTCAAAGGAGATGGCGAGGACGCTGCTGGCAGGTATGAACATGCAAGGAAAAATAGTTACAGCCTTCAGCAAAGCATGATGGGGGAATGACGAAGGCCCTTCGGTGTGCAGAAGAATCTGACATCATGCTCGAAAAGTGCATGGCCATGGACGTAAATGACGAAGACGCGCTGAATATGGCAAAGCAGGAGTTGGAGGGGAGAGAGAGAGAGAGAGAGAGACAGAGAAAGAGAGAGAAAGAGAGAGAGAGAGAGATGCACGAGATGGACGACTACAAGACGGCGAAGGAAAGCGGCGACCAGCAGCCAGAGTAGCTCAAGGCGCTAGATTCCGTGGACAAGTGGAGCGACAACATGCAGCTGTTCAACGTATGCAGAAAGGGCACAGGAGGGGACAACAAAGTGGGAGGAGCTTGCTCGTGTGGGCTCGCATTCCCGAACAAGTTGTGGTGGAGAGGTCCCAGTCCCAACTCGAGGAGCGACAAGTGGAAATTCCGGTGCAAAGTGGACTGGGTGCAGCTAATGAAGGAGCAGGAGAATCACCCAAAGGACGTGCTCTTGTCGGAATGGGTCGGCAACGTGAAGGACGCGTTTGGACCAGACTACGAGACATGGCCAAATAGCGGGGGCGAGAGCAAGCTCTTCCCGTTCAAAAGCGGACCATCGATGGTGGTGGGGCTCAAAGCGGGAGACGGATAGTAAGCGCTCGTTGCGGAAAGGCTGCCGCAGCAAATCGACGAAGCCATCATGGAGTGCCACTGCGAGTTCTTCGGCGCGGCCAAGACGATGAGCCCAGAGGAGCTATTCGATGTGCTCCCAATGTCTTCCCCGATGACGCACAGGATCGAAGGCTGCGACCTCGTCGCGGGGTACCCAGTGGACCAATGGGAGAAACAGGGGAAGAAGGCATTTACAGTGCAGAAATGGTTCGAGCTAGCGCTGAAGATCGCGAGGAACGACGCGGAGAACCTCCACAAAGTAATGAAAGCCACCCTGGGTGAGCTGAATAACGAAGACAACATGGACCCAGAGGAAGTGAAGAGGTTGAAGGAGCGCCAGAAGCTCAAGGACAGCACCCAGACCATGCTGGATGGCACCAAGATCTTCGCGGAGAAGTTCGGCTACCCCAAGTCGGAGGAGACAACGACGACAAGCTTAAGCGGCCACCAGTGAGCGCACCCAGCGGAGCCTGCAGAATGCCAAGAAAAAGCATTAGCGTGATTTCTCGGAGTACTGATCCCGGCAAGTTGTGAGCTGGCATCGACGACAGGCAACCAACAGAAGCATGAGCGAGGTTTCTCGGAATGCTACTCATGGCAGACTACTTGGACACAAAAGTACGCCTGCACTGTAATCGCAATGGGAAGTATTGTTTGGAGCACCTTCAGGTACACACCTGCAGAATGGGAGGAAAAGAGCTATTCATCATGATGCCCACCTTGGTGCTCCTCGTTGGCCCCGGCCTACGACCGTGACTTCAAGTATGCTCTACCTCGCACACTCCGACGGGGATAAGGACTACCTCGCAAAATAGAGTACAGAGACATCACACGGAGCATCTCTCGGAATGACCGAGAAGTGAGCTGACTGGAAGCAAGGAATTCAACGTATAGAGCCCCCCCCAGCAGGAGCCCCCCCAGCAACAGTGTGGGGTCTCGGGCCTTCCGTCTCTCCCCTCTCTCCTCCTGTTGAGGTCGTGTCGTCGTCTCCTCCCCCATGTGGCTTGGGCGCCCTGCTAAGTCCGCGCGTTCCTCTCCCCAGGGGCACGCGGAAGGGCCAGCAGTTGCTCCCCCAGCACAGACCCGATGGACTCGCGATGTAAGGTTGCAAGCCTCTCTTACGGGGCAACCTCGGAGCTCGGTCCTTGAGTTTCGGGGTATGCCCTTTGCTGACCCTGATAAGAAGGCAGCACAACCCAGCGCAGGGGATTTTGGCAATAGCACGTCTGTCACGCGAGTAGGTGCTCTGACAGTACCCCCTCATGCGGATGTCCTTGTGAGGTCCTCCTCCTCCCCTTCCTCCTGATCCTGATCCTGGTCCTTCTCCTCCTCCTCCTCCTCCTCCTCCTCCTCCTACTCCCCCTCCCCCCCCTCCCCCTCCCCTCCCCCCCCTCCTCCTCCTCCCCTCCTCTCCTCCTCCTCCTCCTCCTGCTCCTCCTCCTCCTCCTCCTGCTCCTCCTCCTCTCCTCCTCCTCCTCCTTGCCTCCTCCTTGCCTCTCCTTGCCTCCTCCTCCTCCTCCTCTCCTCCTCCTCCTCCTCCTCCTCCTCCTCCTCCTCCCCCTCCCCCTCCTCACCCTCTTCCTCTTCCTCCTCCTCCTCCTCCTCCTCCTCCTCCTCCTCCTCCTCCTCCTCCTCTCCCTCTCTCATTCCAACTCCGCCTCCTCCTCCTCCTCTTCTCCTCCTCTTCCTCATCCTCTTTCTACTACGCCTCTTTTCCTCCTCCTCCTCCTGATCCTCCTCCTCCCCCTCCTCCTCCTCCTCTCATCTCCCCCCCTCCTCCCCATCTCACTCTCCTCCCCCCCGCCTCCATATCGAGCCGCATCGCCGAGGCCTCAGCGATGCGGAGCCACCCTCTCGGCTTCATCTGGGAGGCCGGGCCTCTTCGACTCGGACTTTGCTCAACCGCCAGGTGCAGTTCGGGTTATAGCGCTATCGTCCCTGGCGGTATCAAGCTGAACTCCAAAAACAACTGCGGGAAGAGAGAGGGAGGCTCTGGCGAGAAAGCCCCCCAAGACTCCGCAACTGCGTGCAAGCTGGCATGTATGGAACGGGAGATAGACCCAGACATGCGATGTCCTGATTTTTCGATACAGGCTCCCCGGAAGCTCGCACCCTTTCCCCAGGGCCGGTGTTTCATCCAGAGTCGTTCCTCGACGGTCCTGGAGCGGAACAAGGTCCCCTGGAGGCCGAAAAATATGAACCACCCGTCCTGATTTTTTCACGACGCGAGCATGGCTGGGGAGACTCGAGGCGAGGTCATCGGCACGAGTGCCCCAGACATGCTCGCGTCGGGGCAAGATCACGGCGCGAAAGGCTTGGCCGTATGGTCGGCCTCTGGGAGCCCTCGCCTGGCCCCGGGGCCGTCGCAAAACAGCCTGGCGGGCTGAAAGACTGGCCATGCAGTAGTCGTCGGTTCCACTTGGGACAGACACGGTCCCCCTCGAGTCCTCAGCACAATCACGACGAGAGGTTTTTCACTGTGTTCGGCCTCTTGGGCCCGAGCCAGGCCTCGGGACCGTCAAGCAACGTCTCAGGATGAGCAGCCAGTCCCAGGGCATGGGTCAAGACCTCTGGGGGTCGACGTGAAGGAAAAATCACTACGTCGGGGGTCTGGGGGTACGACTGTTACAAGGTGGTGGCAGTCCATTTGCAAGGCGTCTGCAGGCCGGAAGCATGTCTACGTGGGTCGCGGGCCAAACCTGGAGCAGCTGGGCGGACGTGCGCCTTGCAAGCAGGTTACAAACGCCTTGTAATTAACGATGGCAAGTCACAGCGATCACTGCAGTGCGGAATGGGTCGGAACTTCTGGGGCACTGCAACTACTCGAAAGGACCAGTACATCGGATCTCTGGCGCGGAGGGGGGATATTCAGAACATTGACACAGATCCAAAACATTGATCCGACCTGCTCGCCTGGGATCCGGGCGTTGCAATCTTTTCAAACCAGGCGCTTCCGCCCAGCTTCGGGCCCTGGTGCCGGATCGCAGGGTCCGACGACGTGATTCGAAGCATCGAACCGCATCGAAATCGGAACCGACCAGAGTCGAATCGCATCGAGCCCGAGTCGGGGGCGCGCAGACACGGATTCGCGATCGGTCGCCAACTGCATCGATCGGGGGAGATGCCCTCCTCAGAATGCGGGTGGAGCCGCCTCTCTCGGCGGCGGAAGTCGGCGATTTCACAAGGAAACGGGACCCGTCGCTGTCAACGCCCCCCTGGATCCACGTTCGCGATCGCCTGAGAAATCGAATCGAATCGAGCCGGAGGAGGCGAGATGCGCGGGGAGCGGAATCCAAAATCGAGCCGCATTAGAATCGGAACCGACCGAAATCCAATCGCATCGCGTCGGAGCCCGTGGCCCCAAAAGTCGAACCGAGTCGCATCGAGTCGAGCCGAAACTGAGCCGAATCGAATCGAGTCGACCGAAGTCGAGAAGCGCCCCGCCCCCCTTGGGTTATTTTGCCCCCATCGTACTTAAGGACCACATCCCGGAAATAATTTTGGGCACCCGGAAAAGTGTTGAAAGAGTGTAGAAGAAGTGTCGAAACAGTGTCGAAACACAGTGTCTCCCAGGGCCCGACACGCGAAAGCCCTCGAGTTCTGGTACTTTCTTGGTACTCGCAGTTCTTTCTGGCAAACTCACGGCTCAAGCAGGCTGGAATCTCAGCACCCTCGGGGAGCCCCTGGCCGCAAGAGGTGCCCCGTCCTGGCGCCCACGGAGCCGCCGCTGCCCATGCGGCCGCGCGCCCCCCCGGCGCCCCCAGGGCGCCCTGCGGAGCGCCTTGGTTATCCGGGGGGGGGAGGGGGGAGGAGGAGCGGCCGCGGGAGACGAGCGCACCCACCGAGCTGTGCTCTCTTTCCCTGGGGAGGACCAGAGGGGGAGCACGGCCCCAAGAACTTCCACCGCTCGGAGAAGGGAGGCGTACCCACACCGCTGCCCTTCGCCCGCCCCTTTTCTTGGGCCTCCTGGGAGGCCCTCGTCGCCACCGCGGGATTCGCCTCGAAATTCTGGTCAAAACGCACACAGGAAGAGGTCCAGGGAGTAGCGGTATAGGTACCTCTGGGCTTCCCCCACAACGCGGCGGCCGCCACAGTGCGAGACAGCAGCGTGAGACACAGAAGCGAATGACGGAATGCCCGATGGTCGCCACACTGGCGCACGCCGCAGCGCGTGCATCGACCCTGCTCGGCAGAAGCAGACCCTCGAGATGTGCAGATTGCTCGGGGACGCTGTGGCGACTGACCAGGGCATCCAGCGTCCCCTGAGAATCGAGACGGTGGTCGTTCATCGTTTCTGGCCTCTGCTGGGCCCTCACGTGCGGACCCGGGGCCGTCCAACGTCCAACCACCATTCGGGGTGAAAAAGGAAATGGTCGAGGGGTCACGGGCCAGTGTCTCGACAAATATCTGGATGGAGGCTGTCCTGGAGTGTATGCAGGTATCAGATCGATTATTGTGTGCCTGCCCTTCTCTGGAGCTGTCTTGCGGATTGCCAGTGTTCTGGATGCCTGTCGACACGCTCTTGGTGGAGCAACATCAATGGGGGCCTTTGCGCCGGATGTTGCGATCTCATCGGGCTTTGTTTTACGAACGAATCGTCAGTGCGACCAGTGTACATCCATCGGTGGTGAAGAACAGGAGCTTGTCAAAAGAAATCGCACCAAAGTATCGGGGGCGGCCAAGAGGGGTGCGTCCAAGAGGGGGGGGGCGCAAATCATGGCCGGCGGCATGTGCGCGGCCCAGGGGGGGCGCGGGGACGTAATGAAATAAGAAGAGGTGCCATGAGATCTGAGGAAATATCATGGCCCACGACATGATGTCCCCCCCCCAGTCATCACCCCCCTCTTTGCCGCCCCCGAAATTACTTTGCTTCGAGCGACCCCCACCTGAAAACGCGAAGCGGGGCATCCAGGGAGCACCGGGACCCTTGGGGCCTGGCGGCCCCCGTACGCAGGGTGCGCGAGGCGGGTCGGAATCCTTTTTTCTTGAAGCCTGGCAGCCTCAACCTGTCGGGTGGGGAACAACCGGATGTTCATTCTGGGGACCTTCCTGGAGACACTCGCTCCACTCTTGCGTCGAAGCTGCGTCGAGCGTCCGTCGATTCGAGTCGAAACTGTATCGATTCTGAGTCGAATCTGAGTCGAATGTGAATCAAACTTGAGACGAACTTGAGACGAACTGGGGTCGAACAGATCCGTTAGGGGGGCCCCAGGACGGGCCTCAAAGCGAACATCGAAGCCTCAACTTGTCGGGTGGGGAGAAATGGATCGTGACTGTGACTAGAATTGCTCCTGGTTCCGTAATTACGCCGTGAGCGACGCACCTCTGGAAAATCGGTGTTGCGCGAGTCTGCCGTTTCCGGCGCTGAGGCTCGAGAAACGAGAGGCAGCGCGAGCACACGCACGTGCGCAACGGCACGAACGACAACGACAATGGCACCTCGTTAGGGGCAGAGGGAAGAGAGGGTGGTGCCGAACCCCATCTGCCATCTCGTCATCCAGTTCCCCTAATTACATCGCCGCCTCCATTTGCCTTGCCCTGGTGCTTCCCCTTCCTTGCCTGCATCACGTTCCCCCCCCCTCATCCCCCGTTGTATGGGATCCGCGCGTCTACGCCTCGCGCCCATCCCGCTGCTGGGCCCGCGAAGGTGGTGGAAGCGCCAACTAAACAACTACGCAAGGCAACGTCCCCATTCGGCGAAGGAAGAGGGAAGCTGATAGTGACGCTTTAGGGCAGGCGCGTGGGGGGAGGTCTTTGCAGACGATGCCGAGCGAATCAAACTGCGCATGGTTCGTGGGTGCGGTGAAGGCGGGTGGAGGCAGCTAGGAGGAGAAGAAGGGACGTGGGTGCGCACTTCCAACTTCACCCCCCAAGGTGTGGACTTCCCATGCAGCGCGCATAACAGTTGCAATTATGAAGCAAGCGTTAGCAACAATGGATGCGGCGCGTGCCGAAAGTTCCCAAACCCTATGGGATGTGGAAGTCAGGTGGGAGTGTTCGTACAGAGCCATGACACAAATTCTAATATCTTGTTAGAAAGGATGTTGAAAGTTCACAATCACAGATAGTGAGGCCCTCTTGGGGGCCACCAGCCGGCTGTGGTGGCGCTTGGGGTACCTCTTTTGGGCCTCTTGGAGCTTTCTTGAGGCGCTCTTCGGCCGTCTTGGACGCCTCTTTGGCCGTTCGGGTGTCTTGGGGCCCTCTTGGGGGCCTCTTCGGCGGCCTTGGGGGCCTCTCGGAGCCGCCTGGGACGCTGGTGGGACAACAAAATGAATAGACCAAACATGTACGCTTTACTGCAGGAATGGAACACTTGTTGCTGCTCAGGGCCCTCGAGGGGATTCTCTTGGAGCCGTGGGCCGTCTTGGCGGCCTGCTGAGCCAACTTGAAAGCCGTTTTGGGCCGTCCTGTAATAGTTTGCCCCTGGGGAGGCTGCAGGAGGGGCGGGGGCACTCAAGCAGCTCCGGTGCCTCCGGGCCAGGTTTCTGGCAGATGAAAGAAGCGACAACATATTCTGGCCCAGGGAATCAGGAGGGGTGCAACGCAAAGGCCGCGCCGAAGCGCGAACTGGTCCCAGGATTCCAGGTACAGTGCGTGAACTTGTTTGGACGGTCTGGGGGGCTCCGAGCCCGCAGAAGGCTGCCTCGCGGTGAGCGGCGGGACCAGGGACTGGGGCCGATAGCGGGGGGGAAACGGCGACCCCCTTGGCAATCCCCGACGTTGTGGTGTTTCCGAAGGGGCCAAACACTTGAGGCCAGACTCGGGGATAAGCAAAGGGATGGGCCCAGCCTCGAGACGGGTGCGGCCGAGTAGCCCCCACTCTGGGGCGTATCCCCGAGGCTCCCAACTTTCCCGAGCGGCCTGCGGTCGGACAGGTCTGCTCCGAATGTCGCCGCGGCGGCCTGGGCGACGGGTGATCCCTGGCAAAATGGCGGGCGCGTCGCTCCGAGACGCCAGGCGGGAGGTCGGAAGAGGCTCGGGGCGTGGACGCCTGGGGGCCAGGGGGGCGGACAGCGCGTCGCGCCGAGGCGCGGTGGGCCGGGACCGCGCGGAGCGACACGCCGAGCCGAAGCGTCCATCCTCGCGCGGAGGGGGAGCGCCCATCCTCGACGGGGGTGCGCCCCACTATAACCCCCCCAGGGTACAGCCCCGAGTTGCCACCCGAGCCTCTGAGCGGCGCGGTCGGGAACCTCTGCTCGGCGTGTCGCCGCGGCGACCCGGGCGACACGCGATCCCTTGCAAGCGGGTGGCGCACAGCACCGCTCCCCGGGGCAGGGCGTCGGGAGACGCTCGGGGCGTGGACACCCCGGGGACCGGGGGGGCGGACCGCGCGTCGCGTCGGGGCGCGGCGGGCCAGAAGCGGCGGAGCGACGCGGTATCCCAGAGTTCCCGACCGTAGCCCCATCTGGGCGGGAGGGAAGGAGGGAGGGATGGGGAGGGGCGGGAGGGAAGGGGGGGAGGACAGTGCGGGAGGCGGGGGGGAGGAGGGTGGCCCAGAGGTCCGAGATCTTGATCTCTTCGGTGCGGGGTAGTCCCGACGCTTTGCCCGGCACCGGCTCCTCCTCCTGAATGAGTCTGCGAACAGCCCCGGGGCCCCGAGAGGGCCCCAGAGGCCGACAACATGAGGCAACAGAAACGTTCTGCGCGAAACGACAAAAAAGCGTTCTCCTCCGTGATCTCTTCGCGACGCCAGCATGTCTGGGGGTGTCTCCCCGAGTTGCCCTTATTTCTGAGCGGCCTGATAGTTCGGGCGGGTCTCGGAGGAGGAGGAAGAGGAGGAGGAGGAGGAGGCGGAGGAGGAGGAGGAGGAGGAGGAGGAGGATGAGGAGGGGGAGGAGGAGGAGGCGGGGGAGGAGGAGGAGGAGGAGGAGGGGGCTTGGGCTCGAGAAGTCGCGCGGGTCGGGAGCCGCGGGGCCTGGGCCCTGACGACACGAGCACCGGAGGTGGGAGGCGTGGGGCCTGCTGGGCGGGGGGGGGGGGCGGGCAGCCCCACCACGAGAGGACCGGCTGCAAGCAGCACCAGGGTGGCTGGCTTGCCGTCGCCCGGGCGTCGCTGCTGGCTTTTTCGTGCGTTTTTGTTTTTGTGCCGCTGGGTGAGCCAAGATGCTCCAACCCAGACCCCCGACGTCATGATTTTTTCATGACGCGACCCCCAGAGGTCCGGACCCATTCCCCGGGACCGGCTTTTCATCCTGAGTCGCTCTTTGACGGTCCTGAGGGCCGGTAAGGGTCCCCAGATGCCGAAAACAGCGAAAAACCTCGCGTCGTGACTTTTTCATGACTCGAGGGGGTATGGGAAGGTAGGGCAGATCTCCTGCGCCGGCCTCGCCGACGAGAGAAAGCTGCACACGTCGGGGCGATGGCGGGCTGGCCGCTGCCCAAACTATCCGACGAGTTGCCTCGTTCCAGCCGGGCGTGGTTCCCCGATGCGGTCGCCTGGGCCCTGCCTTCGCGGGCGGCCGAGGAGGGGATGTCCCGGGGTGGGGGGGTCGCAAGTCATGGCCCGATGCGCGTGCGCGGAGGAGGCGGGCACCAAGGGACGTGCCGAAAGAGACAGAGGGGCCACGAGATCTCGGGAGACGTCCTGGATCCCGCCACGATGTCCGCCCCCCATGTCCCCAGGCATCGCCCCCGCCTTGGATGCCCCCAGTGCTTCGGGCCACAAGGCAAGCAGCAACGGATCTGGGGCACAGAAAGGGCTGCCCCCTTGGAAGGGGTAGGGGCATCTGGGGACGCAGATTTGCAGAGATGATGCTGGCGGGTGTTAGGGTCAGCTGCTGCATGGACGTCAGGCGCGATGACCTGAGGCAGCCGGCGGACCCACAAACGCTTGACACGTGCCCACACCGACTGGACAGCACGTGAACATGCACGAACAGGGCCAGGACGTCTCCTGGACTCGCGGACTGCCAGTCTTCGCTTCAGGACTAGCGTGCCAACACCAAATCAAGCTGCAACGAATGGTCTGGTGGCAACGTGCTCCTAGATACTGGCAGTGTGTGTACTGGAACGGCCCGCGGTGTAGCCTACTTGACCTACCACATTGGACATCCAAGATTGTTCCAGAAAACACCTGTGCGGGATCGCACGCGAGCCCTTTTAGCTTCGGCGTGGTCTCAAGCAACCGCACGATAGCCATGTCGCGGTGGCATTTACCTGGGAAGCGACACCCAGCAGCCTTCCTGCAAGCCGCGTCACCTATCGGGCCTCATACAAATTCCGCCACGCTGCGAGAACTTTCACGGAGGAGTCTCAAAATGCAGCTTGGTGCGACAGCAATCCCTCAACAGTTGCTGGCACATCGTAGAAGCCTCGAAGACAACACCGCCCCCTCCTCCATCCCCTGTCTAAGACCACATGGATCCTTACCTGGATGAAGAAAAACGTCCGCATGAATTGTTGGAGGTCCGCGCAGATTCCTTGGAGCGCAACCAACGATGTTCATGGTGTACTCCTTGTTCGGCTATCGACTCCTGTACCGCACCCTCGGGGGGAACATAACTACATTTCGGTCGGGCCTGTCCCCATACGGGCGGATCTGGGTCGAAAAATCGTCCCAGACTATGTTTTGACTATGTTTGAATATTCCTCCTGTAGAGGGACAGGCCCTTAATGGGCTCCGGAAACGGAAGGGCCGCTGTTTCACCGTTTCCGAAAAATGTCCCTTGAACATGGAAACGGCACAAAAAAACGGCGATCGGAAGCGGCAACAAGAACGGCTCCCGGAGCGGGAACCGGTAAAAGAACGGCGACGGAGCCGGTGAACAAACGGCGTCGGAACCGGCAACAAAAACAGCCAACCAGAACCGGTAAACAAACGGTCCTGTCGTTTCCAGGGCCCACTGAGGGCCCGGCTACACCGCCTCCTCCTCCTCCTCCTCCTCCTCCTCCTCCTCCGCCTACTCCGCCTCCTATCCTCCTCCTCCTCCTCCTCCTCCTCCTCCTCCTCCTCCTCCTCCTCTTCGTCCTCCTCCTCCTCCTCCTCCTCCTCCTCCTATCCTCCTCCTCCTCCTCCTCCTCCTCCTCCTATCCTCCTCCTCCGCCTCCTCCTCCTCCTCCTCCTCCTCCTCCGCCTCCTCCTCCTCCTCCCTCCTCCTCCTCCTCCTCCTCCTCCTCCTCTTCGTCCTCCTCCTCCTCCTCCTCCTCCTCCTCCTCCTCCTCCTATCCTCCTCCTCCTCCTCCTCCTCCTATCCTCCTCCTATCCTCCTCCTCCTCCTCCTCCTCCTCCTCCTCCTCCTCCTCCTCCTCCTCCTCCTCCTCCTCCTCCTCCTCCTCCTCCTCCTCCTCCTCCTCCTCCTCCTCCTCCTCCTACGGCCCGGCGTGAGGCTACCTCGATGCCGTCTCCAAGACCTTTCCCGGTGGGCGCCAGGGCCAGGAGCTGCGAGGCGCCTCCAGCCCCGAGACGACGCGGGCCCGCCCGAGGCCGCAAGAAGGCGAGAAAACGGGGGAGGGGCGTCGGCATCGAAGGAGGAGGGAGGGAGGAGGAGGGAGGAGTGAGAAGGGAGGAGTGAGAAGGGAGGGAGGAGGGCTGGAGGAGGAGGTAGAGGAAAAAAGAACTATGAACGTGCACCGATCCTGGCCAGGCCCATCCCTGAGCCCAGGATCGGTGCATACGCCCTCTTACCTTGGCCGGAAAGGTATATGCACCGATCCTGGGTCAAGGATGGGCGTTGTCAGGATCGAAGCATGTGCATAGTTCTCTTCGCCCGAGGAGGAGGAGGAGGAGGAGGAGGAGGAGGAGGAGGAGGAGGAAGGGAAGGCGGAGGAGGAGCCCCCCCCCTTACGTCGCTGTTGGCGGCGCTGTCGCCGTCGACGTCGGTGTGCAACTCACCTGCAAGTTCTCCCTGGCGTTTCGCGCTGACTGGGAAACTTGGCGTGCCCAGTCAGGCTCGGTCAAGCCTCCTTCGCGGCCTCGGCCCGGAGGCCCGGAGAGGTCGGTCCATACAGCGAAGGCCAGTCCAGAAGAGACCTTCCACAAGACAGCCAACCCTGAGACCCCAGGACGTCAAGCACGTTCATTGTTTTTGCGTATGGGAACGTCACGCTGTCCATCGCAAAACCGTCGAGACCCAAGACACCGAGGGCACCCTGGAGGCAAGCAGGATGTTTCTTGGCATGGGTCTCCACTGTATGGCACGACGTATCCTTCGCTTCCTTTGTCTCATCGGCGTTCGATGAGCCCGAAGAGCCCTCCAGGAGCCCAGACGCGAATGACCCCGCATCGCTTAATCCGCTCCTCTTCCTCAGCAGGTTCGCGCGATCCTCCTCCTCCTCCTCCTCCTCCTCCTCCTCCTCCTCCTCTCCCCTCTCCTCCTCCTCCCCTCCTCCTCCTCCTCCTCCTCCTCCTCCTCCTCCTCCTCTCCTCCTCCTCCTCCTCCTCCTCCTCCTCCTCCTCCTCCTCCTCCATCAACACCTTCTCCTCCTCCAACTCCTCCTCCTCCTCCTCCTCCTCCTCCTCCTCCTTCTTGCGGTCCTCCTCCTGCTCCTCCTCCTCCTCTTTCTCCTTGTCGTCGTCCTCCTCCTCCTCCTCCTCCTCCTCCACCTTCTCCTCCTCCTCCACCAACTTCTCCTCGTGTTTCTTCTCCTGGTCGTCCTCCTCCTACTCGTCCTCGTCATCGTTCTCCTTCTCCGTGTCGTCCGCCGTGTCGTCCTCCGTGTCGTCCTCCTCCTCCTCCTCCTCTTCCTCCTCCTTCGCCTCCTCCTCCGCCTCCTCCTCCTCCTCCTCCTCCTCCTCCTCCCCCTCCCCCTCCTCCTTCCTCCTCATCCCCCTCCTCCTCCTCCTCCTCTTCCTCCCTTTTCCTTTTCCTTGTCGTCGTCCTCCTCCTCCTTCTCCTCCTCCTCCTCCTCCTCCTCCTCCTCCTCCTACTCCCCCTCCTCCTCGTCCTCCTCCTTTTCCTCCTCCTCCTCCTCCTCATTATCCGCCTTGTCCTCCTCCTCCTCCTCCTGGTCCTCGTTCTCCTTGTTGTCCTCCTCCTCCTCCTTCCCCTCCTCCTCCTCCTCCTCCTCCTCCTCCTCCTCCTCCTCCTCCTCCTCCTCCCCCTCCATCTCCTTCTCCTTCAGCGTGCACCCCCACTGACATCGAGGTTTGCTGCAGCTGTCCAACTGCGGAAGGGCAACAGGCAACGGACACAGCCCTCCGCTGGCAGAAGCCCGTCGCGAGGGACAACGATAGCCTTCATGATCGAGGACCCAGGGCTGGGGCTCGCAAGGATCGAGGATGCAATTTCGAGGGTCGATGCTAGAGGATCGAGGTTCGGGGATCGCGACCACCGCGGATATGGTTTCGAGGATCGAGGCTCGAACGATGAATGCCTGGAGGAACGGCCTGCCAGCCGCTCGGGGAAGCGCCGCGCGGATGCCGAGGTGCAGCGGCATGCGCCGCGGAGTGGGTGCCGTCGCAGCAGGAGCCTTTCCGGCGTGAAGCGGCAGGTTGGCCAGTCGATGCACGCGCGCCTGCCGGAACTCTCGGATGCGAGCGCGTGAGAGCCTCACGACGCGGTGATGTATCCATATCCACTGCCTGTGAACCAACGTCCTCGGACCCCAGCGAGCGGTGGATATGGGCAGACTTAGGGAACCCACAAAGGACGTACGCGCCCAACTATGTACATGAGCACGGCCCCTCGATCCGCGAGACTGGCCGCGTGATACGAACATTCGCGCTTTGAGCACTCTCGAAGCCAACGTGGATTCATGTACGTGTACGTCCTTTTTTTGCTCCTGAATACTTCGGCTCCGTGGGACCCGAGTGCACCCATAGCCAGCGCCTGCGGCAGTCCCCTAAAATCGGCTACTCACGCGGTGGCTGTGGACAAATCCCCGCCTCGGAATCCATCTGCGGGAAAGGCGGTGAAACTCGCACATGCTTCAGCTTGGCACAACACTTGCACTGAAGCTTGATAACTGAAAAGGAAAAACGCTCTAAACATATATGTCCGGCGTGCGAAACGGAACAACGCATCACCTCCTCGAGCGCGGTTTCAAACGTTCCCGCAGGCTCGGGAAACAGCCCCCTAGCAGTAGAGGAGGATACAAGGATGGGCGGGAAGCCTTTGCCTGGCCTTTTCGATGAAGCGTAGCGCCATAAAGGGTCATAGCAGCGCGCGCTATAACGACGCTTTCTAAGAACCAACTCATTCAACCTGTGCCTTGGAAGACCGTGACAAACGAGAAAACCATGGCCGTGTCAAGAAGTAACAACTGCAACTGCAAACGCAACATGGGCACCATCGGTATCCTACGGCGCACGCCATGGCAACATACGGTGCAGCACATGAGCACCTCAGGTAGAGGACATCAACGCGGTGCTAGTATGACTAACTACGGTGTGGCATCGCACGGTGAGTGATGACTTACGATATTGGTACGAGAAGACGACGGAGGCCCCCTTAATACGTTTCATCAACGCAGGCTGGAAAGGAATGGCAAAGGGAGGCAATCAAAGCATCCCATCGTAACTCTGCGGAGGAAGAACACTGTTTTCAGAGTCGGGGCAATAATGACATGAACTCGTGAAACATATGCCCATGCGCATCGAGGCAGCGGCAGGCAACACGATGCCATGTTCGTGGGTGGGAAAGGGAATTCGACAGGCCTCTCTCGAGGCGCACGGCTGTGCGGTCTGCTGCTGAACTGCTCTTCGTAAGATGCGTGATGTGGTACCCCCTGGTCCGGTGCACATTGTTTTTTTGTCGATTGTGCCTTCCTTGGGGCTCGCACCCTGCTTTTTTTATCAGGGGAAGTCTTGAGGGTCAAACTGTGTCGTGGTCTTGCCAGTCCTGGCTCTCTGCTCCTGTCTACTACTAGGTCGGATGATCATCACCATGCGCACTGCCGCCATCGGGTACTCGTCCACCGACGCCCTTCACAAAACAACGCAGGCCGCGCGAGGAAGGCCGACACGGGTAACGTGTTGCCGGCGGAGCTGAACGGAGTAAGCACACATGAATGCGGGATGACGATTGATAAAAACTGAAGAGAACGTTTAAAAACAAGTTTTCTGTTTTTGTATGCACAAGTTTCTGACTGGAGGAGAACGATTTTAAAAATAGTTTTCCCGCCCGCGGCCGGTTTTTTCTAATCGTCATCCCGGGCGCCGCCGCGTGAACACGACCCCCTGTCATTCATTAATCGTCATCCTCCAGTAACACACGTCACGAGGATCACCGATCGGAGGCCATTGAGGTCAGGAGCCACGCACTGGGGGGTATTCCTCAAATCCCTGGTCGCTCTCCGGTGCCCAAGAGTTGTCACGGGGACGCCGCCGCCTGGCCACGGGGGCCCAAAGGGCCTCGAAGACGGTTCCAGGATGCCCCAAAGAAGGCCTCAGCAGCCCAAGACAGACCGAGAAATCCCCAAGACGCGGCAGGATACCCCCACGACGGCCAAAGAGGCCCCAAAAACGCCAGAAGAGGACCTCCACGAGGACTCCCAAGATGGCCACACGGGCGCCCGCAGGCAAACAGAGGACAACGCTCATTAGTAGGCTGATTAAGAAGACCCCCGATCACGAAAGGGAAGCAGTTAGCAAGAAAACAGCTGATTCCGAGACCACCAGGCCAGGGCATAGTTTCACAATAATGGACAGAAATCGTCTGATGCTGGGCACACTTGGGCAACGAGTGGTTGTCGCTCTTGGAACCGACTGTCACCAACATTTGAAAAGGAAACCCGTCTGGGAAGCCACAGGCACAAGACACATCTAAATCACTAGATGCCCTATCCCTGGGAGCCCGAAGACTGGCCATTGAACAAACAATTGTTTGGGATTCCTGGGCAAAGACACGTTTCAAAAAGAACGCACAGCACTTCCATGTCTTGCGGCGCGCGGCTGTTACAGAGCAGATAGTTCGAGAGCGTCAGAAGCAACGCGACAATGAGGAACAAGCCCGAACTGTCTGGAGGTGCTCCTAACCAGTGGTTTGAACAATTGCCGACGGTTCACGCAACAAGGGGCCATGCGTTGCCCATTCTGCACGCCTCGCGTAACCCCCCAACTGATCCAGAAAAGATGCCCAGGCGAGTTGCCCTGATCAGGGATGTGGAAGAGCACGCAGTGGAACGACGGGCTGGGAACTCCGTCAAACCCCTAGAAGGGAAGGATGGAGGAGGAATTGGAGGAGGGGGAGGAGAAGGAGGAGGAGAAGGAGGACGAGTGGGATGAGGGAGGATAAACCATATGCAAATGAGGAAGAGGAGAAGGGGGAGGTGGGGTAGGAGGAGGGCGAGCAGAATGGCCAGAGGCCTCTTGGATACTTCTCGGAGTCGCTTCGGATGGCTCTTGGGAGTTTCTTGGGATCCTCTGGGGGCTTCTTGGGGACCTGCTGGCGATCCCGGGGACCTCTTGGAGCATGTTGGGCGCATCGGGGGAGCCTATTGGCGCCTTTTTTGTGTTCTCGTTGGGGCCTCTTGGCGACCTCGCTGGGACCTCTTGGGGCCTCCTGGGCGCCTCTTGGTGCACTCTCAGGAATCTTGGGGGTAGTGTTGGTAGTGTGCGCGTCGGTTCGTGCTCATAATTGACGGCGGGCCGTGTGGTCCGTGCGCGCTGACGCCTACGTCGCCGTGCTGGCGGCGGCGCGCCCGTCTCGTTTGGATGTTTCCCAGCGGCCAGGACATAGGCTTCCTGCCGCTTAGCATCGTGTGTGGAATCTTGGGGGCCATCTTGGGGCCATCTTGGAGGAGATCGATCAAGTGGTCGCGGGGTGCCCGGGCATGCTCAAGATTTGGAGGCAACATGAATTTCCCCTCCCGAGAACGGGTGTGGAGGAGGGTGGGTCGGCATGGGTCCGGGGTGGCTCGCGGTCGTGTGGGGGAGGGGGGTGTTTATTGACAGGGGGCAGTGGTCCAAGATAACCAAAAGGTTGCCACAATAGGGCCTCAGAGAACCGAAGATGATCTCCTAGATAGCCCGAGATGGCTTCCGTTATGCTCCAAATGCCCCCAGAACGCCCCAAGTCAGCCCCAAGCGGCCACGGAGCCTCCCAACCCAAGGAAACAACCAAGAAGCCAACACCCTTCAAAAGCCGACCGAAACAAGTTCTAGTTTTTGCTTTCGCGCCGTTTCGTTTTCGACTGCCCTCCGATGCCTCAAGATGCCCAAGCAAGCCCCAAGAGGAGCCCAATGGGGGTACCGAAGACGGCCTCAAGAACGTCCAGGAGTCTTCCAAAAGCGTGCCAAGAGGGGGCCAAAAGACCATTTCAAGGGCTCTACTAGGGCGGGGCAAACTGAGGACACCCACTTCTTTGATCGATCTCCTCCAAGGTGGCCCCAGAATGGCCACCAAGGCTCCCGAGAGTGCCCTAAGAGGGCCCCACGAAACGCCCAGGTGGCCCCAAGAGGCCCACGAGAGGTCCCCACAGAGGCTCCGAGACATCCGAAGAGACTCCGGGAAGCGTCCCAACAGTCCTGCGTGTTCTGCTCGCCCCTCGCCCTCCTCTGTCTATTGATTCTCCCCCTTCCTCTCTCCTGCCCCTCCCCCTCCACTCCGTTGCCTTCTCGGGAACTCCTCCCTGTCGCACCACCAAGCGTGTCCGCAGGCTGGGCTGGGCGATTCGCTTGGCTCTTCCTTGCCAGTGATGGTCCTGGAGCTTGACGTTGGCAACAACGTCGATAATAGAGCCCAAATGAGTTTCAAACCGTGTCTCTCGCCGCAGCGCTGCGCACCCTCGCCTTAGAGAGCTTACAACGGATTCGAGGGTGAAGGCCAGCCTGTTGTCAAACAATGGTTCTCGCCTCCGCGCAACACGCAATCGTTAAAACAACGTGCAGCCGCTTCAAGGATGGAAGCAGGCCCCTTTTTACTCGTCTGGGCGCCGCGAACATCCATGCGACCCAGCTCACAACACCCAAACCAGACCGTGGCATTCGGTGCACATCCACCCGACCCAACCCTCACATTCCCAGGGAACAAGTGGGATCCTGCTCGCATCCACCGACCCACCCCTCACCATCCGATGTACACAACTGCGATGAGGCGAGCATCCATAAGACCCAACATTTATCATTCTATGCGAAACACGTTTTACGGTGCACATCCATCTGGCCAAACCCTCACCACTCTATGCCAACTAAGAAATCCCGTGTATATCCGCACGGGCCAACCTTTGTCATCCTGCGTGAAGAAACAAATTCGGCCACAACCATCCGACCCCCCCCCCTCCCCATCCTGTGCAACAGATACACGTTTGTGGACATCCATCCGGCCTCACCTTCACCATCCGATACATACAGTACCTCCTATTGGGCGCGCACATGCTGATCATCAACATTGGCCCACCCCTGAAGAAGCTCTCGCCGTGGCACCGTGCGCACTCGGACTAGAGCTTGCCCTTGGCTGCGCAGGTGGATGGCGGGTCTTTTCCAGGACAGTGGGGGCTGTAGACAAGGAGCCTTCAGATAACGAGTCCAAAGTCTGGAAACCCGTGGACCTCAAATTGTGGATCGGCAATGGACATCACCGCCGCCCTCATCAGATAAGGAATCATTACGCAGCCTCCGGGACACATTCCTAGTCAAAATCCCCCGCCGTACTGGGGTCTCCCAATGGTCTCGTGCACACAATCGCTTACGAAGTCCACCATCTACACTCACTTGACCATTCCTCGACCTCTGGACCCAACTAACACGGATTGGAGACGGCTCCTCTTTCGAAACGGGGCTCTCGCGTGAGACTTCCGAGAAGCATACGTCCATGATCTTGACATCCTGCAACGCTTAGTCGGGTGCAGGGCAAAGTTTTTCAAAATGAAGCTATCCCTGAGCCTCCTTGGAAGAGGCTCTCGCGTGGAACTTCCACGCAGGGCGCGTCCACGACTTTGACACCCTGCAAGCTTGGACGGATTGCGGGCACGTGCTTCTCAAAAAGGGACGCGCCCTTCGAGTGGACGGAGGATCCTTCACAACAGCCGCCCTCGCCTGGCCGGCGGACCGACCGGCCGCTCGTCATTCAGGGGGGGCGCCCGCAGTGGAACGGAAGGCTTGTATGGACTTCACTATGATGAGGGGACTTGGGACGTGAGGGTGTACTGCAGCCCTTTATTCCGCTGCATGCTCCTCCACATCCTTGATCAGGGCACCTCGCCTGGGCATCTTTTCTGGATTGGCAGGTGGGGTGACGCGAAGCGTCTGGAATTTGAAGTGGCTGCTTGTATGCTGGAGTGGCGGATGATCAAAGAAGCGATCATGGCAACCCTCGCGAGAATCCCAAACAGATGGTGGCTTCACTAGGGGCACCACTCAAGACTCTAGACGAGAACCAAGGATAGACCCTGTCTGGGGCATCCAGATTGAAGCTCAGTTGGTTGGGAATGTACGCATGGCGCCGGGGGATGTCATCTGCTTTGTGTTCACTCGTCAACGTTAGGTTCAGCACCTTGGAAAACACGACGTGGGCGGATTGGGAACTGAGATGCGAGCATACCTGACCTGCCCTAACTGCGTTGCGTCCCTTGCTTCTCAAGTCCACGGCTTGGACGATCTGCAGCGGCCATCCGTGTCAAGGAAAGCTCTATCTGACAGGCCTGGTCAAGGGAGCTACCAACAGTGCTGACATCCTGACCGATCGTGGTCACTGCCTGTCCTGGCCAGCTAGAGTCTGCCTGATTGCTCACGGTCAGGGCCCTCCTTGGCCTGGCGCTGACAAGGCGAACGCTTCTGGGACCTATAGGCATCGAGTTCCACTAGTGGTCCAGCATTGGCTTCGACTTCGCTCTTCACAGCGCTCGGCATGGAACGTATACCTCCCAGAGCTGCTCGAGCTGACGGTTGGGCTCCGCGGCCTGGCCTTGGCATCTCGAGCGACGACGTCCCACCTTAGCTGCCCCGATACGCAACACGCAACACGTGGCGCATTGATACGGAGCTCACCACGTGGACTGGAAACGCAGGTCCGACGCGATACGTTCGCCAAAACGAGGGCCAACACGTGGAGTCGACACGCAGCGTATTGACACGGACGTCTCGAACACGGGACGTGTTGCGCTTCCATACGGGCGTTATCGAGACAACGAAGCGTCCCACCGCACCGCCCCGGCAGGGCTCCAGGCTGCGCACCTCGAGGGCCTCCCCGGTAGCCCGGGCGGGCCTCCGCGTGCCCCCTCCGAGCAGCCCAGGGCGGCTCATCAGCAGCTCAGAACCCGGGGATGGACAGACCTCCCGTTAGGAGAACGTGGTTTCGTGGAAACGACCTGAGGTCCAAACCTGGCGGGCGCAAGCCTGGAAAATAATAACGGCCGCGGCGCCCTCTCGAGAATCGAAAACGGACAATTCGCAAATCGACGTGTCACCCCAGACCCCCGAGGTCATGATTTTTTCATGACGCGACCCCCAGAGGTCCGGACCCATTCCCCGGGACCGGTTTTTCATCCCGAGTCATTTTTTGACGGTCCTGAGGGCCGCTAAGGGCCCCCGGAGGCCGAAAATAGCGAAAAACCTTCCGTCGTGATTTTTTCATGACTCGAGGGGGTCTGGGACTGTTGGGGCGTCTGTCCACCCCCGAGAAGCCCCCGGAGCGTGGCGCGCGGGACGGGCGCCGCCGGGAGCGGTGCCGGGATGTCGCTGACCGCCCTGGGATGCTCGCGGAGCCCGTGGAGGCCCGCCGGAGCTACCTTTCGGTCGGGCCTGTCCCCCTACAGTCGAGGCGTTGACCTAAGGAGCCCTAAATAAGGAACGAGGCCCCTTTTTGTTCCTTAAGTTAGCCTTCGATTCCCGATCGAAAACAGGAGGAAAGCCTGAGGCAAGCCGCGAAACACTCAGGGAACGCGGAGCCCCTGCCCATCGAAAAGGGTTCCTTCCTCAGGGCCCCGACTGTACAGGGGGGTCTTGGACGAAAAACTTCACATACCCCAGCAATGCTGCAAAAAGGCTCCAACCTTGTCAAAAAATGGTCCCCGGACCATTTTCTACCTCTTTTTGAATGTTCCTCCTGTAGAGGGGGCAGGCCCGACTCAAAACTGCCCGGGGGAGGGGCTGTCTGCGCGCAGCCCGAAGCCTCACCAGCTCCGGGAGCTGCTCTCGGACGGCAGCGCGGCACTCTGCAACCCAAGCGCGCCTGCCTCAGGGGAGGTCGGGGCCGCATTCACCAGCCGCCCTCACCAGCCGCTCCGGCTTGTCGGCGGGAGCGGTAGCGCTTGGGCGAGACCGGCTCTTGCTCTGGATTGTCGACCATCGAGAAGATCCTTAGAGTGACCCGCCCACTCAAGACTCAGTCTGGTGCCCCCCCGTGCACGGCCTGATCCCCGATCCGCCCCCAGACGATCAGTGCATCGGCGATCCGAGGATCCGTGGTCGAGGCCCGACGGACCGATCGAGGCCCTCTGGGGGAGTGTCTTCTCGACCACGATGGTGGCATCCTGCTGCTCATCGTCCTCGGTTAGCCTCGAGGGCGTCCGAAAGGGGGTGACCAAGAGGGGGAGGCGCAAATCATGGCCCGAGGCACGTGCGCGGCCAAGGGGGGGGAGGGCCAGAGGACGTGTCGAGATAAGAAGCCGGGCCATGCAATCGGGGGCAAGCTTATGGCCCTAGCCATGAGAACCCCCAAACCAACCTTTGAGCAGGGACCGACCGTCCCTGCATTCCGCTGGGCCTACCAGGCAAGACCATCAGAACTAAACAACGCTCTAATAGCACAAGCAAAGCTCCCAGAACTGAAAACCGAACGAGAGGTTCAAGCCGGACAGTCTCCGTCCAACATGTTCTCAGAAATCTCGTGCAGACCACCCGAAAGGTTCTTACTCACAGTGTCGGAGCAGTTTTGGGGTGACCTGTGCTAGGATGCGGGGAGGGGACCTTGTAGCCCGGGGGGGGGGGGGCCTTGTCATCCGGGGGGGGGGGGCGGGTCCAGGGGGGGGGGGGGGCCCTCGTGGTCTCGGGGAGGGGCCCTGTAGTCGTCCAGGGGGGATGGGCCCCTGGGGGCGGGGGCCCCTGCAGTCCAGGGGGGCCCCTGTGGCACGCGGGCCCCAAGCCATCGAGGCACTCAGCATCGCACATTCCTGGGTGGGCCTCTGCTGAAGGGGCCCTGGGACACACAAATAAATACACTCAAATAGAAATATTCCCCATATTTTGCCATATGTTCTGGGTTTTTGTCTTCCCTCCCCACTTCCCATATTTTCCCATATTTTCCTGGAAATCGAAAATGAATTGTGTCTGTGTGTTTCTTTCCCTCCTGATCTGCGCAAGCCAGCGACTGCTCGAGCCCTGGTCACCCCCCCCCCCTTCTTGGCAGGCCCCGATCTCCTGCCCGCGTCCTGGGGCCGCCGGCGGCTCTGCAGCTCGGACCGCGTGGAGTAGTTGCTGCACTTGCTCATCTCGCGGCCCATCCTGGTGCTGTGCTCCGCCTGGCGAAACAAAAGACGGCATACACGGAGCTTCTCGGAGGGTATTCGCGCATATTTCTTGAATCGGCGCTGCAACCCCCCCGGCCGGAGCTTGGAGCGCCAGTGGCGGCGCCAGAGGCACCGCCAAGGGGGGGGGGGCCAGCGCCGATCCAAGAAATCCGCAAGGGCCTCCAAAAATGTATCATACAGTTCGGTCGGGCAGGTCCCCTGTCAAAGAATGTATGATTACAGTTCGGTCGGGCATGTCCCCCTCACAAATAGTCAAGACTGGTCCAGAACTCGTCCCCACACTAGTCTTCAATTCCAATGTGTGAGTCTTCCTCCTGTAGAGGGACAGGCCCGACGTAAGACTACGGTCAGCGTGCTGACGCAAGGAGCGCAAGACCAGGAACGGAGGCGCTCCCCTGGCCGCGGCGAGCTCCGGCCCCACGGGGAGGTCCCCCGACCCAGGTCTGAGGCGCGGCCCGAGAAGCCGAGCCCCTCCTGAGCCCAAAGCGGCCATTGTTTTAGGTCGGGCCTGTCCCCCTACAGGGGGACTTCGGGCGAACAAAAAAAAAATGTAAAAAAACAGTCCAACAATGCTCAAACATTGTCAAACAAGTGGTCCCCACACTATTGTTTTACGACCTTTGAGTATGCCTCATGTAGAGGGACACGCCCGACTTAACCCTAGTTTCGGCGACTCGACCGCGGGCTGCTTTTGTGATTCGACCGCCGTGATCTCCGGGACGCAGTGAGGGTCGGACGCCTCGGGCGGGTCTCTCGCCTCGGCGCTGTGCGGGGGGTGCTGCTGCGCCAGGCTGTCCTCCGCTGGCGGTGCCCGGATCGTAGGCTGGTTCTGGCTGCTTCGGCCCGGCCCCCCGGTGCAGGGCGGGGGCACGCAGATGCCCTGGCAGGGGGAGCGCTAAACGATGCCGAAGGGCTCGCGAGAAGAGGGGCGCTGGGGTCTGCATGTGGCTACGGCGCCCCTGCGATTGCGCGCATGCCTCTTTGCATTCGGACTGCAAGTGACTCGGGGGCCGATCGACTACACAGCGGCTGCGCTGATCACTTAAGGCCGTCTCCCCCAGAGCTGCTACGACTTCTTCTTACACCCCTGCTACTATGAGTACAATCGCTGACATCACCAATCTCACCACCAACACCACTCCGGATGGCATCATTAATACGGCTAAGATTGGTACTACTACCACCTCGCTCTCTCTCTCTCTCTCTCTCTCCCTGCCTCCTTCCCTCCTTCTCTCTCCTTGACTAATTATGTCAATCGTAATCGCTCCCACTTTCTTTTTCCCGCTGCATGTGTATATATATGCAAATGTAGATGGATCAATGCATATATATATATATATGTAGACACAAATGTACTGTATACTAAAACCATCGCGCCGTAAGAGACAAGCGTATAGCGCGTCTGAAGGGACGTGCCCGGATGATCGAATCCGTGGCTTGGAAACGCACACCTTGGTGTCTGAAGTCGCCATGAAAATTCAGACACCAAGTCACTCTTGCAACTCTATTCGGAACCATTTGATGATCTGAGGCTATCTGGGAGCCACGCGTTGGCAACGCATTGGATCTCCATACAAAAAGGAAATCACGTCGGGATGATTTGGGTTTTGACTGCTTTGGCCCTCTTGGACGTACTGTGCGGGCACAAAAGGTCTGTGCAACATCCTCGCTAGCGGGACCCATCCTGGATGGTCTTCGGCAGGACCCTGGGGGGGCGAACGCACGCTGAGAAGCCGTACGTGCTCGCGGACCCTCGTGTGGCCCGAGATCCAGCGACCACCGCCCACTTTGTTTTGATACGATTACGCCGTCAGCCTGGAGAGGCTTGAGCCCCACTGGCCCCCTGGGCTGAAACAGCTCAGCGCCCCCGTCAGCCCTTTCCCTGCCTCGGCCTCGTCCAAAGCAGTCCCAAGGCATAGTGCTGCCGATTGCGGAGATTGTTTCTGGCTGGTACATGAGCGGGCACATACTTTGATTGGCCGAAGTGGAGCATAAGGGGGAAGCGGTGCGCCGTGTGCCCGACTGCCCCCGCCATTATCATGTTGCAACGCGTCGTCACCATCATAGTCGCCTGCTGTATCGCTCCTACCAAAAAAACACGGGCCTGTCTTGAAGTAGCTCCGAACCCTGCAGCTAAGCTGAGCTGAGTATGACCAGGCAGGCACAGCTCCGCTGAGCGAATCCATGCTAGGCGCGGTGATCCGAGGCACGACCAGCTCAGCCTGAGCTGGGCCGAGATCAGCTCATGAAAGCTTAGCCGAGCTAAGCTCAGCTGAGCCTGGCTACGCAAGGAGCCAGGCCGCGACCCTCGTAGCGAATACCAAGTCAAGACAGTACGAATCGTCCGTATCAGCTCAGGCCAACGAAGCGAACATGGGCCTTGGAGCCCAGCTGTGCCAGGCCACGCTGCGCCAAATCAGGCCACATCATGTCAAGCAAAGCTACGCCAAGTTCGCCTCCCTTGAGATGTGGCAGCTGCCCCAGGTAGGCGACATGCACCATAAAAGCGGCGCTGGTAGCACACCGCGTACGCCAAAACCAAATACCCCAGACCAGAACACCGAATGAGCATCCAGCCGTTGCGCCAAGGGTTCTCCAGGGTGCGCAGCTTCACGGGGGACGCGGGGTGGCCAAACCTGGGAGCGCGTGCCGCTGCTGCCGCTTCGTGCTCCGCGATCGGGGGACCCCTCTGGGCCCGCGCGAAAGGTCACTCCGGCGAAAGGTCACTCTTACGTGTAGTCTACCCCCCAAGCAGAGCTGAACGTGGGTTAGGTCAGGCATGTCCTCCTACAGGCGGACTTCGGACGAAACATGAAACATATTCAGCACCTGCTCGAAGCATAGGAAAAAGCCATACATCGTACCCAGATTATGTTTCGAACAGTCTCGAATATTCCTCCTGTGGGAGGACGTGCCTGACTTAAGCCTTTGGGGGCGGCCCTGCTCCTCCGCGACCTTCGGGGCGGCGTCCCCCGCCCGCAGCCGCTGCAGCCTCTTCCGCAGCGCCTCGCACGAGGCCGAGGCGCCCATGGAGAGGGCGCCCCCCGGGGGGGGGCCGCCGAGGGGTCGCGGGGCAGCGCGCCCGGCCCCGCCCGAGCCAGAGGGAGGGGCTGCGCCTGCGCGGCGACGGCGCGGAGGCCCGATGTCACACAGGCGGCCCATGCTGCAGGGGATGCGCGGTGAGGATGCGAGGGCCTTGGGACAGCCATTCGGCATGGCCTTCCAAGGCCCTCGCATGCTCACCACGCGTCCTTCCAAGGCCCTCGCATCCTCAGCGCATGCTTTCCAAGGCCCTCGCGCCCCGCTCGCAAAGAGTCGGCATGGCCCACGTCGACTCTATGCGAGCGGGGCGCGGCCAGCGAAAGCGCCCAAGGGCCGAAGGCGAAGGATGCACGGGCAACCTTGGACAATTGCCCACCCTTGCTATGCGGGTTGACTCTACGCCCGAAGTGGGCCCAACAGCAGATGCAACCCAGCCTCGACAGTGGGCGCTGCTCGGCTGCTTCAACACTGGCCGCCCATCGCGAGGCGCCCGGGGTCCGCCGCCTGTCGGGAGCAACGCGCTGGCGCCCGCCCGAGTCAGAGAGAGGGTCTGCGCTGCGCGGCAACGGCGCGGAGGCTGGACTCAGGCATGCTGGCGCCGTTCAAAAAGCACGACGAATGGTTTTTGGCCGTTCTCGGCGTCTGGCGGCCCTCGCCGAGCCCAGGGAGCGTCCAAGAGCTGGCCGGGATGAGAGCACGGCCCTGCGGGGGGGGTGGGGACTTCAAGAGAACGAGACCCCGCATGGAAGAGATCAGGACGCCGGATGTCTGGGTCGAAGTCCAGGTGGAGGCCCTCCAGATGGAGCCCCTTGGCACCAAGTGGAAATTCCTTTGGCCCCGCCTGGACCTGTGAGAACTTCCGCCGGACTGGGCGCCGCACGGAAGGCGACTGTGGAAGTCCAGCCAGAGGACCACCAGGTGGAGCCCCTTCCCCTGAGTGCAAGCACTGCTTTGGGAGCATTGTGCTGCAATGTGCTCGAAATAAGGGGCAGCGCAACGGAAAGTACGACGCCCCCCGACGCCCCGTCGGACCCCCACCCCCGCCACCCCCGGCTCTCCCTCCGAACAACCAAAACCAACGTCAGGGGCGCTTTGCATTGGAGATCGGCCCCGGCTCTCCTCCCCGCCCGCGTTCTCTTACACGGGTCTCCGTCGTTGAGTGGACCGACCTCTGCTATGCTATGCTGTTATACGCTGCACTGTGCTATGCTGTGCCAAAAGACCACAAATTATACCAAGGGCGCTGTGTGTGGGAGATTGGCCCCGGCTCGCTTCCTCGCCCGCGTTCTCTTACACTGGGCTCCGTCGCTGAGTGGACCGACCTCTGCTATGCTATGCTATTCTATGCCACTTAACGGCGGAGACCAGTGTAAGGAAACGCTGGCGAGGAAGAGGGCCGTGGCCGATCTCCCGTGCAAAGCGCCCTGTCGGTTGTCTTCTCGGTTGTTGGGAGGAAGAGAGTCGGGGGTGGGGGGGGGGGTCCGCCTTGCCCTCCTCCTCCCCGCCCTCCCTCCCCTCTCTGGGAGCAGGACGCCTCAGCCGACCAGCGATGCTCACCGGCATCGGAACACCACCGCCCAGGAAGCGCCGCGCAGCAGCGACGACGACGCGGCGGGCGGGCCCAGCACGCGGCAGTCCTGGGGGGAGGGGGTAAACATGTAAGCAGCTTGTTTTTGTCCAACTGTGGCAGGTTCACTTGCGTGGAAGGGGGAGGTCGAGGCCCGAAAGGAAATCTCGGGCGGGTGGCAGTGGGGGGTGACCACATGGGGGGCGAAGAAAAGGGCACTCGAGAGACCCTTCAGGGCCCCTTTTGGGCACCAGCTGGCCCAAAAAGGGGCCCTAAGGGCCCCTTCAGGCTCTTTTCTTCACCCCCCATTTGGGTCACACCATTACCACACGCCTGAAAATCTGGATTTGACGCAACGGCGCCTGGGTGTGTTGGGGGGGGGGGAACTATGGAAATGTACTCGCAAAACAAATCTGCATAAAAACACGCCCATGAACAGATAGCGCAGAACTCCACCGACCTCTCCCAAGTCGCGTTCTGCCCAGGACCGCGGGGAGAATCCAGCCGTGGCGCGAGGACTCTCCAGGACGAGCAGCGGCAGACACATCTAGTCCCAAACATCGGACGACATGGCTTCTCACTGCGCAGCCCAGGACCTCCCGACCCCTCTTCCGCGGCTAGCTTTTCGCCCCGGCTCCATGATCGATGATGAGGCCCAAACCGAGCAAAGAAAATGCTGGTTGAAAAAATGACATATCGTCGGGGATCTGGGCTCAAGTCGGGCCTGTCCCCCCACAGGCGGCTTTTGGGCGAAACATGAAACATTGCCAAAAAATGCTCCACAGACATTCACAACAGTCAAGACATCGTCCCCAGACCATGCTTTGACGATTTCTGAATATCCCTCCTGTGGAGGGACAGGCCCGACTCAACTCTGGGCCTGTTCCTCCTCCGCAGTCCAGCGCCGCCTCCAGCGCCCTCGCCAGCGGCCTGGGCGGCGCGGCCGCCGCCCCCTGACGGGAGGGGCCAGAGAGCCCAGCGTATACAGGATTCGGCCTGACCGAAGGAACGACACACAAGGAACGAAGTCATTTTTCTCTCCCAGGCAGGGCTACGACGTCCGAGGGAAGGGACCCGCGCGTCCAAAATCTGAAGGGGCACCAGGGGGGCTCGCGCAAACAGTAACGGGACGAATGCACACCCAAGGAGCGACCGAGCCCGTTTTGAAAAGTGTGCGTTCCTTATTCAAAACGAATCCTGTACACACCCCACCCTGCATCTTCATCTGCCACCTTCCAACCAGCAGTTGGCTGATTCAGTGATTGCCTCGAGGGGCGAACAATTGCATCAACACATCAACTTTCGGAACTCCGCGTGGACTGCTCGGATCGGCGCTGGGACCCGCTCGGCAGCGCCTCTGGCGCCAAGCCGTGGCGCGCTCCGCGCGCCAGGGAAGGGGGATCCAGCGCAGATCCAAGATTCCAAGGTGGAAAGTCAAGGCACCTTCCCACGCGGCCAGACGCTGGAGCGCACGTCCACCGAACTCCTTCGCCGAAGTTCCTGGCCAAGCGACGTAGTGTAGATGTCGAGCCCTTCGTGGATGGCGGAAGCGACAGGGCAGTGTCTAGCCGTTCTCAACAAAAACCCTGGAAAACGAAGACGGCTCAAACCAATTATCCTGGCGAAAGACCCAGGCGTATGCAGTTGCGTGTGTACCGCATTGTGGGTGCCGCGTGCTCCCTGTGAGGCCACGGAACGTGTGAGGGGTGTGCCGAAATCGGGCGGGGACCGCATGCGAAACCTCACACTTGGCTCTTGGTGGGGCCCCCGATGCGGCCACGAAACGTGTGAGGGGTGTGCTCAAATGGGGCTGGGCCGTTATGCGACCCCTGCCACTGGGGCCTCTGGTGGCGATCCCTGTAGGACCACGACACGTGGAAGTGATGCTCTGAACTGGGTTGGGGCCGGCATGGGAACCCTGCCACTGGAACCTTCGGTGTAGCTCCCTATGGGGCCACGAAGCGTGTGAGGGGTGCGCCGGCATAGGACGGTGCCGCCATGCGAGCACTGCCACTGGGGCCTTTCGTGGAGATCCCTATGGGGCCATGAAGCGTGAGAGAGGTGTGTGTCAAAATGGACGTGCGGAGGAGGGCAGAGGCAGGGATGGGGAGAAAAGAGGAATGAGCAGGGGAAGGGGGGGAGGAAGAGAGAAGGAGGAGCGGGAACGCGGGGCGCAGCTGATTCAAAACGAAGACCAACACCACAGGATGGTTTGGAACAACTGCTCCAAGAACGGGGAAGATAGCTTACAGCTCCAAAATAGGATCCAGAAGCGGAACCAACAAAAACAACGAGGACGGGACCGCGACAAAAATAATCTGCTCCGGAAGTGGCAACAGACGCACAGCAACACGGGGACGGCAACAGAAACGGCCCCGTCGTTTCCAAGGCCCACCAAGACTTCTTGGCCGACCACACGCCGTGGAATTATGTTGTCTCTTCGGGTGGCCTGCGCTGCTATCCGTGTCCAATCGGCGTCGGACCAATTTCGGATCCTTTTCGAATCCGCGTCGAATCTCTGTGGAGTCCACATCGAATCCGCGCCGAATCCACGCGTCGAGTCCGCGCAGAGCCTACGTACAAGACAAAGACCGCCGTTTACTGGACAGGAAAGGCCCGCCGAATGTGCCAAGAGAGTGGTGCACACATGCGAGACGGGGACGTACCCACATCCACCGCCTGGCAAACCGACGTCCTGGGACCCCAGCGAGCGGTGGTTATATGGGTACAATTGAGGCCAATCCACAAGAAACCTTCCACAAGAAACCTAACCCGTAGACCCCAGGACGTCCATCGATTTTCGGTGTGAGAGCGTCACGCCTTCCACAGCAAAACCATCGAACACCAAGAAGCCAAGGGCACCCTGAAGGCAAGACGGGTGTTGCTTGGCATGGGCTTCCACTGTATGTGTACATATACATCGCCTGCCGAGGTCCCCACATATCTAACAGGCGATATGTCGACCCCTTATTTCAGGCTTCGTGAAGAGAAAACAACATAAACATACGCACGGATTTCTTGGATCTGCGCCGCCCCCCCTCCCTGGCGCGCGGAGCGCGCCAGGGGCGGCGCCTGAGGCGGCGCAGGGGGGGGCCCACAGCGCGGATCAAAGAATTCCGCGCTGGGAGCCACAAGTTTATGCTTATAGAGTTGTTTCTTCGTAGAGAAGTCCCCAACTAAAGTTATGTTGATCCCATCGTACTTGAGGACCACATCCCAGAAACAATCCCGAACGCTCAGATATAGGTACAGAAACAGTGTCGAGCGAGTACCGCCTCCCAGGGCCCGACACGTGAAAACCATGCAGATTCGGCACTTTCTTGGTGTTCGAAAGTATTTCCCATGCTCAAGGCTAAAATAATTTGGAACATCATAGAAGCAATTACACCAGAGATAAGCCCAACCAGTGTATGGTTTTCGCTGAGGAGATCGACCAGGAACCGGGGAGTCCGGGAACCCAGGACCCAATATCGAAATCGGCCCGGAACCAATCACCGGGACCCCGGGAACCCGGAACCGGGAACGCGGGAACCCAGCCTGCTACCAGAATCGCCGGGAAACTTTTGCCACATCTTCCAACTCCCCTTCTTTGCAAGCACGGATTGGGGAAAGATGCAAGGCGAAAGTATTGGGTCGGGCGAAAGGGAGGGATAGGAAACGGGGAGGCTGAGAATCAGCTCACGTAGCTGATTTTCCCGGCGCCTCCCGGCGCCGGAGGCGGCTATGTATCGAGGAATGGGCCCCTCGGTGAGGCCGAAACCAGCTGCTTGCAGCAAATTTCGTACCCCCCCCTTTCCCAATCCCCCCTTTCGTCCGGCCCGAAAGTAGGTAGGCTGGAACATCATAGAACTAGAGATGCAAGGCTAAAGGTCGATCGTAGCAGTATCTCCCGTGGCCGAAGGTTGGAACATCATAGGACTATACAGGTCGGTCCCCCGGGCGGTGGTCCCGTGGCTGCCTCCCCGCCACGGTTCAAGTCGGTCCTGTCCCTCTACAGGAGGAATGTTCAACACTAGTCAACAAAAATAGTCTGGGGATAATTTTTGCACATTTTTCAAAACCATTTTTGCATAGTTCTTGAGTATATTTGATCGGCTACACGCAGGAGCGACCCTGGGTAAGAGTGACCTTTGGTGCGCGGCTTTGAGGGCGCCGCTGGGGGCCCAACACACAAGCGCGCAAGACGCTACTATCGCGCTGGGCTCGGCGATCGGTGGACCCCTGTGGGCCCGCACCAAAGGTCACTCCGGCGAAGGGTCACTCTTGCGTGCAGTCGATTTCATTTTTCGTCGAACATCGGCCTGCAGGGGGGCAGGCCCGACTTAACGCCACGGGCTCTGCGCCTTGAGCAGGGACCGACCGTCCCGGCATCTCTATAGTCCTACCACGAAATGTCCTCAGAACCCCAACATGTTCTACGAACAAAGAAAAGGTTCTTAGAACATGAACCCGATGTGTTAAAACAAGACAGTCCCAGCCAGAAATGTTCTAAGAACATTTCGTGGGAACCGCCAAAGTGAAGGGGTTCTGGGACACACCAATAAATACATACAATTAACCGGATTCCCCATATTTCCCCATATTTTCTGTGTTTTCGTGTTCCCCCCCACCCTCCATATTTTCCCATATTTTCTGGAGAATCGACGATTAATTGTGTCTGTGTGTTTTTTCCCCTCCTGACAAAGGCTCTTGGAACATTGCTCGGTAGGGCGACAGGCACGCCAGGACGCTTCGCCACTGCTGGATGCGCCGCGCCGCCCCCGCACCCGCAGCAGGCGCGCCGCGGCCGGCGAGCACCACCGCCCGCGCCGCCGGCGCAGCGCCCCCGCCCCGGGGGCGCCGCCGAGCAGCGTGGCGCACGCCTCACGGACAGGGCGAAAGCGGGGGGGATGGCCAAGGGGGGGTTTGAGAATCAGCTCACGCAGGGGGCCACATGCGAACCCTACCCCTAACCCCCCACGATTTCTGAGGGGGAGGGTGGGGTTCACTTCGTTCGGGAGCTCTCGAGCGAAATGAACCCCACCCTCCCCCTCAGAAATCGTGGGGGGTTAGGGGTAGGGTTCGCATGTGTTCCCGGCGCCTCCCGGCGCCGGAGGCGGCCATGAATCGAGGAGTGGGCCCGGCGGCGGGGCCGGGACCAGCTGCAGGCAGCAGATTTCGTAACCCCCTCTTTCCCAATCCCCCCCGTTTCGTCCGGCCCGAGCCTCCCGCGTGGCGGCGGGGCCCAGGTCCAGGACCTCGGGCGCGACTTCACGGGGGGGCCTGACGTTGCATCCTCGGGGGACCTGGGCTGTCCCGTCGCGGTCCTCGCCGAGAGCAAGCAAGCAAGCAACAAAGTCATACGCCCGGAGGTGCGTAGGACACAAATTCGGAAAAATTGGAAAACGGTCATCAGCATTATACAGATCATGTTGCACTACAACTGTAAGACTGCCGTGCGCACGAAATGCCGCCAAGAGGCCTCATTCGTCAAAAGTGGGACTACACTAGCCAAGCCGTTCGCTGCCACACTCGCCATGCGCAGCACCAGGGTTGTCCAGTCTGCACGCGGTCTGCCTACTTTCCTCACGTACCTCTCAGAAGCCGGCTGGAAGGACTTCGGGCAGAACGCGACTTCTCTCAGCAGGCTCCCTTCCGGTGCCCTTGCTGCCTTTCCCAGGAGGAGGAGCTGCTGCCTTGCCACGGCGTCCGTCAGAGGGGCCTGCCATGTCTCGCGAAGAACTGTAGCATTGCTCACTCTTGAAACGAAGGCAGGCGCAATCCCCCAGATAGAGCGGAGGCACCGGCAATGGAAACCATCCAATCGCCTACGCCCAGCAGCGCTGAACCACAGAGAAGACAAACCATATGTCAACTTGCTGAGAATCACAGCCTTATATATCTCAACTTTTCTGTGCCGGCTCAAATTTGAATGTCTCCATATCTTTGAATGTTTATCGAAATCGGCCCGCGCCGCGCCCAGCCGGCGAGAGAGCTCCTTGTTTGTATCTCCCGCGTCAGAAATAACAGCGCCCAAGTCGATCATATCTGGCTGCGCTGGTATGACGCCCCCGCGCACGTTTCGGACTTTGCCAACGCACCGGACCTTCAAGATTTGGAACTTGTCGGGGTGCAGCTCCATGCCATATGATATCCCAGCTTGTTGGATTGCTTGTAATAGTGCTTCCACTGCCCGCGTAGTTCTTCCCAAGTTCAATGTGTCATCAGCGTAAAGCAAGACGGAAAGAGACCCTCGCTCCCAGGAGTCCCGGTCGGAACCGGTAAGCTGCGAAGCCGCTTGCTCGATGATAACTGTCATCGTCATTACAAACAAGAGCGGCGACAGCGGGCAACCTTGCGATATCCCTGACGCCTGCGGCCTCGAAGAAGACGTCGCACCGCAGTCCCGCACCTCAAAGCACCGGTCCGTATAAATAGAACGTATGACGTCCAAGACATGTTCTGGCAGGCCGAAGCTACGTAATCCGCAGATCATGGCAGAAGGATCGATTGAATCGAAAGCCTTTTTCCAATCAAGGGCCAGCGCATACAAGTTTCCGACGGATCCTCCCAACTCCAGGTCAATTGGTCTACGTAATGCAAAAATGGCCTCTTGGATCCCGTGCTTGGATCTGAACCCAAATTGAGATTCTGTTAGCCTTGCCTCTGCGCCGCCGTCCACCAGGCGCCGGTGCAGCAGAGACGCAAAGACTTTGTACCCAATCACGAGGAGGCTGATTGGACGATAGTTGCTGCAATCGTCGGTCTTGCCTTGTGGATGGTCGTAACCCTTGCTTTGTGCCATTCTTGCGGGACCCGTCGGCTCTGCCAGCAATAGTTGACAAAAATTGTGATTTGTTGGAGAGGGCCAGAACTGTCCGCAAGTACCTTCCAGTATTCTGGCGGGGTGCCGTCTGGCCCCGGCGCCTTGCCTGAGTGCAAATGCCGCAAGCAATTCTTGACCTCGTCTGCCGTGAACTTGGACAGCTTGACCGGCAGCGTGTCTCCGAGCGCCGGCGTGTCGATGATATCGGCTTGCCTGACTCCCCATTGCACTTTTTCCAAGTATGTTGCCATTGTGTCCGCCCGTGCCTCGCAGCTCACCAAATCCCCATCCAGATTTCGCAATCTTCCTTGCTTAGCTGGCCGGGGTTTGCGGAAATTCCGGATGTCTTTCCACAATCCTGTCGCCACTGAGTCTTCCAACCATTTGGTCTTGTCTTGCCTTGCAGATGTCCTCACGGCTTTGTGCATTTCTTTCTCGCGTCCGGCGTCTCCGTCGTGTCTCGCCTGCGACCTTTGGTGGATAAGCTGCACTGTCCGGTCACTTATCCAAGGTCGTCTGGGTCGGGGCGCCTCGTCAGGTAGTCCCGCGGCTGCGACGTGGATCGCGGCAGAGATGTCCCCCCAGGTATCTTCCACCACGTCCGCGACGTCGAAATCCTGATTCATGTTCTCCAGAAAAGTGGAAACGAACTGCTGTCGTACTCCAGGATCCTGAAAGCTTTGAAGTTGTTTCCCCGCAGGTCGTTGGCAGCGGGGCAGTTCTTCGATGTCCATGTCGAGCTCGCAACATCCAAAGAAATGCCGGGTTGCCAAAGCCACCTCACGCCGGTTTGCGACCGAGATCACATCTGTGACGCTCGTGTTTGGCACCAGAAGCAAATCAAGCAGAGCGAACTTTTGAGGCACGACTTCGTCCATCGGTTTCGTGCCCCCCTCCATGTATGTAACAAGTCGTGCAACAGAAACGTCTTGGAAAGTATCACTGATAGTGTATTCCTGCACCGTGCAGAACTCCATCAGCAAGTCCCGGTTGGGGCATTCGACTCTGTGCTTTGCCTCTTCGCCGAAGATGTGCGGTCCTATGGCGTGTTCTTCTTCCCGTCGGCGCTGGCCAAGCCGGGCATTGAAATCCCCCAAGATATACTTTGCTCCATTCACAGATACATATTTAAGCAGCTTTCCCAAATCCAAATATAACTGTAGCCTTTCTGGTAATGGTCGAAGGTTGTGTGGAGCATAACCGGTGAACAGCGCATGTTTGCCTCTGCCCCCGCGGATTTTGAGGCAGGCAAGCCGGTCTGAGTATTGCAAGAAGCCACATATGCATGACGACATGTGCGGCGCAACTATAAATCCCACTCCTGCTCTTGGTGCGTTTTCGTCGCCGGACCTCTCGGAGCCCGACAAAATGATGCGATAATCATTGTATGTGTAGTACTCTGCTTTAGGAGCCCACGTCTCCTGGAGGCAAAGAAAATCGATCCTCTCAACACGCATTGCTTCGCAAATTGCGTGGAGCTTCTCGTCTGTCAGGCCGGTTACATTCCACGTAGCCACTGTGACGTGCCCATTTTGCGCACGAGTGACTGGACGAGGGCGCGGGCCAGAAGGAGATGCTGAAAAACGATTGGGTGAAACTGTGTCCTCGCCCCCCGGGCACCATCACTTGCTTTTCCCGTTGCCCTTGTCCGCGACGCGGCCGAGGATTTCCTGGCAAGAAGCACCAAGCTGCTTGAACTCGGAATCGTTGCGAAGTGCGCCCCGCTGCTCCCATTCCGTTTTCGCCCACGTCTGGTGCATAGTGCCGCTGTTAACGGAGACTGTGATGATGTGCTCCCCCGCAACGTGCATCGTCAGGGCCTCGTCGTCGATCTTGACCGTTTGCTTCCTGAAGCCCCACTCCGTCAGTAGATGTTTGAAGCCGAAGAGAACACGGAGAGGCACACGCTAAGTAATTGGCATATCCCGGTTTGCCCAGATTTTCTTACCATTGTGAAAAATACTGTTCTGGCGGAAATGCTTGACCAAAGTATCCACGGATGTAGGGCTGCCGAACTTAGCAAACAAGAGGCCGTTGAACGACTCACCTTTGATGGAGATGTCGGCCGGCGGCGGGACGTTGATATTGGCAATGCGCGTGTTGAGGAAGTCTGAAGCTGCTGCCAAATCGGCAAAACTATCCATTCCACCAAGCACTGCAATCGTTCCGTCTGGCGTTCGCCCCTTCCCCGTGAGATCATTGATCTTGTTTTCCATATCCTGGAGCTTCGCTTCCAGGACCGTCCCCAGGGAGGCTTCTGACCCAGATCTGGCCGACATTGCTTTGGGCGTGGAAACCTCTAATGCCGATACCCTGGATGTGATATCGTCCACCGCCGCCTTGAGCGGCTGGACGGCGTTATGGAGATCTTGATGGGATACTCCATGTTTTTTGATCGCGTTGATATCCGTCTCGATGGGCTTGAGCTTTTCGTTCAGGATCTGCTTAAATAGGCCGACGGTCAGGGCGGTTCCAGAGTCCGCTACCTCTCCGAGGTTCTGCTCGAATTGTTGCTGCATCTCCCCTGGGCCGTCCTCGTCGTCCATGCCGTCCAGTTCCTGGAGTGGACTGCCACTCGGCCCTGTGAGACGCGCCACTTTCTTTTCTGGAGTGCCGATATGACGTTCCTCTGGCATGGTTCCCTTCCACTCAAGCGAGATAAGCAGAACACGAGAGAGAATGCCAAGTATGGTCAGGACGGAGTAAGTGGGAACAGGATGTACAGTATGTGAAAATTCAAAGCCTTGAGCCAGCGGCAGCGTTTTCTTGAGCCAACATGGCTACGTCGAGACCGTGTCGAATCCACGTCGAACTCGTCGGATCCCGGGTCCAATCCGTGTCGGATCCGCATCGAATCCACGGCACATCCACGTCGCGCGCCCGCACCGACCCCGCGTCGGGCACCGGAAAAGACGCCAACTTTTGGGGGACAGGCGAGGCCCCCCAAAGATGCAACGTCAGGGGCGATAGAGCCGGACCCCGGCCAGAAGAGCATGCCTCAAGGGCACGAGGCCCTCCGCCGGCCTGGGAGCACAGAGCGACCACGGGGGTACCCTCCCCGGGAGGCGCACGGGCATGCGAGGAGAACGACGGACCTCAGGATGCACCCTCCCCGAACCGACCGCGCCGTATGTACCTCGGTCCGACTGCAAAGGGCAAGGCGTGACATGGCTGGCCATCGCTCGGACGTCCATTCCCTGTGTTTTTCCCGGTTTCGTGCGTGGCTTTTTCGCGAAGTGATCAAGGATGTTCCTCGATGGTCCTCGCCGAAGGAAAAATGCACACGTCCGAGCGATGCCAAGATGGGGTATGGGGGAAGACGGGTGCCCTCTGCCGGGCCCTCAAGAGGCGCGCCCTTGGGCCCTGAGAAGGGCCCCTGTTCTGCAGTCCTCGCTGCCCCCCCCCCCCTCCCCCCCCCTTTGTCGCCCCCCCATGAGTAATTCGCGCCCAAAGACCTGCGCCAGCTGCGCCGGCCACGCCCCGGCGGGGGCGCCCTCCTAGAGGAGCAACAAACGATATAGAATTATGTGTATGTTTATACTTAGGTGTGTATTACAAATGTATATATATATGTGTGCACATGCCTATACACACAAAGTTGTATGTATGTATGTATGCATGCATGTATGCATGTGGGTATGAATGTATGTATGTATGTATGTATGTATGTATGTATGTATGTATGTATGTATGTATGTATACATGCATGTATGTATGTATGTATGTATGTATGTATGTCTGTATGTATGTATGTTTGTATGTACGTATGTATGTATGTATGCATGTATGTATATGTATGTATGTATGCATGCATGTATGTATGTATGCATGCATGCGTGTGTGCATGTATGCATGTATGCATGTATGCCTGTATGCCTGTATGCATGTATGCATGTATGCATGTATGCATGTATGCATGTATGCCTGTGTGTGTATGCATGTATGCATGTATGTGTGTATACGGATGTTTGTCTGTACGTCTGCGCATGTAGATATGATTGTATGTAGGTATATCGGGATGTAGGTAGGTAGGCAAGTAGGGATGTATGCATGTCTGTATGTATGTATGTGTGTATGTAAGTATGTATGCTTGTGTGTATGTTGTCTGTCTGTGTGTGTGGATGTTGGTGTCTTTGGTTGTATGTATGTCTGTATGTATGAATGTATGTATGCCTGTGTTCGTATATACAAACTGTAGATGCGTAAACCAAAAACTGTTGGAGGTCCGCGCGGATGTCTTGGATCTGCACTGAAGCCCCCCCCTTGGCGAGCGGAGCGCGCCAGGGGCAGCGCCACCAAGGGGGCCTGGGCGCCGACCCAAGAAACCCGCGCGGGCCGCCAGAAGTTCACGTTCATGCAGCTGTTCTGCTCTTCGACATGCGCAGCAGGACGGGAAGCCCAGGCATGCTCGCGTCGGCAGAGCACCCAAATCGCAGCCAAGCGCGGCCACGTGCGCCTGAGTGCAGTTGTTGTCCAAATGGGACCACGGCCGTGCGTACCAGAACTGTAGCCGGCAGTGGGGTGAGAACACGTTTCTAAATAAATCGTGCGGGGATCTCGAACGAAACGGCTGCAAGACCAGGCGTCCTCGGGCTCCCGTCCTGCTCCAATTAGGAACCTCTAGCGAAACACCACTGCCGAAACATCCAAACGGAATGTGTTGGCCATTGTCGGCCTCAAAGGGCCCTCGCTGGGCCCAGTACCGTCAAAACATGGGCCGCGGTGAAACACGACACTTTTCTGCTGCACTTTTCGAACGGGATCGATCCATGAGGGACCCGTGCGGGCAAGATGTCTATCCATACCCGCTGCATCTCGGAGTTTCGAGCTCCCTTCCCCAGACACCCAAGGCGCAGTTGAAATGGACAAAATCCTGGCCCATCGAGGCTCGATCTATATACATATCCACTGCGCCTCGGTCTTCGGGCGTGTATTCCCAGAACGTCCAAGACGCAGTGGGTCTGGCTATACAATCTTGCCCGCATCCCGGGGCTTAGGCAAGGCAACATCACCAGTTGCGAAGAAAGCATGCGACGGCAGGACCTCAATAGAAGAAGAAGAAGAAGAGGCGGCACAAACAAAAAAATGTGGCCCTCCGCGCGGGTACATGGACCTGCGCTGGAACCCCCTCCCTGGCGCGCGGAGGCGCCGCCGGGGGGGCCGCAGCGCGGATCCAGGATATCCGCGCGGCGCGCCAAAAGTTTGTGCTTCTGGCGTTTTTTTTTTTGCTTCGAGGCTCAGAGCTGTTGCTGCTCCATGGCGGCCTCCGCCGCCAGAGCCCGCAGCGCCCCCTCGCCCACGCCGCGCCGGTAGAGCCGCCCCGCGGGCTCCGCCAGGCGGCCGCGGGCCGCGAGCTCCCCGGCCGCGAGCGCGGCCGCGCCACAGAGCCGCTGCCGCGTCCTGCTGCGGCAGCGCACTCGATGCAACCAAAAAGAGTACCCCGAACCCGTTCTTTTGGGAAGAGACCGAAGTTAGGAGGGCCAAATACATCAGGGACGGGAGGTCTTCTCTGCAGGTGTGTCACGCCAAGCCGCCCGGACCTGCAACCCCTGATGCGCAGACGGGGACCCCAGTGAGGCCACGTCTTCCTCATGCTATTCGGGTTACGGGTTCTTTTGTGCCCGATGACCCCGTCCTCCTCCCCCTCCTCCTCCTCCCTCCTCCTCCTCCTCCCCCCCCCCTCCTCCTCCTCCCCTCCCTCCCTCCTCCTCCTCCTCCTCCTCCTCCTCCTCCTCCTCCTCCTCCTCCTCCTCCTCCTCCTCCGCCCCCTATACCGTCTTGGTGGCTCTTGGGGATCGGCGCGGGTCGACGAGCTGAACCGACGCTGCGTCGGCGCCCGCTCACCGACAAAACCAGGCGCCACGCAGAGCAGACGCGCACTCGAGCGGCGGGAGCGCGAAGGCCCGCGAGGCTCCCGTGCTTTGAGGGGGCGGTACCCAGCGAGCAACTGCTCGGTCACAGCGGGGGAGGGGCCGGGAAGGGCCTTCCCCGCCCATCCCCCCCCCCTCCCCCGCACACGACGCGCCACCCCCACCCCCTTTCCCTCCCCTCTCCCAGCACTCGAGACGCTCTCCTTCTCGCGCGCGCCCTTGCCTTGCCCCCCCCCCCCCTCCCCCCGCCACCGGGGGCACTCGAGACGCTCCCCTTCCCGCGCGCGCGCCCTGCCCCCCCCCCCCTCCAGCAGTCGCGACTCTCTTCTTCCCGCCCGCGCGCGGGGGGGCCCACAAGGATTATCCCATGACGCTCGCCAAGTTGCAGCGCAGCGCAGCGGGCCAGAAGAAGCTGCCACTCCGTTCGGTTCCGGCGGGGCGGGCTAAACGTATCGACCCACCCAGCTCGTCACGCGACAAGGACAAGATGGGCAAACAGACATCATTCCGTTGCGCTCGCCACGTGCCGCGCAGCAGGCCCGGGAGAGAAGCAAGCGTTCAACCTCGACTCGGGCGGGGCGGACAGCAAATCCATCATACTCGGCTCGTCGAGTGGCAGCGCCGGGGGGGGGGGGGGGGGGGGAAAGCCATGCCATTGCAGCGTGCTCGCCAATCGGCAGCGCAGCAGGGCGTCACAAACGCCTCCTCTACTTTGCTCGTCACGTGGCAACGCCTGGAGACTGGGCAACAAAAAAGGGCGATGCCACTCTACACGGCACGTTGCAACGCCCAGGGGGCGGAACCACTAATTTCCCTTCGAATTGCCACGTGGCAGCGAAGCGTGGCGAAACACACACACAGGCACACACACACCACACACACACACAACATTCTAGTATACTGCACGGTGGCAACGCAGCAAGCCAGAAACCAAACCATTCCATTCGAGTGGTCAAGCAGCAACGCCTGGGGGGCGAAAGGAAAACCATCCCATGCCACTTGCCACGTGGCAGCGACGCAGAGCAACGAGCACGCGGAGAGGAGAGGGTCTAGACTGTCGGGGGGTGCGGAGGGAGAAGCAACGCGGGAGGAAAAGGAGGAGGAGGAGGAGGAGGAGGAGGAGGGGGAGGAGAGGAGGAGGAGGAGGCGGAGGAAGAGGAGGGGAGAAGGAGGAGGCGGAGGAGGAGGAGGAGGAGAGGGGGCGATGGGTGCAGAGGAGGGGAGGTGGGGGAAGAGGAGGAAGGGGAAGGGGAGGGGGGAGGAGGAGGAGGAGGAGAGTGAGGAGGAGGAGGAGGAGAGGAGGAGGGAGGAGGAGGAGGAGGAGAGGAGGAGGAGGAGGGGGAGGAGGAATGAGAAGGGAGGAGAGAGTCTAGACTCTCGGGGGGGGGGGGATGGCGGCGGGCGGAGGGGGGAGCAGCGAGGGATGACCACGGAAAAGGGGCGGCGCGCGAGCGGCACGAGGGAGCTGGGGCCGCGTCGCCACCCTCCTCCTCCTCCTCCTCCTCCTCCTCCTCCTCCTCCTCCCCTCCTCCTCCTCCTCCTCTCCCTTCTCCTCCTCCTCCTCCTCCCTCCCTCCTCCTCCTCCTATTCCTCATCCTCCTCCTCCTCCTCCTCCTCCTCCTCCTCTCCCTCCTCCTCCTCCTCCCTCCTCCTCCTCCCCTCCTCCTCCTCCTCCTTCCTTCCTCCTCCTCCTCCTCCTCCTCCTCCTCCTCCTCCTCCTCCTCCTCCCTCCTCCTCCTCCCTCCTCCTCCTCCTCCTCCTCCTCCTCCTCCTCCCTCCTCCTCCTCCTCCTCCTCCTCCTCCTCCTCCTCCCCCTCGGTTTCTCGGTTTCTCCGCAGTGGTCTCCCCAGCGCGCCCTGCGCCCGGTGGGCGCTCCGTCCGCGGGCCAGGCGGGGGGGGCGCGGGGAGGCCGCACCTGGCAGGGGCACAGGCCAGAGTCTTTCATCCGCCAACCGCTTCCAGGTGCTCAGCGCCGCCCTGCACAGCGTACCAGCGCCCAGCCTACATACTTGATCCAGTCGGCGGTCGCTTCCGGGCCAAGTAGGGCCAGGTTCGCCGCCTGCTGCGTCGTAGGCGCCCCGCCGTCGATGGATGCCCACAGCTGGCGTCGTGACGCCGAGGTGTGCCCGCACGCATGCAATGCATGGGAGACGTCCACCTCTGTGCTGGGACATGCACCACAGCGCGGCAGAACCAGCGGCGCGTCCCCCCCACCTAGGACTGGCAGCGGCCAGCGGCCAGTCACCCTGCATACTGCCCAGAGCCTATAGTTCAGATTTCCTCCATGATCTTCAAACATGTCTTGCTGCGTGCCTCGCTGCATGGCCGGCATGAAGCTGCGAAACGGTAGCCCCAGACATGGCAGTGGACGGTCAGCCGCCGCATCTACCGATGGCTGGTCATAGGCGCGCAGGGCTGGCAGTGCCACCTCTTGGCGGCACCGCCGTAGCAGCGACCTTCGGGATGCTGGCGAAGACCGGGCTGCGACCACCTCCTCTGTGAACCCCTCATTGGCGCTGATGTCCCGAATGGGCCCGTTCGGCATGCTGGCCATGAGCTGGCCAGCCGCACGCCACCAGGAGGGCGCCGGCGACTGGCGCGCGGCATCCCGCATCGCCGTCGCCGGGTGTCCCTCCGGGAGGACCCAGAGCCTGGCGCGTGCCATGACCACCTGCAGGATCATGAGCGTTCCAAGCCTCAGGTCCCACTGGCACTGAAGGCGCGAGAGGGCCCACTTCAGCCGCGGGCCACGTCTGTAGCCCAAGGTGGCCCTGGCCCAGTACGCTTGCAAACTATTGAGATCACTCTCAATGTTGGGCACGGCGGCCAGCACAGCAGCACCTGCCAGCACTGCGGGCACAATTCTGATCAACGCCTGGGCAGCTAGGACACGAACCGGAAACCCGCCCGCCTCCGCTGCTTGGTAAAGCTCATCGAACAAGGAGCGCCCCATGGCCAGGGTAGCCTTCGCGTGGGGGTCGAAGGACAGCTCCGCGTCAAGGGTGATACCCAGCATCTGGTGCGTCAGCACGAGGTCGAATCCCATGCCAGTGAAATCGAACATGGGGCTGCCGTGTACCGCCATGCATTCGGCTTTCCCGGGGCCGAAATTGAAGGCAGCCTTATGCCTCGCAGCATACTTCACCGTGGCAGAAAAAATGGACTGGTCCAGGATGGCCCTGGTCGCCCCCACCGACGGGCAGGCCCTCCTCCTCCACCTCCTCCTCCTCCTCTTCCTCCTCCTCCTCCTTCTCCTCCTCCTCCTCCTCCTCCCCCTCCTCATCCTCCTCCCCCTCCTCCTCCTCCTCCTCCTCCTCCTCCTCACTCCTCCTCACCCTCCTCCTCCTCCTCCTCCTCCTCCTCCTCCTCCTCCTCCTCCTCCTCCTCCTCCTCCTCCTCCTCCTCCTCTCCGCCGGAACGCCGCCGACCTGGGCTAAAGGCACATTCCCCTCGCGCGGGAAGGAGAGTCTCCCGGATGCCAGAAGTCCCACCCCCCCGCGCGCGGGAAGGAGAGCGTCTCGACTGCCAGAGTGGATCCTAGATGGGGTCCGAGTAGATGGGGTCCGAGGATCTCGCCGCATCGGCGATGCATTGGCGACTCCGGCGTGAAGAAAATCGGGCTCGACATCGAGCCGCATCGCCGATGCATCCGGCGATGTGGCGGGATCCTCCGGCCCCATCTACTCCGACCCCATCTAGGAGGCCTAGAGGAGCACCCCACCCCACCCGCGCGTGGGAAGGAGAGAGTCTCGAGTGCCCGGGGGGGGGGGGTCGGCCTCCCCCGCTCCCCCCCTTTCGTGTGCCCGGGAAGGAGGGCCCTTCCTTCCTTGGCGGCGCGCAAAGGGGGGTAGGGGGGGAGGGGGAAGGCGTCTTAGAAGGAGGCTGCTTCTTGGAAGGCGACGGCTCTACATCTGCAGAGAGGGCCTGGGCCTTCTGAGAAGCAGGGGTGCTTCTAGGAAGCCTCCCTCCCTCCCCCTGCCCCACGGTGCGCGCCGCCAACTTCCTGCCTCCCCCCCCCGCCCCAGCGTCGCCTTCGTTGGACGTCGCTCGATCCGCGCTTTTCGCGACAGGGTGGCTTGCGACGCTGGGAGTTCAAAAAGACCCCTGGACCCCTCCCCGGGTCCAAGCGCACCAATTTTCCGCGCTGCGTCCAGACGTGGCGACGAGGGGCCCCCGAGGGCCAACTGCGTCTCCAACGGCCCTCCTCAGAGCTCACTGCTGTACTAAATTAAGCCGGGTCTGTACAGGCGGATCTTGGGCAAAACATTAAACATACTCCAAGACTGCCCTAAACTGGGCAAAACTGGCCGGCCCAGCGGGCCAGAGGCGTGCTAAGGTCTCTGGCAACTACTTAACAGTATGTCTAGTTCGGGCGCGCGGGGCGGCCCCTGGGGGGCCCCGGACGAAAAGTACCCCGGCTGACCCCTGTCCGGCTCCTGGGCGATCCCCAGGACGGAGGCTACTTTTCGCGACCGCTCACGAGGATCGTGGCCTCCGAGGGGGGGGGGCTGCAATCGACTACCCCCCCTCCCGCCCCAAGGGGCCCCCAAGAGCCCCCCAAGAGGCCCCAGGGGAGCCCAATACGCCGCCAAGGAGCCCCAAGACGCTCCCAAGAAGCCCCCACAGAGCCCCCAAGACGGCCCCAGAGAGGCCCCAGATGGCGCTCCTGGGCCGGCAGCATGAGCGAAGCGCTTACATAAGATTCAAGCAACCGTCCCCAGACTATTCTTTTACTATCTTCTTATACTCCTCCTGCAGGCGGCTCTTGGGCGGATCTTGGGCGGATCTTGGGCGAAAAACTGAACATGCTCCAACACTGCCCTAAACTGGGCAAAACAAGATTCAAACAATCGCCGCCAGACTATTACTTTACTATCTGTTTGTATTCCTCCTGCAGGAGGGGCAGGCCCGACACAACGCTGCACCGAAACCCGCGGCCTGCCGGCCGGCAGCGGTGCCCCGGGCGGCGGTGGGCCCGCCAGCGCGCCGCCCAGCAGCGGCAGCAGCGCCGCAGCCGCCGCCGCGTGCTGGCCGCCCTCGCAGGCGCGGAGGGCCGCCACGCGCCCGACCTGGAGGAGGGGGGAGGAGGGGGGAGGAGGAGGAGGAGGAGGAGGAGGAGGAGGAGGAGGTGAGGAGGAGGAGGAGGAGGGAGGAGGAGGAGGAGGAGGAGGAGGGGAGGAGGAGGAGGGAGGAGGAGGAGGGAGGAGGAGGGGAGGGGGAGGAGGAGGAGGAGAGGAGGAGGAGGAGGAGGAGGAGGGAGGAGGAGGAGGGGAGGAGGAGGAGGAGGAGGAGGAGGAGGAGGAGGAGGGGAGGAGGAGGAGGAGGAGGAGGAGGAGGAGGAGGAGGAGGAGGAGGAGGAGGAGGAGGAGGAGGAGGAGGAGGGAGGAGGAGGAGGAGGAGGAGGAGGGGGGGGTAGGCGGGCCCAACGCGGGAACACATTGCGGGGGCATCCAGGACGCGCGACGGCGGCGCATATGCGCCGTGCGCTGACCCAGGAGGCGCAGGCCGTTCCGTACACGCACCCACGGAAGAGATCGAACGGGGCAGGGCTGTTCGGTAAGCGCCCAGGGCCGCTCAGTGCACCCCGACTGCTCCGGCCCGGGCGGTGTTCCCTCACTCGACGACCGCGTCCGGCACGCCGCGGGCGCCGGCGAGGAGCAGCAGGGTTCGGTGGCAACTCACGGGAGACTTCCATACCCCCTTTTTGTCGGCTCTGGCGAATCGACGCGGGATCGACGCCAGATCGACGCTGGATCGACGCCAAGTCGGCGCTAGTCGCCGCCACATCGGCGCGATCTCATCGACTCCCAGACGCCAATCGACGCTGGTCGACGTTGAATCGAACTCAAATTGGCGCGATCTCGTCGATTCCCAGACGCTAACCGACGTTAATCGACGCTAACGACGGAATTGAGAGGGCACAGTCAACCTGTATGATAAGGATGCGCGATAAGGATGCAATGCCGACACTCTGCCAGCGGGGCGCGGCCAGCGGAAGCGGGCAAGGATGGGCCGAAAGGGGGAAGGATGCAAGGATACCCTGGGACAAGCCGCTCATCCACACTGTGCGGGTCGACTGTATGCCAGGCTCCCATGACTTGCTACCGAAGCAGGGCCGACGCCCAGCGCGCGGCCCGCTCGCAGGCGGCCAGCGCCGCGTTGCAGCTGAGCGCGTTGGGCGCCAGCCGGCGGCGGCGCATCTGCGCCAGGAGCGCGACGGCGCCGCGCCAGAGACCGCCCTTCTCGCACGCGGAGATGGCCACGCTGAAGCCCACCACGCCAGGGCACAGGCACGCCGCCTTGGGGGGGGGGGGTCACCTCCTCCTCCTCCTCCTCCTCGTCCTCGTCCTCCTCGTCCTCGTCCTCCTGCTCCTCCTCCAACCCATAACCCTTTGGGAGGGGACACGAGTCAGAAGGCCGAAAACATTGGGGATAGGGGGTCGTTCTCTGCAGCTGTCGCAGACCAAGGCGCCCAGAAGCATGCGCCAGCATGCCAAGACGGGGACCTCAGTGAGGCCACGTCTTCGCTGCACGATCAGGGCTGGGGGCTCGTTGATTCCGAATGAGCCTGCATCTCAAGCACCAGGTCAAGTGCCCTGCTCCACTGCGCGCCTCGCTCGCACGCCGCCGCGGCCGCGGCGCAGCAGACCGCGTCCGGGCGCAGGCCGCTGCTGAGCATCTGCGCCAGCAGCACCAGCGTCCGAGGCCACTCGCCACTTCGGCCGCAGGCGCCGATGGCGGCCGTGAAGCTGACAACGTTCGGCGCCGTGCGGCCGCTGGCCATGGACCCGAGAAGCGCCAGCGCCAGCGGCCAGCGCGCCGCCTTCTCCATCGCGCTGAGCGCCACGCTGAAGAGCATCACGTCCGGCCGCAGCCGCGCCGCTGCCGCGGCGGCCAGCAGCGCCAGGGCGCCGGACCAGGCGGCCGCCCGCTCGCAGGCGGCCGCGGCGGAGGTCAGCGCCGCCAGCCCCGGCGCGAGCGCTCGCCCCCGAAGGCTGCCGAGCAGCTGCAGCGCATCCCGCCAGCGTCCCGCGCGCCCGAGCGCCACCGCCGCCGCGGAGTAGCCGCCCGGCGAGCCGGCGTCGAGGGACCTCTCGAAGAGGGCCACCGCCTCTGGAGCGACAGACAAGAAGGGAAGGACACCGCTGATCCTCGAACCCCTCTCCGAACCTCTCAGTCTCCCAGGGCGCGTTCCGACCAGGATTTCGGGGCGAAGGCCTCCCGGGAGGCCCAAAGAGGCGAAAACGAGGCAAGGGCAGCGGCATGGGTACTTGCCTTGTCCTCCTCGGGGCCTCGGCCCACCTCGCGCCGGCGGGCCCCCTGCCAGCATGGCCATCGGGGCCCCGTGGCGGCCGCACCAGCAGCGGCGGGGTCCTGCCGACGCTCGGCAGCGACATCGGAGGCCGGCCCGCAGCGCGGCGAGCGAGGCCGCTGTGCCGCCGAGACGAGGCTTAAGTCGGGCGCGTCCCTCTACAAGAAGAAGATTCAGAAATAGTCAGACAATAGTCTCGGGAAGATGTTTTGAGTATTGTTACGTTTCATATGGTTCGGGTATGTTTGACCTGCTGATCCAAACTTCGCCTGTAGGAGGGCACGCCCGACCTGAGACGAGGCTGCCCCCTCTTGGGCCGCGCTGTGCCGGGATGCCCAGTCGCGCAAGAGGGCTCGGCGGAGCTCTGCTCACGGCTGCCCTTCTGAGCCCGTTTGGCGCCTGACCCCATCCGAATGGACTCGCGGCCGAGCCCACTCGTCGGCCGAGCCGGCTCCACTTGCCTCGACCCTGTCAGAGCTGCGCCCGCTCGGCTGCCCGTTCGGGGGCCGAGCGGGCCCGGACGCCGAACGGGCACAGAAGGGAACGGTGGCGTGGCATGGGCTGAAAAAGAGGAGGAGGAGGAGGAGGAGGAGGAGGAGGAGGAGGATAAGGAGGACAAGGAGGAGAGAGGAGTCAGGAGGTATGAGGCAGCAGGGAGGAGGCAGGAGGAGGATGTACTGCGCTGCACAACTCTGCAATCTTGGACCACAGAAATTCGGTAAGATGCTGATGACGTGAGCGTTGCAGCTCGCGGCCAGACCAATGCAAGAAGAACCATAATCGCCGATGTGATCGCACTTCCGTCGAGATCACCCAAGGCAGGCAATTCCACACCGCCCTGCACAGCTGGGCGCGCGCGGGGCGGCACTGGGAAGCAGATGAGAAGTCAGCGGGCAGCAGTCCCGGGAGAAGACCTGCGCACAGAACAAGGCGCCGACATCTACACATCTCCACCGCTCCCCGGCCAGGCCCGTCCTGAACCCCGCAGCGGTGCGTCCGCCGCGCCCTCCTGGCTTGGTCCAGGAGGGCGTACACGCAGCCCCTTGGCCCAGGAACGGCCCGGCCAGAGTTCTGCGGATCTGTACCGATGCTGCCGCCCGACAAGGCACTGCCCCGCCGCAGAGGAGGGCGGCTGCGTGCACGAGAACAAGCGTGCCAGGCTGCACTGCCCCATTGCGTCGCACGAGCCTCCCCCTCTCGGGAGCCTCGGGGTGCAGACCACGGCATCCCGAGGCACCTCCTGCTCCGAGTGCACCCTCCTCCTCCCGCCCCCCTCCGCGGCCGCTTCTGCTCCCTCGCCCGCGCCTCTGCTTTGCCTGCTGTCAGCGCCCTATCAGAAGGAACGCCAAAAGAAGGAACGAAGGGGGTTTTCTGCTCACGGCGAGCCTCGGCTTCGAATCGGCCCCTGATCTAGCTCTGAAGAACGGTCCGAAAACTGTTGCCCCGCCTGAGCCCAAAGTGGTCCTTATTTCAATGTCTTGACTGCGCATGTGCTCGCGAATCCGTAAAACAATTGCGGCTTCGACCGCGGTGCGATCGCCCCACTGCCAAAGGTCCAAAGGAACGCGGCCCGACCCTAGATAGGCTGAGCACTGCGTGGCGTTGCTTTGCATTGGTTAGCGATGCCTGGCAGTACTTGGTGTGTCTTAGCGTTGCTCGGCGTTGCTTTGCGCTGCATGGCATGGCGTGGCGCTGCTCGACATTGCTTGACATTGCTTGGCGATGCTGGGCGTTGCATGGAATGTTTTAGCTTTGCTTGGCGTTGCATGGCGTGACTTGGCAGTGTTTCGCATTGATTTGCGTTGTTTGGCATCGCTTGCCATTGACTGCGTGGCGTTGCTTGCTTTGCACTGCGTTGCTTTGCGATGCTTGACGATGTTAGGCGTTATATGTGATTGCGTGGTGTTGCTTGCTCTGGATTGCAATGCGTGACGTTGATTTGCATTGCTTGGCGCTGCTTGGCGTCGCTTGACATTGCTTGGCGTTGCACGGCATTGCTTGGCGTTGCTTGGCATCGCTTGGCATTGCTTGACTTGTCTTGGCATTGCTTGACGTTGCTTCGCGTTGCGTGGTGCTACTTGGCGTTGCTTGGCATTGCTTGGCGTTACTTGGTGTTGCTTGGTGCTGCTGGATTTTGCTTGGTAGGGGACCAGGTCAAGCAACCCCGAGGAATGCAGTACAAACACAAGACTTCGGTGGCAACTCATGGGATCCTCCCATACAATCGTGAGGGCTCTGACGAATCGACTCGAACCGACGCGAACTGAATCGGTTCCGGATCGACGCTACGTAGGCGCTTTCTGATAGATTGCGTTAGCGTGTGCTAATGCACTCTACCGACGGATTTGCGAGGACAAAGAAGGCTCCCATGTTTATTTCCGAGCAAGACCAATCAACCAGAGGAAGGCCGATTCAAGCACGAAAAGGAAACACGACCAAACAACCCGAGGAACGCCTCAAACGCTGCACAGAAAACAAGACCTAGCAACCCCAAGCAACGCGAGGACTGCAGACAGTAAGGAATCCAAACCAATCCCGAGGAACGCAACCCAAAGAAACAAGACCAAGCAACCCCGAACATTGCTGGCCAGCAAGCCTGGTCAGGCCGGTTTGGACGGGGGGGGGATCAAATCCATCATCCGCACACTTGGAGCCTCAGGAGGCCCCAAAAAGGGCGAAAAAAGGTTCCAAAGGTTCCCAGGACGGTCCCAAAGAACTTCAAATCGACGAAAGATCGCCCCAAAACGCCGAACACTGCCTCCACACGGCTCCAGAAGTCCCCAAGACGTTTGAAAGAATAATGCGAGGCGCCCCGAAGAGGGCCTCCAGAAGCAAGAACCGTCCCATTTCCTATAGGAAACGTACATTTTCACTACATTCGCCCATTCGGCTTCCACGCGGCGCAAAGCGGCCCAAGAAGTCTCCAAGATCGACCCTCGCCAGCCCAAGAGGCTCCCAGAAAGGCGCCAAGACGGCGTCCGGGCGATCCACGAAGTCCCCAGAAACCATAGCAACGGCTTAGGAAGTCCAAGACGTTTGAAAACGCGACCGCGAGGCGCTCCAAGAAGGCCTCCAAAAGCAAAAACCGTCCCATTCCCCAGGTAAATCGCACATGTTCAGCACATTCGCTTCGTGGGCTTTCACGAGGCCCAGAACGGCCCAATGAACCTCCAAGATCGACCCCTGTCACCCGAAGAGGCTCCGAAGAAGGCTCCAAGACGGCTTCCAGGCGATCCACGAGAGCTCCAGAAACCATATCAACGGCCCAGGAAAGCCGCAGGATGGTCCCAAGAGGGATCCAAAACGGGCCAAGCGGGCTCCCAAAGGCTGTCCGGACGGCCCACGCGGGGGACGATTCGGTCCAAACCGCCCAAGATTGCCTCTAGACAGCCCCACGGGCGCCCAAGACGTTCGCATACGCGACCTCGAAGCGCTCCTGCTTGAACCGTCCCATTCCCTAGGGAAAACGTACATTTGCAGCATATTCGCTTCTTGGGCTTGCACGAGGCCCACAACGGCCCAGTAAACCTCCAAGATCGACCTCTGGCACCCCAAGAGAATCTCCAAAAGGCTCCACGACGGCCTCTGGGCGCCCCCAAGAAACCATAGCAACGGCCCGGGGGAACGGCAGGCCGGTCCTAAGAGAGCTCCAAAACGTGTTTAGAGTGGCCTCACAGGCTGTCCGGACAGGCCACGCGGGGGACGATTGCTGCCGCCCCGAGGGGTCGGCGGTGTGGCGTAAGCCAATGAATACAACCTATTCCGCAAATGGTTCAACAATTGTCAACTGTGGTAGAAAAATCGTCCCCGGACTACCATTTCACAATGCTTGAATGTTTCCCCTGTAGAGGGCGAGGCCCGACGGAACCCCGAGCAGGCGTTCCTGCCCGCAGGCTTCGGGTCGCACGCTCGAGCCGAGGGTGGTAAGAGCAGCCCCATGCGCGCCCTCACGAGGCGGGGGGGCGCTGCCCCTCGGCTCGCGGACTGTCTTGTGCCCCGCGCGACACCCGCCCGCCGCGCTCCCCGCGGCGGCCACGGCCGCGGCGCTGCCCCGCTGGTGCCTCTCGTGCGCCGCTCCTGGCGAAGGTTTGGGGAGACGTAGAACTCGGGCACGGGGACTCGGGTTGGCCTGACGGGGCCATCGTACGAATGTCGGGTCGGGCGAAAGGGGGGGATAGCAAAGGGGGGGTTTGAGAATCAGCTCACGTAGCTGATTTTCCCGGCGCCTCCCGGCGCCGGAGGCGGCTATGTATCGAGGAATGGGCCCCTCGGTGAGGCCGAAACAGCTGCATGCAGCAAATTTCGTAACCCCCCCTTTCCCAATCCCCCCCTTTCGCCCGGCCCGAGAATGACGAGACCCAATTGGAAATTTGGCGCGAGCTCCCGCTGCAGACATCCCACGAAAACTGGACCGTCAAAAAATCAAAGGACGCGCTCGTCAAAAAAAACGTGGGCAGACCCGAGTTCCGGATTACTCGAGTCGTACGTTTACCCGAGAAGTAAGCAGGTGCCCGCCCCACGCTTTTTTGCCATGCGCGCGAGCCGGCATTCTGGACGTCGGCTTGCAAAGGCGGAAGCGGGCAACGCAGGGCTTCGGGGCCCCTCTGGGGCCCAACCCGGCGCGTTCTTCCAAAACGCCGACCGCGACATCCCCAGTGTGATTCCAAATGGTCTAAATTTCGGCCAGCGCCCAGATGCGTGAATGCACTTCTGTGCCCTTCCAATATGGGCGACTGCGGAAACTCCGAACCCAAAAACGTTTTCATCTCTCGGGGGCGCATGTATTACTTCCGCCATCTTCCGCCGGCCGTCCGCCGCCTTCCGCTGGCGGAGGCGGCCTCGTTTTACTTCCGCCGACCTTCCGCCGCGGAAGATATGGCAACTCCTTCGATCCTCGAAGGCAAGGCCCTCTTTGAAACGCCCCATAGGTGTGCCCTCTTTGACACGTGCCCGTGCGGCCTTTTCAGGCCCAACGGGAGAATGCAGAAACCTTACCACGTCGCGAGCGGGCGTGCCACAAGGCAACCCGAGCCTGGCCAAGGACGACCCCCAGGACGGCACAGGGCGGGCCCAGGGCAGCTCCCAGGCCGGCCGGGAACACCCCGAGGTGGCCCCGAGTGGACGCGGCATCGGAGCCGGGAGCCCCGTCGGCCGCTGGCCGGCTGGCCCGGCGGAGGGTGGCGAGAAGGGCAGGTGCAGAAGAGGGGATCGAGGCATGGGGCCAGGTCAGGTGGTCGGCCGACGAGCTCGGTGCACAGAGACGCGCCGGCTGCCCCTAGGAGACGTGGGACACCGGGCAGCGCCGCCGTGTGCACCGAGGTCCTCGGGGCCCAGACGCCCGGCTCCCCATCCGTGGCCGACCAGACGACGCGGGCGACCAACACCGGAGGGGCGGCGGTGATGCGACCAAACGATGCAGAAACGGATCGGTCGGGGACGATTGCGGTCGGGACACGCTATGCCCTGCGAGAGGATACCGCGTCGCTCCGCTCCGCGGAGCGAGAGGCTGGCAAAAAGGCTTGCGGCGTGGACGTTCGGGGGCTGGGGCGGGAATAGCGTGTCGTGCCGAAGCGCGGTGGGCCAGAACCAGCGCAGCGACACGCTAAGCCTAAGCTCCTGACCGTGAGGAATTGATTACTTCTCGTCTGGATCGCTGGCTGCGGCCTGGCGGCCGCGCGGCCTCGACGGCGACGATGACGACGACGAACTGGGAAGATGTTTCCACGGTCCACCTCGCACTGGGGCTCCGCGATCCCCCCCTGGCGTTTCTCACTCATTTGGTCGCATCAGGGGAGGGGGGGGGGCCAGCTCAGGAGGGGGGACACAGCGAGCTCGGGGGGGGGGACCAGCTCAGGGGGGGGAAACATCCTACCCAGGGGGAACCAGCTCGGGCGGGGGAAACATCGAGCTGCAATCGGCGACGCATCTCCAACAGATCGGCGAGAGGGCCCCGATGCAGCAGATCGACACGCTCCCCATCGGCGCGGTGGGGCCGGCGGGCCCGAGTCGCGGGATCCGTGGGCGATTGGTGGTCGCTGCGTCCCCCTCCCCCCGAGCCCATGGCCTCCAGTCAAGACCCCCGACGTCGCGATGTTCTCGCAGCGTGAACCTGTTCGACGGTCCCGGGTCCTGGCGTCTCGGCGAGGCGCAGCTGCTGGAGGCGCACGCCGAAGCAGGAACGCCTCCGAGAGCCGACGAACAAAAGAGCAGAACCTCCAGGAGGCCACAGGAGGCCTCCCAACTCCCCCTCCCAGCCGCGGTCATAGCGGCGGAGTGAGGAGCGAGGGTGTACAGTTCGATGTTGTGTTGTGTTGTTTCCCGTGAGAACAAACCGACCAGCTAGCTTTTTGGACTCTGACGAGCATGTCCTCCTGCAGGGGGATGTTGGAAGAAAATGGAATCGAGTCAAGGAAAAGACTCCTATTCCTCCGACTAATCCAGAACCCGAACAAAAGAGCACGGAGAATCGTCCCCAGACTATTTGAAAATCCTCATGTAGAGGTACACCCCCGACTTATCGTCCCCAGACTTTTTTATTCACTGTTTTTTACTGCTTCAAAAAAGTCCTCCTGTAGAGGGACACGCCCGACTTATATCTCAGAGCCGTCGGCAATCTTCAGCCCCCCCCTGAGCCCGTGCTTCTCCCCCCCCTTCGGACGCGGCTCCTGAGTACCGAGCCCCTCTCTCGCCGAGCGCGTTCCACTATTCGCAGAGTGCCCACTCGCAGACGCCCGAAGCACCATGCGTCTGCCTGTTCTTGTGCAGTTTTATGTCGTGGATCTCTCCTGCGGCGGATCTGGGCCACCTGCGAGCGGCTCCTCTGCGAGCAGCGGAACGCGCTCGTCGACTCTCGCGGGCGTCGGGGCAGGAAGGGGGAGGAGGAGGAGGAGGAGGAGGAGGAGGAGGAGGAGGAGGAGGAGGAGGAGGAGGAGGAGGAGGAGGAGGAGGAGAAGGGGGGCGCGCGCCCGCGTCAGCCGCCGAGCCTCTGGCCCTGGCCCCGGAACGCCTCGAAGCCGCGGCCTCGCATTGGGGGCGCCGCGCGCGAGGGGCGGCCCACTCGGCTCGCTCGGGGAGGGAGGCGGCAGCGGCGTCTGGCAGGCCTCGGCGGCGCGCACGGAGGGGTGGTGCGAGGGAGGGGGATTGCCAGCCTGGAACAAATCCCCCTATCCCTATGCTGGGCACCTCCTCCTCACGATGCCAATCTTAGGGATGGTTCCCCTATTTTTGGAAGGCGGATGTCTAAGATTGTCATCGCCTTTTGGCGTGTCAATCTTAGGGATAGGGATGCGTTCGAGGCTGGTAAAGGGGAGGGCTTCTTAGAGGGAGGCTGATTCTCAGGAGGCGCCAGCCTCGCATGCATAGATAAGGCCCACGCCTGCAGAGAAGCAGGGGTGCTTCTAAGAAGCCCACCCCCCTCGCCCAACCCCCCCTCTGCGCGTGGCTGAAGGGAGGCGGAGTGGCGTCTATCAGGACGTTGGTCAGCGTCAGTCGGGGGGGACAAAAGGGTAGGATAGCAAGGGGTAGGGTAGAGAATCAGCTCACCTGGCTGGCTTTCCTGGCGCCTCCTGGCGCCGGGAGGCGCGCCTCCTGGCGCTCGTGTGTCGAGGTGTGGGCCCGGCGGCGGGGCCGAAACCAGCTGCATGCAGCAGATTTCGTGACCCCCCCTTTCCCTGTCCTGCCCGGTCGCCCGGCCCGAGTCCAGCCCCAGCTCCCGAGAAGGGCAGCCACAGAGCGACAAGGGTGGACCGAACAAGGGCCAAGAAGAAGACGGGCGGGGCGAGGGTCGGAAAGCGGCCGGAAGGCAGGGAACGGCCGAGATCTCGCAGGGACCAAGGCGCAGGCAGGCACGGGGCACGCGGCACTGCCAGCACGAGATCTCATCAACAGGTGCTCGGCTCTGAGCTGAGGGCGCAGCGAAGCTTACTATCAGACTCCTCCACGTCCGAGGCAGAGAGTGGAGGCGCGCGACGCGGCGAAGATGCAGATCTCTGGCGAGATGGCCTGTTCAGTCCAGGCGCTGTTCCGCAACCCAGGCATCCTCTGTCGGGCCGCTGGAGCATCCAATACGAATCCGGGGCCAAAGGCGAGCCCCATGAGGAAGAGGCCTTGACCTCTGGGCCGCGCGTGGAAGACTGATGATCGTCGGAAGTCTGGCCCTGGCCATACTTCAGCTCCAGCTGGCCGCACCGGTGCGCTCCTCCTGAAACGCTTTTCGGGTTGACCCAGAAGGGGTCCAGCGACAGGGGGGGGTGCAATAGATTTGGTGCGATAGACTTGTGGGGTAGCAACACATCTGGGGCGTGCAATACATTTCGGGGCGCAGCTGCATTGCTGCTCGTGTGCAAGACATTGCTTGCACTACAGTCGAGGCGTGGACCTAAGGATTCCTAAATAAGGAACGAGGCCCCTTTTCTCCATAAGTTAAACTTCGAATTCCTATCGAAAACATGAGGAAAACCTGAGGCAAGCTGTGAAACATTTATAACAAGGGATATGTCGACCCCTATCCCAGGCTTCGTGGGGTTTCCGAATGGACCAGAAATTTGGGGCCCAACCCTGGGATATACGATGGGGGGGTGCCCATCCTCGATAGGGGTGCGTCCGAATAGCCCCCTTGGGGTGTATCCCAGGGTTTTTCCATTTTTCTGAGCGGCCAAACTTTTTGGGCGAAACTCGGGGATTGGGGGAGAAACATCGCCTGCGAATTTAAGGAACGCGGAGCCCCTTCCCAACCAAAAGGGCTCCTTCTTCAGGGCCCCAACTGTACAATGCAATACAATGCTCTGGGGAAGTACATGTGCAATACACTTGCCCCAAGTCTAGTGCACCACCCCCTTTCCGCTGGACCTTCCTTTGGGGTCGCCCCGAGAGCTTTCTGCGGCGAGCGCTCTTCCCCCCTCCCGTCCTCCGCGACCGCCCCTCATCCGCGCGCGCCCCCTCTTTGCAGCCGAGCAAAGGGGGCACGGAAAACAGAAAGCAAAACATCAAAACGACGCGAAGATCGGGACAAAATCGGATCGGGATGACTCGAAATCTCTGAGAATCGGCGGGTTTGGAGGATGTGTTGGGCGCCGCGGCCGCTCCAGAGCGTTCCGGAACGCTCTGAGAGCGCTCTGGAACGCTCTGGAGCGATTTATCCCGATCCTAGCCCTGTTTTAAACATCCACCCCCGTAAAAACCGCCCCGACAAAAGCGAGGCCGTCTAGTAAACGCACCCAAGGCAGGAATCGAACAGGGCAAGGCTTTTTAGTGAACGCCCAGGGCAGTTGAATCAACGCCGATTGTCCGGTCCAGGTGGTTTTTCCGCCCTTGACAACCGGTACCAATACCGCTACTCCCCGAACCTCTCCTGGGGTGCGAAGCCAGCGGTGGCGACGACGAAGGCCCATGGGAGGCCCCAAATAAGGGGGAACAACGAGGGGAGAGTAGAGGTACGGTCTCCATTTTTCCTCCTCCGGAACACTTCAGGGATTTTCTGACCCGAGTCAATCCAGACCCAAGTCAGCAGGAAACCAAACAACTGCAATGCATGAAACAAACATGCAACGCAGGTCTTCGCAAACCCGGGTCAGCCAATATGCGCGGCCGCCTCGCGGCCACGAGCGGCTCGCTAACCCGGGTCAGCCCGAGGGGGGCCTGCGCAGGATCCTGCAAGACCTGGTGCCCTGGCTGACCCCGTTTGCATGGACCCCCGTCTCTTGAGCCCCGAACACTTCGTTTGCCGAGCGCCCCCCCCGGCAGCCCGATCGCCCGCGCAGACTGCCCTTCTGCCGTGCCGCGACGGGAGCGCCCCGGGGCCGCCGCTTGGCCTGGAGGGGGGTGCCCCTGTCCGGCGCGCGGCCGCGCCCCGAGCGGCGGCGGGCGCGGCGCGGAGGGAGGCGCAGTGCTGGGTCGGGCATGTCCTCCTGCAGGCGGGCACCTGGCAGACAAGCTGAAAACAACAAGTGCGGCCAGGCATATCTAGTGAAGACAAGAAGAGCTCTTCGGTGAAGCTCCCGATGAGGGCACGAAGCGCTGCACTGGGTGGGGGGGACGCATGCGGGCGGTAGCACTGGGACCGTCGGTGGAGCTTCCCATAAGGGCCACGCAGCGCTGTACTGGGTGATTGGAAATGCCACATTCGGTTTTCTGGACGCACGCGGACGGTCCCACCGGGGGCTTCGGTGGAGTTTCCTATGGAGCCGCGAAACACCGTACTGGGTGGGTGAAAAATCCCAAAACGGGTGTGTGGAGCGCATGCGGGCGGTCGCACTGGAGGCTTTCGGTGGAGCCCCGTATGGGGCCACGAAGCGCTGTAGTGGGTGGGTGAAAATGCAACACAAAGTTTTCAGGGCGCATACGGGCGGTCCCACTTGAGGCTTCGGTGGAGCCCCCCTATGGGTGAGTGAACATGCCAAATTACGCTGTACTAGGTGCATGCGCTGTACTAGGTGGATGAAAATGGCAAATTGGGTGTATGGGACGCATGCGGGTGGTCCCACTGGGGGCTCTGGTGGAGCCCCCTATGGGGCCACGACATGCTGGACTGGGTTGGTGCAAATGCCAAGTTGGGTTTTCAGGACGCATGCAGACGGTGGCAATGGGGCCTTCGGTGGAGTTCCCTATGGGGCCACGGAGCGCTCTACTTGGTGGGTGAAGCGCAGGGAGGAGGGAGGAGGGGGCCACGAAACGCTGTACTAGGTGTGCGGGACGCACGCTGGCGGTCCCACTGGGACCTTCGATGTTTTTTTTTCTATGAGACCACGAACCGTTGTACTGGGGAGGTGAAGTGCAAGGAGGAGGGAAAAGGGGGTCACGAAACGCTGTGCTGGGTGTTCGGGGCGCATGCGGGCGGTCCCACTGGGACCTTCGGTGGGGCTCCCTATGGGGCCACGAAGCGCTGTACTGGGTGGGTGAGACGAAGGAGGAGGGAGGAGGGGGCAACGAAATGCTGTACTGGGTGTGCGGGACGCATGCGGGCGGTCCCACTGGGACCTTCGGTGGGGCTCCCTATGGGGCCACGAAACGTTGTGCTGGGTGGGTGAAGCGCAGGGAGGAAGGAGGAGGGGGCCACGAAACGCTGTACTGGGTATGCGGGATGCATGCGGGCGGTAGCACTGAAACCTTCGGTGGGGCTCCCTATGGGGCCACGACATGCTGTACTGGGTGGGTGAAGCGCAGGGAGGAAGGAGGAGGGGGAGGAGGGGGAGGGAGGAGGGAGGAGGAGGGAGGGAGGGGGGAGGAGGGGTGAGGAGGAAGAGGGAGGAGAGGAGAGGAGAGGGGAGAGAGAGAGGGGGGAGAGGAGCGGGGAGGACAGGAGAGGAGAGGAACGGGGGGCACCGTCTCTTCAAAACGAGGACCCAGCACCACAGGATGGCTGGGAAATAATAACAACACCGTGCCCTTTGTAGTTTTGCAGCATGCTCGGCGTATGTCTCCTGTAGAAGGGGCGTGGCAGGGCGAGGGGGCGCGCGGCGACGGCGAGGAGGCAGGGCGAGGCTCCCGCGGCCCTGGCACGGCTGTTTAGCGTCAGTTGGGTCGGGCGTGTCCTCCGACAGGCGGATCTCGGAAGAGAGATGGAACATGTGGGAAACAAGCAAAAACACACTGTGGGAAAAAACGGTGGGGAAAAACACAAGCACACACACAAAAACACACAACACAACAAAACACACACACACACACGGTGGTAAAACACACACACACACACACGTGTTGTTTTTTTCCCCACAGACGTTTGTGCTTTTTTTTCCTGAAGCAGATCCAGACAACATCGAAACTACTCTCCTGCAGAGGGGCGTGCCCGACTTCAGCTCAGCGCGGCGCCGCGGCAGCCCCGGCGACGCGCTGCACCCCGTGAGAGGAAAGAAGGTCGAGGTGCTGCCAGAAGGGACGCTGAACGAGGAACGGAGCACCTTCTGGGCCCCAGAAATTGCCCTGCGTGCACGAGCACGGCCAGAGGAACAGGACCGAAGGCGAGCCCCCTTCGAGCCCAAAGCGGTCCTCGTTTCAGCGTCTTGGCTGTGGCGCGTCGCTCCGTTCCACAGGGCGGGAGGCTGGGAGGGGCTCGGGATGTGGACGCTCGGGGACTGGGGAGTGGATGGCGTGAAGCGCCGAATTGTGGTGGGCCAGAACTGGCGAAGCGACACGATATCCAAGAATTCCTGACCGCACGCGCAGCCATGGGTAAATGTTGCAACTTGCATCGTCGACTTGTTCTAAGTCGGGCATGTCCTCCTGCAGGCAGATCCGGAAGGACAAGTCAACGATAGCCAAACCATAATCAACAGTGATCGAAAATCATCGGCAAATCGTCCCCATACTATTCTTTGGCGAAGTACTCGTTTGAACATTCCGCCCGTATAGGGACATGCCCGACTTAAGACTTGCTTGCTTCCATCGCCTTCGGCGTCTGGCCGCGCCGCCGTCAGAGCTGGGTCTCCCGGGATGCAGGGCTGGTCGCTCCAGTGATCGCTGCGGCGTGCCACGGATGTCACACGCAGGAGGTATCTCTGCGCCATCACTGTGCCCGGCCAAGGCCATCCTGTGCCCATGAATAGTGTATACGCCTCGTGGCCCCCTGGCCGAGGCCCAAAGGGCGTAATACACCATCGTGGAGCCCAGGACGGCCCTCGCCAGGCAGGGTAGCAATGTACAGATGCCGTCTGCGAATGCAGGATGGTTGCAGCCCACTTGCAAGGCGCCTGCAAGTGAGTTGCAAGTCCGCCTGGCTGCTCCAAGCCTGCGCAAGTCGCGGACCCAACTCGGAGCCGCCAGGCAGCCTCTCAACCCACTTTTGCGCGTGCCTCTTGCACGTGGGCTGCGACCGCCCTGCAAAATTGCTGCAAGTCGCAACGATCACCCCTCGACAGAGGTCCCCCAGACTATGTGTCGACACCACCTGCGGAAGTTGCGTGGTCGTCGTCGTCGTCGTCGTCGTCGTCGTCGTCGTCGTCGTCCTCGTCGTCGTCGTCGTCGTCACCGTCGTCGTCGTCGTCGTCGTCGTCGTCGTCGTCGTCCTCGTCGTCGTCGTCGTCGTCGTCGTCGTCGTCGTCGTCGTGGTCGTCGTCGTCGTCGTCGTCGTCATGATCGTCGTGTCCGTCGTCGTAACTGGCTCCCCAGGGAGGGGGCAGGCCGCCACACTGCCCTCGCGACCCCCGAGGTACACGTTCTCCTCCTC
>CAUYUJ010003791.1:72500-75708 GCA_963575745.1 Prorocentrum cordatum | reverse complement strand
CCTCCCACATCTCACCTTCAGCTTTCGACATCCACCTCTCGACTTCCATTCACCGTTCGACTTCCATTCGCACTTCCATTCGATTCCCTCTCCTAAGAAGAAGTCCGGGGGCGGGCAGAACCCCCAACAGTGACACGTCGATTAGTGAATTGTCCGTTTTCGGTTCTCGAGAGGGCGCCGTGGCCGTTATTTTCCAGGCTTTCGCCCGCCAGGTTTGGGCCTCGGGTCGTTTTCACTAAACCACGTTTTACTAAAGGGGCGTCTGTCCATCCCCGAGAAGTAGCGTATACCACGACCAGTCAGCCTCCCACATCTCACCTTCAGCTTTCGACATCCACCTCTCGACTTCCATTCACCGTTCGACTTCCATTCGCACTTCCATTCGATTCCCTCTCCTAAGAAGAAGTCCGGGGGCGGGCAGAACCCCCAAACACGTCGATTAGTGAATTGTCCGTTTTCGGTTCTCGAGAGGGCGCCGTGGCCGTTATTTTCCAGGCTTTCGCCCGCCAGGTTTGGGCCTCGGGTCGTTTTCACTAAACCACGTTTTACTAAATGGGCGTCTGTCCATCCCCGAGAAGTAGCGTATACCACGACCAGTCAGCCTCCCACATCTCACCTTCAGCTTTCGACATCCACCTCTCGACTTCCATTCACCGTTCGACTTCCATTCGCACTTCCATTCGATTCCCTCTCCTAAGAAGAAGTCCGGGGGCGGGCAGAACCCCCAAACACGTCGATTAGTGAATTGTCCGTTTTCGGTTCTCGAGAGGGCGCCGTGGCCGTTATTTTCCAGGCTTTCGCCCGCCAGGTTTGGGCCTCGGGTCGTTTTCACTAAACCACGTTTTACTAAAGGGGCGTCTGTCCATCCCCGAGAAGTAGCGTATACCACGACCAGTCAGCCTCCCACATCTCACCTTCAGCTTTCGACATCCACCTCTCGACTTCCATTCACACTCACACCCGACGCTCACTTCCCCACCTCCTCGACCACTGAGCGCTCTGGCCCCACCGCGCTGCCCTCCTAGGGCCGGTCCACCGGACCGACATCGCGCGCTCGCCTCGCCTCGCCCCCCCCCTTCCTCTACCAGGGCTATCCGCTTGCGTATGCGTAATTGTTGACGCTTCGCGTATCCCCACCAGTCCATCCAGAAACGATGCTCAGGGGAGTTGAGGTGATCAGGGAAGTCGGGGAGCATGCAGAATAACAAAGGGCGGGGGAAGCTGTCACAGACCCCGAGAGGGGGAGGATGGAAGAGGAATCGTCGGAGGAGGAGGAGGGGGAGGAGAATGAGGAGGATATGGAGTAGGGCGAGGACGAGGAGGACGAGAAGGAGGAGAAGGAGCAGAGGGAGGAGAAGGAGGAGAAGGAGGAGAAGGAGGAGGAGGGGGAGGAGGAGGAAGAGGGAGGAAGAGGAAGAGGTGGTTGAGGAAGAGGAAGAGGAAGAGGACGGCGAACCGAAGAGCCAGAAGCGTCTTGAATGCCTTTTCGGAAATCCTCTTGAGGCTTCTTGGGGGTCTCTTGGGAGCCTCTTGGAGGCCTCTTGGGCGCCTCTTGGGGACGTCTTGGCGCCTCTTGGGGCGCTCTTGGGGCGCTCTTGGGGGCTGTAGGGGCGCTCTTGGGGCCATCTTGGAGGGAGTCGATCAAACAAGAGGGGAGCTCCAATTAGCCTCCCCCCTCGGGAGCCCCATAAATCGCCTCTTGGGCCCCTCTTGGAGCGCTCTTGGAGCGCTCTTGGGCGCTTTGGGGGCCGTCTTGGGGCTCTCTTGGGCCTCTCGTGGGGCCCTTTTGGGCAATCTTGGAGCCATATTGAGGCCTCGGATGTCCATCGGAAGCGAAAAGGCGAGAAAGCAAAAAACATTGTTTGTTCCTTTGGTTTTGGGACGATTTTGGCCTCGTCGGGGCCTCCTTAGGGAGCTCTTTGGCCACTTGGAGCCGTCTTGGGGCCGTCTTCTGGGCCTCTTGGAACCATCTTAGGAGCCATCTCAAGCGATCTTGTGCTATCTTGAGCCATCTTGGAGCTCATCTTGGGCTCTCTGGCGCGCTCTTGAAGCCATCTTGGGGCCGAAAGAGCCGTCCGACCGCTCGCGGAACCTTCCGTCCAGGTCCAGGGGAGGGGGTAGGGGGAGGGGTAAACCCCTTCGGGGGAAGAGGGAGGGGTGGAAGAGGATCTGTTCTAGACCACCTACGCCCAGAGGGCTGGTGGGATTGAGGTAAGTCTTCAGGTTTGGTTTCCCCCTTCATTTTCATGCATAGACGACGGAAGTGGCGGTGGGTGTCCAAACTTGTCCACGAGAAGCATAAATGGAGCTGGAAGGTTGTCATGTGGGATCCACCCAACTGCGATGTACGGGCCAAGAGGTTGCCACAACGACCACGCCTGCGATGTTTCGACGATATGTGTGCGACAGTGCGGCAATTCCATGCAGATGGGAACTGGGAGTTGCTTGCCCAGAATCGCAATCACTGGATGAGCATGGAATCTGCGTGCGTACAGGCATCCAACTGAGGCGCCCCGGTGCACCCGCCGTTCCCTACATGGGACGCCCCCGGGCGACATCGGCGCCGCCGCTCCGCTCCGTTCCGCTCCCCTCCTTTTCATTCGGCGGTGAATAGGACTGGTCCTCAAACATCTTCCTCCTCCTGGGCCTTCTCCCCCTCCTCCTTCTCCTCCTCTTCCTCCTGCTCCTTCTGCTTGGGAATGACACGAGGAGGCATAAGCATTGTCATTGTTATTACTACGACTACCACTACCACTACTACCACTACCACTACTACTACTACTACTACTACTACTACTACTACTACTACTGCTACTACTACTACTACTACTACTACTACTACTACTATTACGATTACTCCTAGTACTACTACTACTACTACTACTACGACTACTACTACGACTACGACTACGGCTACTACTACTACTACTACGACTACTACTTTACTACTACGACTACTACTACTACTAATACTACTCACTACTACCGGATATACTACTATTACTTACACTTATACTTTTACTGCGATCATACTATACTACTCTACTATCTAGCACCGCTACTACTACTACTACTACTACTACTTACTACAACTACCACTACTACTACTTTTAAACTTTTTTTTTTACTACTACTACTACTACTATTACTACTACTACTACTACTACTACTACTACTACTACTACTACTACTACTATTACCACTACTA
>CAUYUJ010003791.1:12500-67500 GCA_963575745.1 Prorocentrum cordatum | reverse complement strand
AATTGGTTTCGCCATCTTTGTTGGGCTGCGATCTGCGTAACTGTCGCCATGTTCGAGGGCTGCTGGGGGGTCCAGGGGAGTGACGTGCTACGCTGATGCAGGCTAGACCTCGCCATCCCTGCTGGGCTGCGATCTACGAAACCGTCGCCTAGTTCGATGGCTGTTGGGGGGTCCATCGGAATGACGTGCTACCAGCTTCAAACTTGACATCAGTGTGGGGCTGCGATCTGCGAAATTGCCGCCAATTTCGAGGGCTGCGGGGGGGCCCAGCGGAGTGACGTGCTACGCAGATTCAGAATAGACCTCGCCATCCTTGTGGGGCTGCGATTTGTGAAATCGTCCCCACTTTCGAGAGCTGTTGGGGGGTCCAGCGGAGCGACTTGCTATTCAGAATAAGATTTGACCTCGCCATCTTCATGGGGCTGCAATATGCGAAATGGTCGCCAGTTTCGAGAGCTGCTGGGGGGTCCAAGGCAGTGACGTGCTACGCTGATTCAGACTAGACCTCGCCATCCCTGTGGGGCTGCAATCTGCGAAACCGTCGCAAGTTTCGCAGGTCGCTGGGGGATCCAGCGGACTGACGTGTTTCGCAGGTTCAGACTGGACCTCGTCATCCGTGTTGGGATGCGATCTGCGAAATTGCCGCCACGTTCGAGGGCTGCGGGGGGATCCAGCGGAGTGACGTGCTACGCCGATTCAGACTCGACCTCGCTACCTTTGGGGGGCTTTGATCTGCGAAACGGTCGCCACTTTCGTGGGCTGTTCGGAAATCAGCGGGGTGACATGCTACGCTGGATCTCGCCATCCTTGTGGAGCTGCGATCTGCTCGAGGGCTGCTAGGGGGTCCAGCGGAGCGACGTCACATTCAGATGCAGATTCGACCTCGCCATCCCCATGTGGTTGCGGGCTGCGAAGCTGTCGCCACTTTCGAGAGCTGCTGGGGCTTTCTTTGGGGACGCCCAGAACATGATTTGACGAAATGTTGTCCGGACCTGAACATTCTTCCATAAATCCTTTGTGAAGCGTGCCAAGCTTGTGCCTCCAGGTGCCATGCGCATTATTTGACGAAGGGGTCCGTCGGACATGCACATACTTGTTTGTTTCGGAGCATGTCGGGCCTGCGCAAGGATTGGCGGTGGAGAGGAAGGGGAGGAAAATGCGCTTGCATTTTCTCGGGACGCCAATCTGGTCTGACGCAATGGTCCCTCGAACCTGCACGTGATTCAATACATCCCTTGTGAAGCGTACCAAGCCTGTTTTTCCGGATGCCACGCGCAATCTTCGACGCACTTGTCCGTCGCATCGCAGCCCCACAGCTGGCGGGCGAGCTGGGCTTCGCCCGCTTCTTACAGTTGCTACAAGCAGGTTTAATCATTTCGAGCGCCGCGGCGACATGGCGCAGGGATCGCTGCATGTTTTGCGCATCACCGACAGATGCAGCATTCTCCTGTCTCCAACCGTCGCGTTCGTCGTCGTCCACCCCCGTTTTTGCCACCTTCTCTCTGTTAAGGCTGCGCTGCCTGTTCGGCCCCCCATCCGCCTGATCCCGAGGCTTTGCCCTCTCTTGGCCTCGACGTGAGGCCCCCCCTTCTGTTCTCCTCCCTCTGTCGATCAAAGCTGTGCGCGGCCCGCTCAGCTTCGACCGGAAGAGGCTCGCTCTCGCCCCGCAGATCAAAAACATTGTTTTGCCCCCCATCGCGTCCTTGCTCCCGCCCTGCGTTCCCGCCCCGATGTCCTCTTCGAGCCTGGGCCCCCGCCCCTCGTCCTCTTTTTTATGTGCTGCCGCGTGCATCATGCCACGCGCGCGTACCCCGCGCAGCCTACACGGCACACAGCGGGCGCAGGCATTGCCATTGTCCTGAGAAGTTTGAGCCACTTATTCCTGGCGCTCCATGTAAATGGCTTGGGTACTCACAGGGCAAGTGTCCCTCTACTGCTGGGCGGGCCGGGTGATGTTGGGAGCTCCTGCCTCCCAGGGAATACCGCCCCCATGTGCGACCCTGCACGGCAGGGGCATGGTAATCACGTCTGTAAGAGGATTGCAATATAGATCGTCATGGATCGTCACAGTAACCGCCGGACGCTTGAGATTTTGAGCTAGGGTTCACCATGAGAGCGCTCATGCGGCATAAGTAGTAGTAGCAATCGCAGTCGCAATCGTAGTCGTCGTTGTAGTCGCAACGCATTGCATCCCATAGACTGGACGGCATTGGCTGCACCACATAAATTGCACCCTATACAGATTGCACCACAAGAATTAGACATCGATTGTACGAGAGCCCACTGTTTGGGGCGATGTCCCATTATTATATGACATCCGATGCTTTGCCCAGATATCCCGTCCACCTCCGTTTGGTCGCATCTAACCCCCCAAGAAGGGGAGGCTACGTTTTCCAATTGAAAACGGGGTCTGGCCTTAAGATTCCGCCATGCTAACGCTTCGGGGTGTGGGTTTTCATGCCAGTAAATCTGGATCGGTCTGCGGTTGTAATTGCGCATCTTTTGGCGAGTGACAAAACGTTTTCATGCAGGCAAGCAGTTCCGGCATCCACCATTTCCCATTTGGAGAATTGAGCGGAAATAGGGTTCAACGAATTTCAATGCGAATCACCACCAGCTCCGATTCGAGATCTTCATTTCTTCAGCGTAGACGTCCGACTCTTCGTCGTCTTCCCCCCCATCGGTGCCAAGCCACCGAAGGACCACTCCAGATCTTCATCTCAGAGCATCAGCAGCTCTGGTCCAATGTTTCTGAGTGCATCGCAGATTTTAGATTATTGTTGCGCTGCCATCTTTGCGAAATCAGTCAACCCAAAAATAGTTTGAGTCGTTGTTTCCATGGGATGTGAATTCTACGTGCCAATAGTTGGGATCGGGGCCGCCACGAGCTCCGACTGAAAACATGAATAAGATATCTTGGAGCGTTGATTCCCCCTCGCACTTTGTGGCGTTGCGACGTCACTGAATCTACCAAGGTATTGAGAGGGAGAATCAGAAAAACATGAAAGAGCTTCGGGCACGTGAGATGGTGAAGCCGTAGCAAACGGAGGCAGGGGAACACCCACGCAGTTACCCGACATAGGGGGGAAGGCGTGAACAAGGAGCCAGTCGTAGCGCATTCGGCACTGAAACAGCAGGCTCCTTGCACGAGTTCCTCAGAACATGGCATGCTCATGAGCTGTTGCTGGCGTAAGTAGGGTGCTCCAGCAGAGTGGCGTGCAATCCCTCTGCGCATGCGTTATGCATCGCCACCATACTTTTTGTCCTCCTCCTCCTCCTCCTCCTCCTTCCTCCTCCTCCTCCTCCTCCTCCTCCTCCTCCTCCTCCTCCTCCACCGCAGCCGCCGAAGCCTCCCTGAGCTCCCAGGCAGGGGGCAGAGCTGGCGGCACAAGGGGGGGGGCCGCCACTGGCGGGAGAGGACGTTTATCTTCTCCCGATGGCCGCAGAGGAGGCCAGAGCCGGAAGCGGGGAGGACATTCCGCTTGCTATGCTCATTCTGGGGTGGACAGACCTCCTACCTTGACACGTCGATTCAGGAATTGGCCGTTTTCGGTTCGCGAGAGGGCGTCGCGGCCGCCATTTTTGCGGGTCCAGGTCCGTCGGTTTCGGTCCTAGGCCATTCTCCCCGAAGGGTGGTTTGCTAAAGGGAGGTTTGTCCACCGCCGATTCTATGCTTATGATGTTCCAACCTACTTTAGCCTGGATCACCGGAAAGAGTTTCGAGCACCAAGAGAGTACCGAAATTCTAGGGTTTTTCACGCGTCGGGCCCTGGGGAGCACGCGTTCGACACTGTCTCGGCACTGTTTCGACACTTTTCCAGGTGCTCGAAATTATTTCTGGGATGTGGTCCTTAAGCACGATGGGAGCAACAGATTCTAGGCCTCCTACATGGGTCCGAGTAATTAGATGGGGTCGGAGGAACGTGCCGAATTGCCGATGCATCGACGATGCGGTTCGATGTGGAGCCCGCGTTTTTCCGCGCCGACGTCGCCGTTGCATCGCCGACGTCGCCGATGTATCGGCGATGCATTGCCGATACATCGGCGATGCATTGGCGATGCGGCGCGATCCTCCGACCCCGTCTACTCGGATCCCATCTAGGAGGCCTCTATTGATTCTTTTGTTGCAGCGTCGCGTTGTTTGGCGGAAGCTCGGATGAGTTCGAGAACGGGGCCAGGACGAGGATAATAGATCCGTCCCAGGGTGTTCCGGAACGCTCTCGCAGCGCTCCGGAACGCTCTGAGAAGGCCGCGGCGCCCGAGACATCTTCCAGAGCCGCCAGATCTCAGAGATTCCCGATCTATCATCCCCCGATGTTTGTCCTCGTCTTGGCGTCGCCTTGGGCGTCGGAGGCTGACAGCGCCCCCACCTTTTGCCAAAATCGGCTGCACGTGAGGGTGGCCCTTCGCCGGAGTGACTTCTGGTGCGGGCCCAATGGGCCCCCCCGATCGCCGATCGCGATGCGGCAGTAGCGTCTTGCGCGCTAGAGTCACGCAGGGGTCACCAAAGTCGCGCACCAGAGGTCACTCTTACCAAGGTCACTCTTGCGTGTAGGGTAGGTTCGTGTCGTGTCGACCGGCTACGACTCCAGCGCGGGCGTGCAAGGTTGAACGCCGCCCGCGGCACAGAATCGGCCCATTGTTAAACGATTCGGCGTTTCTCGAGGGGCCGATCGTTCAAGTTTGAACCATCTCCGCGGCGTCAGGAACCATCGCCGGGGTCCACACGACGCGAACCTTCCGTGCCCAGGGCCACTCATTGCGTGTAGCCGCCAACAGTCGATTGGTGAACGAGCTGCCCTCGTTGCTCCTCAAACCTGCCTCTCGCCCTTGCTCCTCCTCTTCCTCCTCCTCTTCCTCCTTTTCCTCCCCTTCCTCCTCCTCCTCCTCCTCCTCCTCCTCCTCCTCCTCCTCCTCCTCCTCCCTCCTCCTCCTCCTCCTCCTCTTCCTCTTCCTCCCCTTCCTCCTCCTCCTCCTCCTCTTCCTCCTCCTCCTCTCCTCCTCCTCCTCCTCCTCTCCTCCTCCTCCTCTTTCCTCCTCCTCCTCCTCCTCCTCCTCCTCCCCTCCTCCTCCTCCTCCTCCTCCTCTCCTCCTCCTCCTCCTCCTCCCCTTCCTCCCCTTCCTCCCTTCCTCCTCCTCCTCCTCCTCCTCCTCCTCCTCTCCCTCCTCCTCCTCCTCCTCCTTCTCCTCCTCCTCCTCCTCCTCCTCCTCCTCCTCTCCTCCTCCTCCGCCGCCTCCTCCTCCTCCTCATCCTCCCTTTCCTCCTCCTCCTCCTCCTCCTCCTCCTCCTCCTCCTCCTCCTCCTCCTCCTCCTCCGCCGATCCCCGTCGTCGCAACCGCTGGATTCGCTTCAAAACCCTGGACACACTGCACCCCGGGAGAGGCCTTGGGAGTAGCGGCATTGATATCCTGTGGTTCCCCCAGGGAGCTTGTGCAGTAGAAGAAGACATGGCATAAATATAATGTTTGGCGGGCGCTCTGCGCGGATTTCTTGGATCTGCGCTGGACCCCCCTCCCTGGCGCGCGGAGCGCGCCAGGGGCGGCGCCGTAGGCGCAGCCAGGGGGCCCAGGCACCGATCCAAGAAGTCCGCTCAGAGCGCCAAACGTTGATGTTTATGGCGTTGTTTCGTCTTCGATTGTGGGCAGCCTTCGAAACAAGACCGCTCGGCGCGCGCCGTGGGGCCAGAAAAGCTGCAGGTGTTGAGAGCGCCGCTCAACACCGGGCGCGTTCCACCACTCGCCAACTTTGGGAACCCCCAAACCGGGTGGTGAGATACCAGGTGGCGACCTGGAATCCCCCAAAAGGTTACCGCTGGGTTTGGGGACGCGGGGTCACCACCGGGTTTTGTGACTCCTGAACCCACCAGTGTCCGGGACATCCTCGGAAAACCGCACGAGTCCCCAAACCGGGTGGTGACACCAAATCGCCCGAGACTCACCGCCAGGTGTTGTCACCACCACGTTTGGGGACCACCAAAAAGTGCCTACTCGCAAACGTCCGACCAAGAACATGCCTTCCTATATGTCATGGATCGTAAACCCCCGCGGTGGATCCGGGCCAATTGCGAGCAGTTGCCTTTCGAGTAGTGGAACGCGCTTGTCCGCCTCGAGAGGGGGGGGGCTGCAGGGAAGGGCGCGCGGGGTGCACACAGGAATCAAGGGAGCGCAGATTCGGATATGGTGGGAGCTCTCTCGAGCATGTTCCAATGGAGTTCCGTGCTCAGCATGGCCACACAGTCAACCCGAATAGTAAGGATGCGCAGCCTTCCCAAGGGTACCCTTGCATCCTTACCCCTTCGACCCATCATTAGCGACTCTCGCTGACCAACCTCGTTCGAAAAACGCTAACGTGGCCCTCCAAGGCCCTTACATCGTTGCCGCGCATCATTACGATACGGGTTGACTGTACGGCGTCGTGAACGACTCAAGAATTTCTCATCGCAAAGTTGGAGGTGCTTCCGATATCCACGCTTATTGAGATGAACAACAGGATTGTTTATGGAATGTGCAGTCGATCGTCGTGCCTTCTCAGTGGCCGAGGTCGGTTGTACAAGGCAGGTGTCACGGGGCGTGCAAATCCGTCACGCAGACAGGGTCTTCTGAGGTGCTAGTAGCACGTGTCGGTGTGCCACACGTTCAGGAAGCCTTTTGCAAGCCAGATTTATGATTGAATCTCGCAGGACGGTGAGGATGTCGAGAACACCATGGACAAGAGGGAGATGGACAATCAAGAGCTGCTTCGAGCGTGCATGAGGAATGACACTGAAGAGGCCATGAGGCTGCTTGAAAAGGGTGCAGACCCATGCTTCGAAGATGACAGACAGTGGAGTCCACTCATCTGGGCTGCCTCGCATGGGAACGAGGTGCTGACAAGGTTTTTGCTTCAGAAGGGCGCTGCGGATGTATACCGGTATGACGAGTCACAGGGTCAGGTAAGGAAAAAGAAGCACAGCCCGTTGCATTGGGCCGCATTCAAAGGCCATGTGAAGGTTCTCTGGCTGCTCATGGCACCACCACATAGTTTATCCCATCACGAGAAAGATGCAATCGGCAATACGGCTCTTCACCAGGCAGCAGCAGGCGGCTCTCTCGAATGCACGAAGTGCTTAATGGCGCAGGGCGTTGATGTGTTCGCCAGGAATGACAGAGGGCACACACCATTTGCGCTCTGCACAATGCCTGAGGTCCAAGAATTACTCAACAAGGCTATGAGCCAGACTGCGTGCAAGGCCACCGGGAAGCAGTTCTCCTCCACAGTGTTGAGGTATTTGTGTTCATCGTCATTGGACTTGTTTTGCGAGTCCGCAGTCACGCAGATGCACGTGTACGAGGACCCAGAGTCAGAAGAGAAGGAGAAACCCGTCACGTGGTGTACTGAGGTGAAGAACATTGTCCAAGAGGCGGAACACCAGCTCGACCGCGCCATGCACCTCAATCAGCTCGATACAATCACTGCTGCCCTAGCGGCGGCCGAGGGCAAGCCAGTTGATTGCCAGTTGGTGCACAAGTGCGGGCTTCGCAAGGCCAAGCTAGAGTCCGAGATTCAGCTCACTGAGGCGATGCAAGTGCAGGTGGTGGAGAAGCTCGAGGAGTTCAACGAAACTCACCAGGCCCTCTCCCAAGCCATCGACAATGCAGAAATGAAGCAGGCCCTGGGGGGTGAGGGTGGGGGGGGACTCCGTCGAAGTCAAATGCGGTCCATGGGACGCCAACGGGGGAATGTCCTGGAACGGGGGAGTGAGCGGTCAGCAATAGACCCATCAGAAATCTCAAGCCTGTGCAGAGTTACTGCTTGGGTAGGTCCTGCGCCGGAGACAGGCGAAGAGGAAGAGTGGGAGGGGGAAAAGAAGAGGAGGAGGAGGAAGAGGAGGAATGGGAAGAAGAAGAGAGAGAACGAGAGGAGGGAAGGAGGGAAGGAGAAGAGGAAGGAGATTGGTCGGGGAATGGGTCCCATCCACCCGTCGAAAGGCGGACGCGGACCGCGTCGAAGCCGCGAAGGCGCTCCGCAGGAGACTGGGCGACCAGAGAAGTCCCCAAAGCCCGATTCATCCAATGCAGTCGCAGGGGAGCCTTTGCGGATAGCTCACCGTGCTCCTCCTTCTCCTCCTCTTCCTCCTCATCTCGGAGGTGGATAGACCTCCTACCCTGACACGTCGATTAGTGAATTGGCCGTCTTCGGTTCGCGAGAGGGCGTCGCGGCCGTCATTTCTGCGGGTCCAGGTCCGTCGGTTTCGATCCTGGGTCGTTTTCATGTAAGGGAGGTTTACTAAAGGGAGGTTTGTCCACCGCCGATCATCATCATCATCATCATCATCATCATCATCATCATCATCATCATCATCATCATCATCATCATCATCATCATCGTCATCGTCATCGTCATCATCATCATCAGCATCAGCATCAGCATCATCATCGTCATCAGCAGCAGCATCATCATCATCAACATCAACATCAACATCAACATCATCATCAGTGGTGGTGGTGGTGAAGTGGTCTTTGTAGTAGCTTGAGGAACGGCGGGGTACTTTGCCCGATGCGCCTTCCGTGCAGCAGGCGGATTCCTTGGCGTCCATACTTGGCGTCCCCACTGTTGTAGGGCATGCCCACCATACGTCCTCTGGGCGGGCCACGTCCAGAGCTGAGGGGCGACGGTTGGTCTCCCGCGCTAGTTGTAGTAGTGCGTGTAGTAGTGCGTTGTAGATCTCACCTGGCATCGCCTGGACGTGTGCATTTTTTCTCGGCGAGAACCATCGAGGACCATCCTCGACCAACGAGCAAAAAAAAAGCATGCACGAAACCGAAAAATGCACGGGAAATGGACGTCCGAGCGACGGCGAGAGTAGTGCGTTGTAGATCTCAGGATTCTGGGCCTTCGGCCAAGAGCAAATGAAACTGTGCAGGGGAGCCCGGAACGCGCAGCTGCTAAGTGTGCGCGGATTGCCGCGAGTGTTCGGCGACACGGACGAGGGGTGACCATCGCCGACTCCAGAGGCACCTCCGCGAGTCCAAAGAAAGACTTCGATTCGTCTGACGCGCTGATCGGAGGACCATGCGGACATTCCACGCCTTGCTGAGCAGGGCGCTAATGTTAAGTCGGGCCAGTCCCTCTACAGGGGGAATACTCAAAAATAGTCAAAACATAGTCTGGGGACTATTGTTGAGCATTTTTGGGGCAATTTGAGAACATGGTTTGAGTATTTTATATTTTTCGTCGAATATCCCCCTGTAGGGGGACATGCCCGACTTCACGCTAATATGGAATAGGCACGAGGAAGGCCTCACGAACGTAAATAGCCAGCACAACAAGTTCCAGAGACTGAAACAGATTTGGCACATTCTCTCAGTGGAGCAACGCTGAGCAGCCGTTCGCAAAGCTCCGGTTCAAGCAGAATAATTTTTGATTGAACCGAAGATACGTTGAATTGTTCCCAGTGGAAGCGTTGGTAATCGTAGTAAAGAACGTGTAGCGTTGGAGAGCTCAGGAACAGCGCCTGCCGAGACTAAGCCTGGTTGCAGGCGTGGGGGTGCTGTCCGTCCGACTCTTTCACGGCAGGTAACACCATCAGCATCATCAAAATCACCACCACCACCATCGACATCATCATCATCACCACCACCATCACCACCACCACCACAATCATCTATTCAGTATTTCTTCCTCCTCCGCTCCTCCTCATGTTCAGTATCCTTGTCTGTCTTCGTCGTCCTCCTCCTCCTCCTCGCATCATCATCATCAGCATCATCAGCAGCAGCAACATCATCAGCATCATCAGCGGCGAGTCCCTGGGGGAACCGAGAGAGGCAGGCCTTCTTGGAAGGCGGCGGGGCTTCTCAAAAGCCCTTGCGCTTTCTGAGAAGCCGTCTGTGTCTTCGGAGAAGGCCGAGAAGGCTTCCGTGGACGGCGCGACAGCTTCTGAGAAGCCCCGCCGCCTCTGAGAATGCCCGCCCCCTCGCACTTCCCCCTGGGCCCGCCGCGCATCTGTCTGGGCTTCCCACATGGGGTCCGCGTCGATGGGATCGGAGGATCGCGCCGCGTCGCCGATGCATTGTCGATGCATCAGCTATGTCTGACATGCATAGGCGACGTCGGAGTGGAGCAAGTCGAGCTCCATATCGAGCCGCATCGCCGATGCGTCGGCGATGCGGCGCGATCCTCCGGCCCCATCTGCTCGGACCCCATCCGGGAGACCTGTAGATCTTAGACACGTTGTCCAATGTATGTGTACATGCCGCAGTGGTGGGAGCACGTGTTTTTAAGTGAAAAAGAATGCCAAACTCCCAAAAAGTGGCCCGAAATTCGCACTTAAAATTTTGTTCTTCCTGAACAAGAGTCTTTTTTTTCACCTGACTGCACTTGATCTTAGCCAAACGGCCGCTTGGGTCCCGAAGCCTTGCGGCGAGGGGCCGTTTGGGGGCTGCGAGGTCACCCGCGCGGTCAGGTCGCGCCGCACCGTCTGGGGAGCCCCGGCACGGGGCACCCTCCCCGCGGCGCTGCTCGCGCTCGCAGGCGCTCTCGCTCCTCCCCCGCCGTACACCTTAGGCGATGCTTAAGAAAACTTAAATTTTCGGCCAGAGTCTCGATGATTCTTAATGTTTCAACGTAAACCCCAAGATTTAATAGAAAATTTGGGTTTTTATTCAAGTTCTGAGACTATGAGTTTCTTAACCCATGATTTCTTAAGCATTTCGCCAGGTGTAAGACTGTGGTCCATACGTCGATGCGTACACGGACGATGACAACGGCAGGCAAAGTCGCCTCCCCGTCTCCAGCTTCAGACCCCACAGAGTCCAGAGTCCAACCCCTGCTCAGCTCAAAGAACAGCTCTCCTGAGGGCCCCGGCCCCCCGGCGCTGCCCTCGTGAGGCCGGTCCCGCCAGACCGACATCGCGCGCTCGCGCAGCCCGATACGCACTTAATCTCCTCGAGGGGTTCTGTCTCTGCCAAGCGTGCCCGCCCAGCGAACCGTCTCGCGTGATCGCTGCGCTCACTGGAGGAGTGTCCGTTCTTACCCCCTTCAGCTTGCCTCCTGTTACATTTTTTCAAGGAATTTTCCCACTCCTCCTCCTCCTCCTCCTCCTCCTCTTCGTCCCAGTCCTCCTCCTCCTCCGCGCACGATCTGGTCTTCGTAGGCTCCACCCGGCTCTCGATGGAGTCCCCCACCGCCGCGGCGGGGTCTGGTTCGGAAGGCTTATCGCAGCGGTGCAGCGCAATGAACAAGATCGGCATGTGGGCCACCATTCCACCACTCCCTCCTCCCCTTGCCTCTCTCATCCTCCCCCTCGTGATCACCATGCCTCCCCCTCCCGTCCTCCCGCTCTTCCACTCTCCACTTGCTCCCCCATCCTGTTCCCCCCTTCTTACCCTCCACCCCCACCTCCACCCCTGATACGTGATTTACTTTTTCATCGCACCACTAGACGTGTCGGTAGGACGTGCCGGTCATGTCGCCTGAGACCGCATCGCTGTTGAGGATTCTGAGGTTTGAATTTCCAACACGTGTACGGACGCCGAGCAGGTGATTCTCAAAATGTATTTCTCACCCTATCGTTGCCCACATCCGTTTGAACAGCATGTCGTTTTCAAAGGGTCGTTCCCGCCACAGCGCCGCGCGAACTCGTCCTAAAAGTTTCGGAAGGTTACGGCGAATGAGGGCGAATGATGTTCTACATGTGGACATGGCTTTGTCGCCGCGCCTATGTGTATTGGGCACTTGCTTTAGAATGTTACAATGATGTCGGAGGTTGATAGACCTCCTACTCTGACACGTCGATTAGCTAATTGGCCGTTTTCGGTTCGCGAGAGGGCGTCGCGGCCGTCATTTTTGCGGGTCCAGGTCCGTCGGTTTCGGTCCTAGGCCGTTTTCATTAAAGGGATTTTACTAAAGGGAGGTTTGTCCACCGCCGATGATGGAGGGTGGGCGGTATTCCAAATGCGGTTCTCGCCCAAGCGCCGCGCAGACTCGGTCGAATAGCTCCCAATCGTTAGAAGGGCTGGATGCCGGTTCCTGCATCGCATGGGGCTCTGCCTCGCGCGGTTCCCTTTGGGCCTCCGTTTCGAAATCTTTCCATTCTATGACAAGAAGTGCACAGTTGTACAAAGGCTACAATTGTTTGTTGCGACGGTTTCAAGCCGGGGATCTTGTTGGACACTTCCTTGTTGGAGATGTTGGTGACAGGCTTACATTGGCCTTGACACCCTCGGTTGGAGGCCGAGCAAAATATTTGGGAGGCGATGAAGAAACAGGCCAGAAAACGGCTAAGGCTATTCCCAGCCGGAGTCAGATCTGCATTGCCTTCCATTTCTCGTAACGCGAAGTCTGCCCTCCCGTACTTATTGAAGAGGAATGGTTGCAGGGACTTAGGGGAAGGGGACTTGGGACGGGGGGGCATGTTGCAGCATCGTTGACGCATCCCAGTTTATACTGGTCCTCCTCCCTCTCCTCCCTCCTTCTGCTTATAGACTTCTCCTCTCTCTCCTCTCCCCCGCAATCCTGATGCGTTGCATGGGAGGTGCACAGAAGGGACCTCGAGGATAGGTGTTGGGCCAGGCCGATCTTGGTGCATAGCGGAAAACAAATTTGTTTGTCCGAGGTGCGCGGTGCGGTTCTCGGTACGCAGCTCAGGCATCGGATGGCATATCGGGTTGATGTTGGCGCCCCCGTGAAGGTCTCGACGATGCGCAGCTGTTGGAGCAAGTCCCGGGGAGGCCTCAGAACCTCCAAGAATCCTTTCCATGAGGAGGAGGATGTGCAGGAGGACCAGGTGGGGGAGGAGGATGAGGACCACCTCCTTCCCAAAGAAATGGCCTTTTGCTAGATCAGGCTGGTTTCGCACGAGGGAGCACGCGGCTTACTGCTTAATTCATTGTGTTTTTCTGTTTGAATGACCCTAGCGCGCATGGACTTGGGAATGAATGAAGAACAGGAGGAGGAAGAGAGGGAGGAGGAGGAGGAGGAGAAGGAGGAAGAGGAGGAGGAGGAGGAGGAGGATCCCCATCCTTCCCCTCCTCCCCCTTTCCCATCCCCCCATTCTCCTCCAAGAAAGCTCCGTTCAGATCGCGCGCAGGCGCCCCATTTCCCGCGCGGCCGGAAGCCCGCGTGAGCCACCGCGCATCCCGAATGAAGTAAGAATCAGGGAGGGAGGGAGTAACCTGGCGACGGAGCTTCCCCAACCCGGCCCCCAGCTCCTCCACGCGAATCCACCCCCCCAGCCCTCTTCCGACAGCACGCGCTCGACCCAGGGAGGGAGGAGGGGGGGGGGGGCGATGATGGCCCCAGTCGGAGTGAGGTCGACGGCTCGTCGTGCGGGAGGTGCGACTCGGGCGGGGCTAGGACAGGGATAAATCGCCCTCGAGCGTTCAGGGGCACGCTCCTTGCGTCCTGGAGCGCCGTGGCACGGCGGCCCCAGCGCCCGATACGTCCCCCAGAGGCGCCGGATCTCAGGGATCCCCGCTGCATTCCGGCCCGATGTTATCCATGTGCTGGCTTCGTTTTCGCGAGCAGAATCCCCCGAGCGTGAGGGGCGGCAGGGCCATCGAGGCCGAGACTCCTTTGGTGGAAGAGAAACCAAAAACCCGCTCCGCCTCCTCGTCCCCCAACTCCTCCTCCTCCTCCTCCTCCTCCTCCTCCCCCTCCTCCTCCTCCTCCTCCTCCGCCTTCTCCCGGTCCTCTTCCCCTTCTCCTCCTCCTCCTCCTCCTCCTCCTCCTCCTCCTCTCCTCCTCCTCCTCCTCCTCCTCCTCCTCCTCCTCCTCCTCCTTTTACTACGATTACTACTACTACTACTACTACTACTACTACTACTACTACTACTACTACTACTACTACTACTACTACTACTACTACTACTACTACTACTACTACTACTACTACTGACTACTACTACTACTACTACTACTACTACTACTACTACTACTACTACTACTACTACTACTACTACTACTACTACTACTACTACTACTACTACTACTACTACTACTACTACTACTACTACTACTACTACTACTACTACTACTACTACTACTACTACTACTACTACTACTACTACTACTACTACTACTACTACTACTACTACTACTACTACTACTACTACTACTACTACTACTACTACTACGACTACTACTACTACTACTACTACTACTACTACTACTACTACTACTACTACTACTACTACTACTACTACTACTGCTACTACTACTACTGCTACGACTACTACTACTACTACTACTACTACTACTACTACTACTACTACTACTACTACCACTACTACTACTACTACTACTAACTACTACTACCACTACTACTACTACTACTACTACTACTACTACTACTACTACTACGACTACGACTACGACTACGACTACAACAACTACTACTACTACTACTACTACTACTACTACGACACGACTACGACTACGACTACGACTACTATTACTACTACTATTACTCCTACTACTACAACAACTACTACTACTACTGCTGCTTCTACTACTACTACTACTACTACTACTACTACTACTACTACTACTACTACTACGACTACGACTACTACTACTACTACTACTACTACTACTACGATACTACTACTACTACTACTACTACTACTACTACTACTACTACTACTACTACTACTACTACTACGACTACGACTACGACTACGACTACTACTACTACTACTACTACTACTACTACTACCATCACTACTACTACTACTACTACTACTACTACTACTACTACTACTATTTCTCCTCCTCTTTTCCTCCTACTACTACTTCGACCACTATCACTATTATTATTACTGCTGCTAGTACTACTACTACTACTACTACTACTACTACTACTACTACTACTACTACTACTACTACTACTACTACTACTACTACTTTACTACTACTACTATTACTACTACTAATAATAATACTTCTTTACGCTTCGCGTATCCCCACCAGCCCATCTCACAGCAGCACCTCTTGCGAAGCATGCCGACAGTCGTGTTTTTCAGGCGTGTGTCCGCTTGGCCCCGCATATCTCCCCTGTTCCTCCTTCCTCCCGCCTCCTTGTACATCCTCCTTGTGGGGGGAGCGGGAGAAGGACGAGGCGGAGGAGGAGGGAGAGAAAGCGCTCCTCGTGATTTGAGTCGTTTGGGGTTTCTCGTCCTGGTGTGAGTCGTTCGGGCCCTTCTTCCTGGTGTGAGTCGTTCGGGCTCTTCGTGGTGTGAGTCGTTCGGGCTCTTCGTCCTGGTGTGAGTCGTTCGGGCTTCTCGTGGTGTGAGTTGTTCGGGCCCCTCATCCTGGTGTGAGTCGTTCGGGCCCCTCCTCCTGGTGTGACTCGTTCGGGCTCCTCGTGGTGTGAGTCGTTCGGGGCCCGCGTCGTGGTGTGAGTCGTTCGGGCTCCTCGTGGTGTGAGTCGTTCGGGCGCCTCGTCCTGATGTGAGTCGTTCGGGCCCCTCCTTGTGGTGTGAGTCGTTCGGGCTCTTCGTGGTGTGAGTCGTTCGGGCCCCTCGTCCTGGTGTGAGTCGTTCGGGCTCCTCGTGGGGTTGGGGCCCTCTTGGAGCCTCTTGGGGCCTCTTGGGGGCTTCTTGGGGGCCTCTTGGGGGCCTCTTGGGGGCCTCTTGGGGCATCTTGGGGCCTCTTGGGGGCATCTTGGGGGCCTCTTGGGGGCCTCTTGGGGCGTCTTTGGGGCCTCTTGGGGGCCTCTTGGAGGCCTCTTGGGAGGCTCCGGGGGGCCTCTGGGGGCCATCTTGGGGCCTCTTGCGACCTCCTCAGAAGCGCAAAGGAGCGCTGCCCCCTGAGAAGGACAAAATGAGCCCAAAACCTTGCTAAAATCAATGATTCTGCGATGGAGGAAGATGAGCGCGGCCCCCGCAGGAGGCCAAAATGGGGGCAAAACCGTAGTAAAATCAATGATTCTGGCTTCAAAGAAGAGGAGAGGGGCCAAACTCCCTCCCCCCCTCGGGGCCAGAATCCTCGTGAGGGTCGTCGTTTTTTAGCCCTCCCAGGAGTCGAAAAAGACCCCCCTGGCGACGCCCCGGGGTCCCTCTCCAGGCCCAGGGGGAGGGGGTAGGGGGAGGGGTAAACCCCTCCCCGAAGGGGAAGAAGGGGGGTTGAGGACAGAGCGGGCTCTCTAGACCACTCACGCCCAAAGGGCTCGTTCGGTCCCCTCCTCCTGGTGGGACTCGTTCGGGCTCCTCGTGGTGTGAGTCGTTCGGGGCCCGCGTCGTGGTGTGAGTCGTTCGGGCTCCTCGTGGTGTGAGTCGTTCCCTTCCTTGTGGTGTGAGTCGTTCGAGCTCCTCGTGGTGTGAGTCGTTGGGGTCTCTCGTCCTGGTGTGAGTCGTTCGAGCTCCTCGTGGGGCCTGTTGGGGGCCTCTTGGAGCCTCTTGGGGCGTCTTGGGTGCCTCTTGGGGGCCTCTTGGGGGCGTCTTGGGGACCTCTTGGAGCCTCTTGGTGCCTCTGGGGGGCCTCTTGGGAGCCTCTTGGGGACCTCTTGGGGCCTCTTGGGGGCCTCCTGGAGGCCTCTTGGGAGCCTCCTGGGGGCCTCTTGGGTCCATCTTGGAGCCTCTTGCGACCTCCTCAGAAGCGCAAATGAGCGCTGCCCCCTGATTTGACCAAACTGAGCCAAAAACCTTGCTAAAGTCAATGACTTTGCTATGAAGGAAGGGGAACGCGGCCCCCTCAGAAGGCCAAAATGGGGCCACAACCGTAGTAAAATCAATGATTGTTGCTTCAAAGGCGAGCTGAGGCACCAAACTCTCCCCCCCCCTCGGGGCCAGAATCCTCGTGACGGTCGTCGTTTTTTGGCCCTCCCAGGCGTCGAAAAAGACCCCCCTGACGACGCTCGGAACTCCCTCTCCAGGTCCAGGGGGAGGGGGTAGGGGGAGGGGTAAACCCCTCCCCGAAGGGGAAGAAGGGGGGTTGAGGACAGAGAGAGCTCCCTAAACCACTCACGCCCAAAGGGCTGGTGGGATTTTACTACTACTCTTACTACTACGACTACTACTACTACTACTACTACTACTACTACTACTACTACTACTACTTCTACTTCTACTTCTACTTCTACTACTACTACTACTACTACTACTACTACTACTACTACTACTACTTACTTTACTAACTACGACTACACTACGACTACTACTACGACGACTACTACTACTACTACTACTACTACTACTAACTACTAACTACTACTACTACTGACTACTACTACTACTACTACTACTACTACTACTACTACTACTACTACCTACTACTACCTACTACTACTACTACTACTACTACTACTACTACTACTAACTACTACTACTACTACTACGACACTACTACTACTACTACTACTACTACTACTACTACTACTACTACTACTACTACTACTACTACTACTACTAACTAACTACGAGCGACACTACTACGACTACTACTACTACTACGACCAACTACTACTACTACTACTACGACTACGACTACTACTACTACTGACTACTACTACTACTACTACTACTACTACTACTACTACTACTACTACTACTACTCCTACTACTACTGCTACGACTACTACTACTACTACTAACTACTACTACTACTACTACGACTACTACTACGACTACTACGACTACTACTACTACTACTACTACTACACTACTACTACTACGACACTACTACTACTACTACTACTACTACCTACTACTACTACTACTACTACTACTACTACTACTAACTACTACTACTACTACTACTACTACTACTACTACTACTACTACTACTACTACTACTACTACTACTACTACTACTACTACTACTACTACTACTACTACTACTACTACTACTACTACTACGACTACTACTACTACTACTACTACTACTACTACTACTACTACTACTACTACTACTACTACTACTACTACTACTACTACTACTACGACTACTACTATTACTACTACTACTACTACTACTACTACTACTACTACTACTACTACTACTACTACTACTACTACTACTTTTCCTCCTCCTCCTCTTCTCCTCCTCCTCCTCCTCCTACTCCTCTTCCTCCTCCTATAGGTCGCCCCAGTGTGACCTGCTGACTGCGCCCGTCCCGCTCGTGGTGCTCACGGCCCCCAGCTTACAAGGGCAGTTTTCATTGGAAGCGAGTTCAATGGTCCGGCTCGTAGCCCATATTAGCCAGCGTTCATGCGCACGCACCATTTGGTGTACAGTCAACGCGCATAATAAGGATGGGCAACCTTCCCAAGAGTACCCTTGCACCCTTGCCCCTTCGGCCCATCCTTGCCAACCTCCTTCGAAAAGTGTTCACATGGGCATCCCAGGCCCTTGCATCCTTACCGCGCATCCTCATGATACGGCTTGACTGTATGGTTGGCCAGTCAGTCAGCCAGCGAAGCCGAAAACGCAACGCATCACGACTGTTACCGACTGTGAGGCAGAAGAGCGAAGCGTCCAACTCTGCCATAAAGCAGAATCGAGAACATAGCACCCAGGCTGTCCGAGGGCGCTTCTGCAGCCATGCCGGTGCCAGGGAGAGTTCGACACGGGCAGGCCTCAGAGCGTGCAGAGCGCACGGCGAACCCCTGCGCACAGAGAGGGAGCACGACCAGGCGTGAGCGAGGCGCCAGTCCCGCTGGGACCCCTTCCCCCCCCGTTGCGGTGGGGGCACGGGGGCGGCTCTGACGGCGGGCTTGAGCCCGGAGCGGGGGAGGCCCACAGTGGAGGCACCCTGCTTGCCTCCAGGGCGCCCTGGGCTTCTGGGGTTGTTCGATGGTTTTGCGACGGAGGGCGTGGCGCTCCCGCACCAAAGAAAGAATCGATGGGCGTCCTGGGGCCTCGGGGTTAGGTTTCCGGTGGAGGGATCTTCCTGTGGAGCGGCCCCCACTGTAATGGAGGATGACGATTGATAAATGACCGGGGGTCGTGTTCACGCGGCGGCGCCCAGGATGACGATTAGAAAAAACCGGCCGCGGGCTGGAAAACTATTTTTTTATCGTTCTCCTCCAGTCAGAAAATGATGCAGAAATAGCAGGAAACTATGTCTTAATCGTGCTCTCCCATTTTTTTATTATTAATCGTCATCCCGCATTAGGTCGAGGCCCAGGTCGCCCCGAGAGAGGGGGGCGCCCTGGGGCCTCGGGGTTAGGTGTCCGGTGGAGGGATTTTCTTGTGGAGTGGCCCCCACTGCTGGCATCGCTCGGACGTGTGCATTTTTCCTTCGGCGAGGACCATCGAGGAGCATCCGTGATCATTTGGCGAAAAAACCACGCACGAAACCTAGAAAAACACAGGAAATGGACGTCCGAGCGATGGCCAGGGTCGAGGCCCAGGTCGCCCCGAGAGAGGGGGGGCGCGAGGACGGCCGCGCGCCACGCGCCCCGCGCCAGAGGTCGGAGCGGCTCAGCGCGGCCGCCCCTCTGCGGGGGGGGGAAGGGACAGCGCGAGGGCGCAGATGCGCGACGGCCACCGCCCCTCGTCGTTCTGCTTCTCCCCCTCCTCCTCGTTCGTCTCCTCCTCCTCCTCCTTCGCCTCTTCGTTCTCCTCCTCCTCCTCCCTCCTCCCTCCTCCATCCGCTTCTTCTCCTTTTTCTCCTCCTCTTCTTCTCTTCCTCCTTCTCATCCTCCGCCTCCTCCTCCTCCTCCTCCTCCTCCTCCTCCTCCTCCTCCTCCTCCTCCTCCACATCATCATCATCATCATCATCATCATCATCATCATCATCATCATCATCATCATCATCATCATCATCATCATCATCATCATCATCATCATCATCATCATCGTCCCCCTTCTCCCCCTTCACCCTTCCCCTCCTGCTCGCATCGCGGGGCGCGATGCGCGCAGTGGGTCAGTATCGTTTAACCTCAAGTCGGGCCTGTCCCTCTACAGGAGGAATCGTCAAAAATAGAAAAAATAGTCTTTGGACGATGGTTTGACACTTTTTTGCAAGTTTGGGATATGTTGGGGGTAGTTTTTTTTACATTTGTCGTCGAAGATCCCCCTGTAGGGGGACACGCCCGACTTAAGTTTGCCGGATCCCTATCTCCATACCCATCCCCATCCTGAGCCCCACCATCCGACCACCCCAGTTGGGGATGTACCCCTCGAAGCCCAAAGGAATCAGCCGATGCCCCCATCTAGTGGGGCAAATCGGCCAGCGGGACCCAGGCAGCGCCGGTGGGGATAGGGATCGGTTCAACGATGCTCAGTGGGGTGGCCTCAGGGGGACGTGCGGGGCTGCCCGAGGAAGCTGTTGTCCGAGGCCTCCCTGATCCGCGCCCTCGAGGGACTGCAGAAGACCACCGTGGGGCACATCACCATGGTGGAGGAGCTCACCAGCGCCGCCCGGGGCGACGGGGCCAACGAGGAGCTCCTCGCCAAGGCCCCCGGGGCGCCGCAAGCGGAGACGAGCGGCGGCTGGTGCGGCGGCGCACGCAGCCAAGACGCTGAAATAAAGGAACGGTTCGGGTCTGGGAGGGGTCTCGCTGTTCCCCGGGAGGAGGGAGGAGGGGGGAGGCAGGAGGGAGGAGGAAGAGGAGGAGGAGGAGGAGGAGGAGGAGGAGGAGGAGGAGGAGGAGGAGGAGGAGGAGGGAGGAGGAGGAGGAGGAGGAGGACTCCTTCCACGGCTGTTCCTCAAGCATTGCTCGTGCATTCTGGCGCCCCGACGGCCAGACGGGCGCGTCGCTCCTTGCCTTGCGGCCGCCCACCACGCGCCGGCGCGACACGCGCAGCACGTCCCAGTCTTAGGTCGGGAAAAACTTGACAAGAAAAATCAAAATAGTCAAAGAATCGTCCCCATACATTTTTGACTATTTTTGAATACTCCTCCTGTAGAGGGCCAAGCCCGATTTAATCCCAGTCCTCGAGGGTCAACGTCCCCAGCGTTTCCCGGCATCCCGTCCCAAGAAGCGCAACGACGCGCCAGCAGTTTGCAAGGCTTGAGTCGGACATGTCCCTCAAAAAATAGTCAGGGGACGATGTTTTCGTACTTTTGATTATTGCTGGGGTATTGCGTGACTATATATTTATTTGTTCTTCCAAAATCCGCCTGTAGGGGGACATGCCCGACCTAATGCAAAGCGTGGCGTGTCGCAGGGGTTGCTGCCGCGGCACGCTAGACAGAAGTTCCCCATCGCAGCGGCCTCCCAGGGGGCCAGCAGTTCTGATCTGCAGCAGCCAGAGGGATTCTGATCCTGCCGCTCGGACGAGGTGTTGCGTTTGGGGCCATAGGCTAGCTTTTTTCGGCTCGAGGACACTTCTACGTCAGTTTCGCACCACAAGCGCTTCTCTCGGCGCGGTTGAAAGTCAGGTGTTCATAGCGCGGCCAGCTACGCAATTATGCAGCATGAGTGTGGAGACCTGCTTCTCTGTGAGCTGTGTCGATCGACAGCAGGGCAGTAGAATCACGGCCAGACCAGGCACCCTTATCAAAGCAAACTCTCTGGTCGAGGATATTAATTGTCTCCCTGGCGCTGGACTGCATCCACTTGTGCTGCCGCACTCATCCGCCACAGCGCCTGGGAAGTGGGGGCCCAAGCGAGAAGGTAGCATGCAAGTCTCTCAGCCAACGATTGGTCGGGGGTATGGTCTCGACACGCATGTTGACCAATAGTTGGGCTCGTCTTCGGGACCGTCTTGGTCCCCTCTGGGGCTCCCCTGGGCACTCGAAGGGCATGCTGGGCCCTCTTGGCGTCCCTTCTGAAGAAATTGGTCTGGAGGCTGCCTTGAAGGTTCTTGAGGCATCTATAGGGGTGTTGGGGCCATGTTTGCGCGGTCTTGGGCCTCATGAGAAGCGTTTTGTGGTTGTGGTGGAGGCCAGTTGGGGAGTTATGGGAGCATCTCGGTGTCTCTTGAGTCGTCCTCCGAGGCTGTGTAAATACATGTGGGATGTCCTTATGTATATACTCGCGGGTTTACATGCATAGATGAATACGTATGTGTTTAAATCTATGCATATGGATATGCATTTTATACACACGTACGTGCTCGGAGAAGCCAGCACCAATGATGTTTGACATTTTGCCACTGGGGGGGGGCTCTTTGCAGAGCCATCTTGGAGCCGCGTGTGGCCGCGTTGAGCATCCAGGGTCATCCTAATTAGGGCTTCTTCGAGGCTTCCCGAGGACATCCTAGAACCACACATGATCTTGGGTCGAGGGTTCACGACCCCTCTCCTCTCCCCCGGACGGGATGCGTCCCAGGGTTCCGCAGGTCCCCCCCCCGTAAGCTGGGCTGGGGGGGAACGCCGACGCCGACGCCGACAAAGACGCCAACGGACGACTGACGACGACGACGACGACGACGACGACGACGACGACGACGACGACGACGACGAACCACCCCACACCCAAAGGCGGAGGGATGGGGGGGGTGCACGGGCAACCTCCACCACGTCACGCCCACAGGGACACGACCGCAGGGCGGGGGGGAGCGATCCCAGTCGCGGGGCCTTCGCGAGGCTCGTTGGCGTACCCATCCAGCGGGGGGGAGGCTGGATCCCATCTGCATTGGGGGGAGGGGGGGCGGGGGGGGGGGCAGCCTTGGATCACATATGGCTATCCCGAGGTATTGGGCCAGACTACGCTAGTTGTAGCAGAGCGATCTTGCAATGGGAAGGTCCATGGGAGCGCGAGGTAGCTGCCGTGCCAGGCAGAGGCCCCCGCTTCCCAGTGGATGCAAGCTGTGTTAGATTGCGCCATCGAGGGGGGGGGGGGGCGGGGCCAGGGCCCAGTGTGCACCCCGATCAGGGTCTGGAGGTGAGGGGACTACAGTCGGGGCCCTGAAGAAGAAACCCTTTTCGTTGGGGAGGGGCTCCGCGTTCCTTAAGTGCTTCACAGCTTGCCTCAGGCTGTCCTTATGTTCTCGATCGGAAACCGAAGTTTAACGCATGGAAAAAGGGGCCTCGTTCCTTATTTAGGGTTCCTTAGGTCAACGCCCCGACTGTATGCGGGCTGCGTGTGCCGTGGGGCCGTCGGCCCTCGCGGACCTCGGCAGCACTCCTCCGAGCACCGCCTGGCATGCCGGCGCGCACGCCTCGTCGCGGGCCGATGTGCTCCGCACCCGCCGCCGCCAGTCTCGGCCAGATGATGTTGCGAGGTAGACCTCTCGAGGGAGGGCAGGCGAAGGAGGAGGAGGAGGACAAGGAGGAGGAGGAGGAGGAGGAGGAGGAGGAGGAGGAGGAGGAGGAGTGGGGGAGGGGAGCAAGGGGAGGAACGCGAGGAGCAGGAGGAGGCATGAGGAGGAAGAGGAAGAGGAGGGAAGAGCGGAGGAGAGAGGGAGGGGGAAAAGGGACGAGGGGGAGGAAGAGGAGGTTACCAGCACTGCCACGAGGCGACGAGGCTCATCGCGAAGCTGAAGAGCGAGCGCGAGGCGCACGGGCTTCTCGCAGAGCAGGGTCCCTCCCAGGATCCTCGGAGTTGGAGGAGGAGGAGGAGGACGACGACGACGACGACGGCGAGGGGTACTCCCCCCCCCTACTCTCCCGCCCCCCTTTCAACACACAGTACCAACACACACACACACACGGCCACACACGGCCACACACAGACACACAGACACGGACACACACACACACACACAAGCACACACACAAACACAAACACAAACACAAACACAAACACAAACACACATGTTCCGAGGTCCGCACGGCCTTCGTGGGTCGCCAGCGCTGGCGGCGCCGCAAGCGCCGCCCGCGCCAGGGGCGCGCTGGGGGAAGGGGGCCCAGCGCCGACCCCAAAAGATCCACGCGGGCCTCGAAAGCTTTTATGCTCATGCCGTCCTGTGTTTTTCAGCTGTTGCCGGATTCCCCCTCTGACTCTTCCTGTTCTTCCCTCGGGAGTTCGAAGGCGAGCTTGGGAAGTGAGAGGGAGACGGAGCTCCTCCTCTCCATTCCAGGACGTGAGGGTCGTGAAGCTCTCCTCCTCCTCTTATTCCTCCTCCTCCTCCTCCTCCTCCTCCTCCTCCTCCACCTCCTCCAGTGGGTCGCAGTGAGGGATATCTGGGAGTGGAGCTCAGAGGTGGGAGGGGAGAGGGGAGAGAGGCAAGCTGGGTGAGGCCGCGCCACCTCTGACGTCCTACCCCTCCTACAGTCGGGGCGCTCAAGAAGGAGCCCTTCTCGTTGGGGAGGGGCTCGGCGTCCCTTGACTGTTTTACAGCTTGCCTTGGATGTTCCGTGGGGGTTACATGGGAATTCAAAGGTTATCGCATAGGAAAAAGGGGCCTCGTTCCTTATGTAGGGTTCCTTGGGTCAACGCCCCGACTGTACCCATTCTCTGCCACTGCGTTAAATCCGAGATACATGGGCGTGATTAAAGTTTTGCCCTTTTTTAGCATAGCCGAAGTAATGGCTATCCCCTTCTTTCGAACCGAGTAGGAACCGTGAGAACAAGAATTTGTGTGAGGATGTCCCACGCGGTTTGCCGTTTTCGAACCGCCATCCCCTTCTTTCGAACCGAGTTCGAACCATCAGGACAGCAGATGTTGTGAGGATGTCCCGCGCGGTTTGCCGTTTTCGAACCGCCATCCTTTTGTTTCGAACTGGGTCCAACGCCGTATTTTGAGGGAAGCCCCACGCGAAACGCTCATTCTGCTTTTGTTTCGAACCGCATTCTATTGTTTCGAACCGAGTTCGAACCGTCTTGAGAGCCAATTTTGTGAGGATGTCCCACGCGGTTTGCCGTTTTCGAACCGCCATCCCGTTTGGCGTAATAAAATTTTAATTTAAGGAACCAAATCCAGGTTCGAACCGCGCCCCGACAGCCCAGGTTCGAACTCCGCCCCGAAAGCGAGGCACCTCCCCGTAACATTGTACCAGGCTCCACGTCCCTAACGGGGTGACTAGCGACGTGCGCTCACATTGCGGACGCAGGGTGCACTTTTGCCGACCCGTCAAAATGGGGCAACCTGTCATCACGGCACAGACGTGCGCTCGCATTGCGGACGCAGGATGCACTTCTGCCGACCCGTCAAAATGGGGCAACCTGTCATCACGGCGAAGACGTGCGCTCGCATTGCGGACGCAGGATGCACTTCTGCCGACCCGTCAAACTGGGGCAATCTTTCATCACGGCACTAGGGAAGGAGTGGGATGGCCACGAGCAAAAAGGAGTCGGGTCCAGATGTGCGGCTCGCGCAGGGGCGAGAGCGCCCTTGCGAACGACGGAAGCAAAGGCACCGATCTTGAAACGTTGACAACTCTGCAGCGGGAGTGTCTTTTCGAAGGACCGAAGGCGTTTCGAATGCGAAAAACACGTTGCAAAACAGCCGTGGTGAACTAGTGTGTGGAAAACATCAGATTTGGGAGCAGGGGAACGTTTTCGAGATGTCGTCAGTGGAGGTGAAAAGAGAGGAGTGTGAGAGAGAGAGAGAGTGATAGAGGGCGAGACAGAGAGATAGAGAGACAGAGGCACAGGGAGACAGAGACACAGAGAGAAAGAGCGGGAGGGGGGGAGGGAGGGAGAGTGGCATATGTAGAGATGAGAATTTCGTAATGACACAGACATGGCATGACCCAGCTAAACGTTGCTATCTACAGCTCGCCGGATGCTTAAGAAACCTCACCCGAAAAGTTGGGCTACCGTTTCTCAACCAGCTTGCCGGAAAGTTGGCCCAGTTTCTTAAGTCTTCTGGCGTTGGAAGCGGCGCCAGACCCGCAGCCAGCAGAGGGGGAGAGGGAAGAAAGAGGAAGAGAGGGAGAAGGATGGATGAGGGACGAACGATGACGACGACGAGGGCGAAGATAAGGAGAAGAGGAGGATAGCACGTACGAACGGACGGGGAGAAACGAGGAGAGGAGGGAGGAATCTTGACGAAACGACTCACGATATACGCTCCGCTTCTGGTCGGTTCTGGTTCAGTCTCGAAATTTACAAACAGTTTTCGAGCTCCGACAAAATATTTGCGGCAGCGGCCGTGCGTTAGTGTGTTGCTAGCGGCGGTGGCGAGCGGTACCGGCGAAACCGATCAACCGGAAAAGAAATAGATTCGAGAGGGAGGAGGAGGAGAGGGACGAGCTGGGACGAGGAGCACGAGGAGGAGGAGGAGGTCGAGGACTCGCAGACTCGGGTGTTCACGTTTGTCTTTTTTGGCCTCCACCTCTCGTCCCCTCGTCCGTTTCGTTCGCGCCTCCAGCGTAAACATCGAATGCGTGAAAACAGAAAAGGATATCCCGTTTTGCATGGCTGCCAATATTGAGTTCTTGAGGAAAGGACGAAGCAGGCAGCGGCGGAGGAGCAGGAGGGAAGGATGATCGGCAGCAGCCGGAGCAGATCTTCTTTTGTCCTTCCCTCTTGCTTGCTTTCTCTACTATGCTCCTCCCCCTCTCCTGGTTTTGCCAGCAGTTCTCCGCCGTCCCCAGCATCTGTATCAGCATCGATATTTTGGCAGCCAGATTTTACATCCCGAGCTGCGGCCTCCCACGGGTAGCGGAATCACTCAGGCGAGTCTGCGCAGCTTGCGCAAGCTGTAGCTGCGCTGGGTGCGCCGCGTTCAGCCAAAACCAACCGTTTTACAATACAGACTTGCATGCAGCAGAAGAGTTTACATTGAAAGCCAGAACGGAGAAGGGAGGCACGGCAAACAGATGTCGTTGCAGAGCAGCCGAAGAATATTACAAAGTTTGTTTCGTTATTACACGATTCGCCGACGTTGCGTCGTTGTGCGGTTGTTTCTGCGTGTCGTGGTTTTGTTAAAGCAGCCTTTCTTGGGATCCCAGCTTGCCCAGCTGCTCGCTGCAAAGCTGATGCAATTCGGTATCATTGCCTTGCGGGTTTGCGTTTGCATCATGTCCGAGATATTTCATTATATGTTGCGTCGCAGCGCGATTTTATCGGAGCCGTCATATCCTGGAAGTGTTGCCAAGTAGATTCGCAGCGCTGCTTCTTCGCAGCAAAATGTTGTCTAATAATTAGGGTTCCGGTTTCTATGTTTCTTGTCCGATAGTTATGCTTGCATTTGGTCACACCGCATTTCGAGTGCAGAAGAATTTGGATGTCTGTCCATGTGTTGATGTGATAATTTGATGTTGCACACATTTCCAACCGCGTTAGGCATGATGTTCACCATGTTCGATGCGGGTGCGAGTTTCGATGTTCATTTATTTGTTCACATGAGACATTGTTGATGTCAGATCAGATAGAACCAACTTGTGATGTTGGGTTTGTCATGTTGAAGTGCGACGGCGCCGATTTTACACGATGTACGATGTATAAGAAACTTCTGATTGCTGGTCATACGTTCGCGGTTTCGTTTTTTGGGGGATATGGGTTTCCACCTCAGTTGGCAAAGTGCACTGTAGATGTTAAGTACGGACCATATGTTAGATTGCATTCGAGATAGTAATTCTGAGATATCATATATGATGTGCTTTGAGGTGTTGCATGAAGTTCAATTGTTAGATTTCGTTTTGGCTGTCAGATTTCAGTGTTGACGGGCTGCACTTCAAATGTGCCATTTTTCGTTGTTGGTAATATACTCTCAGATGTTAATTTTTTGATACCAGATGTAGACGGACATCCGATGTCCGATATTTACCGTGTAAACAGAATCCACATATAAATTGGTTTCAACTTGCAGGTGATAACGTATTTTCGATGTTAGATTTCATTGTCGGTGATAGTTCGCAGATTTCAGATGCTTAATCATCTGATGTTGTTTCTGTTTCACGTAAGTTTAGTTGCGTCGCAGGTGTTACATTTAAGGTGGTATTTTAGATTATGAACCATCGTGCTACATGTTAGCCATATGTCCATTGACAGATTCCAGTCAAGACGCACTTAATTACAAATGCTTTCTGTTCTGTGCGAATGATAAGCTTCGCTGCAGATGAATTTCGTACCTTCCACATGATGATATACTCCAATGTTTGGATATTAGTTGATCGATGTCAACACGGTTCAGGCACTAACGCATTTCAGTTTTCAAATGCGAGTGGATTTCAGAGGTTAAATGTCACTGCAGATGTTATTTTGCACATTTCAAATGCTATGTTATATCAGATGTGGTTGGTTTCCGGTAGTTTCAGTCTCACTTCAGATGTCAAAGTTAGTTTGGCATGATAAAGCATGTGCCATTTTATCAAAGTCTATTCATCTGCCAACCTTCAAATTTCATTTGGGACGGACTCTCCTCCAAATGGTTCAAATCCATCCCGAATGGTATATTTCGCTGCAGGTGTTGAATTCCAGAGTTCGTGCGCTACCGGATCCCACTTGTTCATATTATATGTGACAGATGCCAACAGATGCCAGGTAGTGACGGATTTCAGGTTTCAGATGCTACAGGGTTTCAGATGTTAGATTTGGTTGCAGGGTGCGAAGTCGCAGATGTAAGATGATGAAGAATGTCAGGTGGATACTTCAGGCTTCAGTTAATTAGTTTTCTTCAGATATGAGTTAAGCTCGAATTACGAAGTCCGTTTATTGTGAAAACGCTTCAGAAGTTGGGCATCAGAGTTCAGTCGATGCTACGTTTATGTTTATATTGCAGAGGTCAATCGATTCCATGAATCAGTTGATTTCAGATGCTGACGAAGCTCAGATGTTACATGTCTCTTCAGGTGTTAACACAGATTTTTGATATCAATAAATGTCACGTGCTTGATCTAAGTTTTAAGAATACACGTCACGAGTAAGTTCCCCTCGCTATGTGCTGATAGTATTAGCGTTGCTGTGCCGTGTTAGACAGGCCCAGAAGTTGTCAGGAAGCTGGCCCAGGTATCTGACATGATACGTTCCCCCTTCGTATGTTTATCGAAGACGCCTACGGCGAACCGTCTTGGGGGCCTCTTGGGCCGTCATGGGGCCATCTTGGAAGCCTCGTGGGCAATCTTGGGGCGATCTTGGGGGCCTCTTGGGCCGTCGTCAGCCGTCGGAATGCCGAGAAAAAGCAAATGCCAAAATCCTTCAAAAACCAAAGGAAAATTAATGATGTTGGTCTCTTTGGGTTCCTCCTGGAGGACCTCTTGGAGGCCTCCTGGGCCGTCTTGGAGACCTCTTGGGGACCTCATGGGCCGTCTTGGGCAATATTGAAGCCATCTTAGGCTGTCTTGAATGCATCTTGGGCCGTCTTGGAGCCATCTTGGGGCCCTCTTGGGGCGCTTCGAGGCCGTCTTGGAGGCCATCTTGGGCGTCTTGGAGGCCTCTTGGCCCGTCTTGGGGCCCTCTTGCAGCCGTATTGGAGGCCTCTTGGACCGTCATGAGGCCATCTTGGAGGTCTAGTGGGCGATCTTGGGGTGATCTTGGGGACCTCTTGGGCAGTCTTGAGCCGTCGGAACCCCGAGAAGAAGCAAATGCCAAAATCCTTCAAAAACCGTTGGGAAACAGATAATTGTGGCCTCTTCGGGCCCTCTTGGAGGACCTCTTGGAGACCTCTTGGGTCGTGTTGGGCCGTCTTGGAAGTTTCTTGGGCGAACTTGGAGGTATCTTGGACTCTCTTGGGCCGTCTTGGAGGTCGTGTTGGACCATCTTGGGCGGACTTGGAGGCCATCTTGGGCCAACGTGGCCATCTTGGAGGCCATCTTGAGCCATCTTGGAGGATTTTTCGGGGGATTGAGATACCTTTCGGGTGGCCGGCGGGACGGGCCGAAGCCCCAGGGGGAGTTCTTTTGGAAAAAGAACCAAAACCAAAACCGAAAGGGTCTAGCATGCCGGGCACCCCTGTGGCAAGCCAACAGGGAGCGGCGGAATCGAAGACGCCTACGGCGAATCACCGCCGCCCCTTACCTTTTGGAAGCGCCTGTGTGGCCGAAAGTTGGGTCTGAGTTTGGCCAAGCTGTCGGGCCACGCGTTCCCTGAGTGGGTTTCGAAAACCTTCTGGGAACACCGAGTCGGGCGAGCTATCGGACCAGGTGGTTTCCGAGCTCTCAGGCCTCCTGGAGGACGTCTTGGAGGACGTCTTGGAGGGGTCTTGGGCCGTCTTGGAGGCCTCTGGCGGGACTTCTGGGCAGTCGAAGGCCATCTTCAGGCCATATGGGGCCGTTTTGGGTGCATATTGGGGCCATTTTCGTTGTCTTGGAGGCCTTCTTGGCCGTCTTGGAAGCATCTTGGAGGCCATCTTGGCCGTCTTGGAGGCCATCTTGGGCTTCTTGGGGGCCTCTTGGGCCGTCTTGGGGCCTTGTTGGGGCCCTCTCTGGGGCCTCTTGGGCTGTCATGGGGCCAGCTTGGAGGCGTCTTGGGCGCTCTTGGGTCGATGTCGGGGGCCTCTCGGGCCGTCAGAGAGCTGAAAAGAAGAAAATGCCAAAATCCTTCAAACACCATAAGAAGATCAATGATGTTGGCCATTTCGGGCCTTTCTGGAGGACGTCTTGGAGGGCTCTTGGGCCGTCTTGGAGGCATCTGGCGAGCCTTCTGGGCAGTCGAAGGCCATTTTGATGCCATCTTGGGCCGTCTCCGTCTTGGGAGCATCTTCGGGCCACCTTAGCCGTCTTGACGGCCATCCTGGGCGTCTTGGAGGCATCTCCCAGGCCACCTTGGCAGTCGTGGAGGCCATCTTGGGCGTCTTGGGGACCTTGGGCCGTCTTGGGGCCTTCTTGGGGCCCTCTTGGGGGCCTCTTGGGCGCTCTTGGGTCGATGTTGGGGGCCGTCTTGGGCCGTCGGAGAGCTGAAAAGGAGCAAAGCCAAAATCCTTCAAAAACTAAAGGAACATCCATGATTTTAACCTTGTCGGGCCTTCCTGGAGGACGTCTTGGAGGGGTCTTGGGCCGTCTGGGAAACCTCTGGCGAGCCTTTTGGGCAGGCGAAGGCCATCTTCAGGCCATATGGGGCCGTCTTGGGTGCATTTGAGGCCGCCTTGGAGGCCCTCTTGGCCGTCTTGGAGGCATCTTGGAGGCCATCTTGGCAGTCTTGAAGCCATCTTGGGCTTCTTGGGGGCCTCTTGGGCCGTCTTGGGGCCTTCTTGGGGCAGTCTTGGGGGCCTCTTGGGCTGTCATGGAGCCATCTTGGAGGCGTCTTTGGCGCTCTTGGCTCGATGTCGGGGGCCTCTCGGGCCATCTTGGCAGTCTTGGAGGCCATCTTGGGCTTCTTGGGGGCCTCTTGGACCGTCCTGGGGCAGTCTTGGAGGCTTCTGGCGCATTCTTGTGGCGATCTTGATGGCCTCTTGGGCAGTCTTGGGCCGTCGGGATCCGAAAAGGAGGAAAAGCCAAAATCCTTCAAAAACCTACGCAAATGATTTGACCTCTTCGGGCCGTTCTTGAGGAGCCTGGAGGACCTCTTCGAGGCCTCCTGGGCCGTCTTGGAGGCCTCTTGGAGGCCTCTTTGTCCGTCTTGGGCCGTCTCGGAGGCATCTTGGAGCCACCTTACCCGTTTTGGAGGCCATCTTGGCCGTCTTAGACGCATCTTGGAGGCAATATTGGACAATCTTGGCCGTCTTGGACGCGACAGGGGGAAGCACCCAGGCATTTTCGGCAACCTTTCGGGTGGCCGGCGGGACGGGCCGAAGCCCCAGGGGGAATTCTTTTGGAAAAAAAACAAAACCAAGACCGAAAGGGTCTAGCACGCCAGGCACCCCTGCGATGAATCGACAGGGGGCGGCGGATTAGTGGCATTCGGCCCGTCCCGCCGCCGCTCCTGTGTCGGAGCCCGAGTGGATGTTTCTCGGATTGGGGTCTATTCGGGGAGCTCTCGGGGACCCTTGGGGGGGGGGCCGTTTGGAAGCCTCTTGGGGGGCCTCTTGGAGGGGTCTCTCTGGTGCCTCCTGGGGGTTCCTATCGGCCTCTTCGGGGGGGCCTCTTCGGGGGCCTCTTTTTGGGTCCTCTCTGGGGGCCCTCGGGGGCGCCTTTGGGGGCGTCTTAGAGGGCCGCACGCTCGTGGCGCCCGTTCGGGAGGGGGGGGGTCTCCGGGCCCCAGCTCTCGCAGATGAGTGTCGGGGTCTGCTGGGGGCCCCTCCTCCTCCCTCCCTCCTCCTCCTCCTCATCCTCCTCTCCTCCTCCTCCTCCCTCTCCTCCTCCTCTCCCTCCTCCCTCCTCCCTCTCCTCCCTCCCTCCTCCTCCTCCTCCTCCTCCTCCTCCTCCTCCTCCTCCTCCTCCTCCTCCTCCTCCTCCTCATTCTCCTCCGCTTCGAGACAGCTCGGAAGGCTCTTGGAGCTGCATGGGGGCCGCTTGAGGGACTCGAGAGGCTTCTGGTGGGCATGCTGTGGCATCTTGCCTGGGTTGTGGGTCGTGGGTGAGAGTGGGGCTTACGATGAGCCTCCTGGGGGCCTTTTGCATGGGTCGCGGGTCGTGGGTGAGATTTCTCATGGATGTTTCTCCGGGTAGTTTCGAAGGGCTCTCGGGGGCGGCTGGAAGACAGTTTAGGGCCCCTTGGGAGCTTCTCGGGTGCCTCTATTAGGCCTCATGGAGCTTGCCTGGGTTGTGGGTCGTCGGTGCAAGTGGGGGTTGTATGAATCGCTTCGCCCACTCCGCCGGCCCATTTCGCATCGATGTGGCTGCGTGGTTGTGTGCTCGTGCCCAGGAGGAACGGTAGGGCGGGCAGGTCGGTCTTCGAGGAGATCTGTTTTGAGATGTGGCTCGCACCCAGTCGAAGAGAGCCGATAGACTGCCCCAGAGGGCTCCAAGATGGCTTAAGAGAGCTCCAGCAGAGTTTCGAGACGTACCTGGGTTGTTGGTCGAAGTCCTCATGGATGCTTCTTGGAGTCTTCTCGGAGGGAGCCTCTGGGGAGCAGTTTTGACGCTCTTGGGGGCTTCTTGGGGACCTCAGGGGGCCTGTTGGGAGTCTTGTGAGCCTTCTTTGTGGCCTCTTAGGGGGCTCTTGGGGGCCTCTGGGGACTTCTGGGAGTTTCTTGGGGCCGAGAGCTCGACATCTCTGTTCGGGTTCCCCCTCTGGGCCCCTTCTTGGGGCCATCCTGGGGCCATCTTGGTTGCCTCTTGGGCCGTCTTAGGGCCAGTTTGGACAATTTGAGGTACCCCATTGGAGGCTTTTTGGACCGTCTTGAAGCAATCTTGGGGCCTCATGGGACGTCCAGGGCGGTCGGCAGCTCGAAAAGGCGGTACCGCCAAAATCTTCTGAAAACCTTGGCAGCATCTATGTTTGTTTGCGTTTTCGGGGGCCCTCGAAGTCCTACTGGAACCCTCTGGAGCGTCTTGGGCGCTCCTTGGGCCGTCCTGGGACCAGCGTGGGCGGGCCACCTTGAAACGCTCTTGGCCCGAGCTTGGCATCGCTCGGACGTGTGCATTTTCTCGGCGAGAACCATCGAGGACCATCCTGGACCATCGAGCAAAAAAAACACGCACGAAATCGAAAAATACACGAGGAATGGACGTCCGAGCGATGGCGAGCGAGGCCGTCGGGCATGCCATCCTCGTGGCGCCTCACATGGGGCGCTCGGAGGGCCCCCGAGGCAAGCGCCGCAGGAGTTCCGTCGGGCATCTCTGGCCCGACCTCGTTTCGGAGGTTGACAGACCTCCTGCTCTGACACGTCGATTAAGGAACTGGCCGCTTTCGGTTCGCGAGAGTGCGTCGCGGCCGCCATGTCTGCGGGGCCAGGTCCGTCGGTTTCGGCCGTAGGCCGTTTTCACTGAGGGGAGGTTTACCAAAGGGAGGTCTGTCCACCGCCGATTGATGGGACGTTGCCAGGACCTTGCTGGGACCTTGCCGGGATATTTTTTCCCCGGGTGCCCTCAGGGGCCGCCATGCGCGCGCGATTTAGAAACATTTTTAAATTCTTATCGGAGCTTTTAGCACGCCTCTGGCCCGTTGGGCCGGCGAATTCTGACCATCCTGGGGGCCTGGGTTTTGGGTCGTGGGTCGTGGGTGAGAGTTCTCATGGGTACTTCTTCAGGTAATTTTGGAGGGCTCTCGGGGGCTTCTGGGGAGGAGTTTTGAAGCCCCTTGGGAGCTTTTCGGGGACCTCGTTTTGAGACATCGCGGAGCTTCCTGGTGGCCTTTTGGGGGCCTCTCGGGGCCTTTTCGGGCTTTGTTTGGGGCCTCTGGGGTCGTCCGTGGGGCATCTTGGGTCCGCGCGCTCGAAATGCCCGTGCGTGCTTCCCCGCTAGGAGCCTCTCTTGGGCTGTCTTGGGGGCCTCTTGGGCTCCCTTGGGCCCCCCTCGGACCGTTTTGGAGCCTCTTTGGGAGCCTCTTGAGCCGTCTTGGGGCGATCTCCGGGGCCTCTTGGGGCGATTTTGGGAGCCTCCTGGGCCTTCTTGGACGCCGTGAAAACGCAGAAGGCGATCTCGCTGAAAATGTACGCTTCCCGACGGGAATGGGACGATGTTCTGCTTCTTGGGGCCGTCGTGCGGATGCTCTTGGGGACTTCTTGTGGCGTCTTGTGGTCCCCTTGGGCCGTCTTTGGCCGCAGCGGGTCGTCATGAAGCTGGCTTGGACCGCTCTGGGGATCTGTGTAGCCATCTGAGGCGGTTTTGGAAACGCTCTCGAGGGTTCGGGAGGTCGTCCGAGGCTGGCTGGGCAGTTGCCAGGAGCTCCCGAGAGTTCCCGAGAGCAGGTGGGAAATTGGGGGTCCATGCCCTTGAGAACCTTTCAGCCCCTCTACTTCTGAGGGCTGCAAGGCTGCATGAGCCTTGGGTTCAGTCGGGCCTGTCCCTCTACAGGGGGAATATTCCAAAATAGACAACAACAACAAAAAACAAAACAAACAAAAAAAATGGAGCGATGTTTTGAGCATGTTTTACCATTTGTTGCTGTAGTTTTTGGGGTACTGCTTATTTTTCGTCGAAAATCCCCATGTAGGGGGACAGGCCCGACCTAAGCCTTGGGGCGCTCGGCCACGCGCTGAAGGCACGGTGGCGGATCTCGCTGCACGGGGGGAGGAGCGGGGTGTGAAGCGTGAGCCTCAGAGGTTCCCGCTTTTTCGCGCGCCCTGCCCGCCCATCTGGCGCTTTGGTGTTAAGGGCTCGACTTTCACGGTGGTTTCGCGATGTCGATGGCCGTTGTCGTTCGGGCTTCGTTCTGCGCCAGGGGCGGAGCGAAGACAAGACGAGGGGGGTCCCGGTTCCGCGCGCCCTTCCCGCCCATCTGGCGCTTCGATGTAGGGTCATGTCGGGCCTGTCCCTCTACAGGGGGGATACTCAAAAATAGTCAAAAAATAGTCTGGGGACTATTTGTTTATCATTTTGGAGCATGTTGGGTGTATTGTTGGCGTACGTTTAGCTTTTCGCCCACAATCCCCCTTGTAGGGGAACAGGCCCGACCTAGATGTAGGGCTCGACTTTAGTTGTGTATCCGCGATTTTCGATCGATGGCCGTTGTCATTTGGGTGTCGCTTTGCACCAGGGGCGGAGAGCGAAGACAAGACGAGGGAAGACGAAACACACACACACACACACAACGAGACCGGAGAGCACGGGTTGGGTCCAGCCCTGTGTTGGTCTCCGCAGGTGCAGCACCGCATCGCCGAGACGGCGCCCCTCTGCGAGATCTCCTCGTGGAAAGAGGCTGGGGCCAAGGATCGGCGGCGAGCTCGGGGGGGGCAGCGAGAGGGGATGGGCCTTCTCGGGAGGCTCGGAGGGCGTCGGGCCGTCTGAGAAGCTTTCTGAGCCTTCCTCGAAGGCACAGAAAACTTCAGTGGGGGCCCATGCCAAGAAGCACCCTGCTTGCCTTCAGGGTGCCCTGGGCTTCTTCGGTTTCGATGCTTCTGCGGTGGAAGGCGTGGCGTTCCCACACCGAAAACCAATTGGCGTCCTGGGGTCTCAGGGTTGGCTTTCCTGTGGGAGGTGTCTTGTGGCCTGGCCTCCACTGTACCTCGCGCGCGGGTTTGCAGGATTGGGTTTCTTGCGATGGTTTCTTGCGACGGCGCCCGCACTGTATCAGGAGACCAGATGGCTTCTGAGAAGCCCCGCCGCCCTATGAGAAGTCCTGCCCATCCTCACGTCCGCCCCCGGCGCGCCGCCCGGAGGAGAACTTGCCCCCCTGGTCTCAGGAGACGACTCAGTTCGAGGACTTCCACCTGGCCTACAAGAGCGTGGTCGAGACGGCGGACAAGGACGAGATCGACCGCGAGCTGATGCAGTCGGCCGTGACGCAGCTGCAGGCCATGGAGCTGCTGCTCATCGAGAAGAAGCAGGCGGAGGAGGAGATGAAGCTGAAGGCCGGCAAGAAGAAGGGCAAGAAGAAGTAGGCACCGGCGTCGCCCTCGTGGCCTGATGAGTGCCTCCACGCTCCGACGGCGCGCTCGTTCGTGGGCGTGGGGGCGTGCTGGATTCAAGTCGGTCCCGTCCCTCTACAGGGGGAATATTTCAAAGAAGTCAAAAAATAGTCTGGTGACTATTTTTTGAACAGTGTTAGACCATGTTGGAGTATGTTTGGGGTATTTCATTCGTCGAAAATCCCCCTGTAGGAAGGACACGCCCGACTCAATGCTGGATGCCCGCGGGCATGTTGTGGAGATGTCCCTCATAGTCGGAGAGGAGGAGGAAGAAGAAGAAGAAGAAGTTGCGCAAGCAGAAGTGTGAAGAGGTCCGCCCGTTTTCCTTGGACCGGCGCTGGGCAACCCTGGCGGCGCCTCCGGCGCCGCCCCTTAGCGGCGCGCTCCGCGCCAGCAGGGGAGCATGGCCCGGCACCGACCCGAGCAGCTCTCGCGGACCTCGGTGGTCCCCAAACGTGGTGGTGAGAACACCCAGTGGTGAGTTTTTGGGCGATTTGGGTAATGGTTTTCGAGCGCTGGCTGGCCCAGGAAACGTAAAACCTCGTGGCGACCGCGTGTCCCCAAACCCGGTGGCGACCCAGAATTATTTCTTGGGGGAATCGGGGTCACCACCGGGTGTCTCCGAAGGATCGACCACCAAGGACCTCCGAGGATCGACGTTTCTGCAGGGTGCTGCAGCGGGGGCCCCGTGCCCTGAAGCACCCCGCCTGCCTCCAGGGTTCAGTCGGGCGTGGCCCTCCAGTCTGGGGGGACGTTTTTGTTTTTGTTACTACGTTTGAGTATGTGTTTGGGGTGTTGTTTGCCTTTTTTGCATTCTTCATCCAAGATCCGCCTGTAGGGGGACGTGCCCGACCTAACTCCAGGGTGCTCCGGGTTTCTGGGGCTTCGATGGCTCTGCGACGGGAAAGCGTGGCGTGCCCACGCCAAAGATCGATGGACGCCCGGGGATCTCGGGGTTGGATTTCTCGTGGAAGGTCTCTTCTGGCCCGGCCCGGACTGTAGTTCTCGTGTGTCCTTTTCGGGGGCGGAAAAGAGGGGGGTGATGACTAGGGGGGGTGGATATCATGGCGGGGGCCATGAGATTTCCCCAGATCTCATGGCTCCTCTTCTTATTCCATGACGTCCCTGGCCCCCCCGCTGGGCCGCGCACATGCCGCCGGTCATGATTTGCACTCCACCCTCTTGGACACCCCCCTCTTGGCCGCTCCCGACCTTTCCGAGATCCAAATGCGTCTGGCAGCTCTTTCCGCTCACGTTGCCATCCTTGCCGGAATCCCCGCAGGAGGCACCGAGCAGTCGAGGCCCCGGCGCATTTGCGTGCGCCGATGCTGGAGGTACCTCCTCATCGTAGGGCAACTCACTCTTCCCCCTCGTCCCGCTCCCATGTTGTGTTCCTCTTCCTCATCCTGCTCCAGTTCCTCGTGGTCCTCCTGCTCCCATCTCCACTTTTCCTCCCCATCCATGACTGTCCTGCTCATGCTCCTCGTGGTCCTTCTCCTCCTCTTCCTCCCTCCTTCTGTTGTACATGGTTTCGTCATGTTCCTCATTTGTACGACCTGTATTACGTAGTGTTGGTTCCTCCTCCTAGCCCCCCGTTCTTTTCCCATGTCTGCTTCCCATCACTCCTCCATCCAGCTTCTCCCCCTCCTCCCCTCCCTCACCTCCATCCATCTCCTCTGTCCCTCACTCCCCCTCCTCATTCTTCCCACCCTCTTCCTCCTCCATCCCCTGCCCCCCACCCATCGGCTTCGTCCGTCGCCATCGGCCTCGTTCATTCCTCCTCCTCCTCCTCCTCCTCCTCCTCCTCCTCCTCCTCTTCCTCCTCCTCCTCCTCCTCACCCTTCTCCTCACCCTCCTCCTCACCCTCCTCCTCCTCCCTCCTCCTCCTCCTCCTCCTCCTCCTCCTCCTCCTCCTCCTCCTCCTCCTCTCTTCCCCCCCTCTCCCCTCCTCCTCCTCCTCCTCCTCCTCCTCCTCCTCCTCCTTCCTCCTCCTCCTCCTCCTCCTCCTCCTCCTCCTCCTCCTCCTCCTCCTCCTCCTCCTCCTCCTCCTCCTCCTCCTCCTCCTCTCCTCCTCCTCCTCCTCCTCCCTCCTCCTCCTCCTCCTCCTCCTCCTCCTCCTCCTCCTCCTCCTCCCCCACATCCCACCAACCAAAGCTCAGGCTTACCGTGAGGGCGAGGGAGAGGGGGAAGGGAGAGAGAAGAGAGAGAGGAGATGGAAAGGACGAGAGAACCGATCAGAGCCCTTACCTTCTTACCCCGCGTCCCGCTCTGCGCCCTCGGGCAGCTGGCCGTAGCTGTCCATCAGGCCGTGATGCGGCGCAGGCGAGGGGGGCCCCTTCCATCCTGGCAGCCCCCTCCACTCCTCTCGTCCTCATCCCCCTCTCCTACTCATCCTCCTCTCCGTCCTCATCCTCCATTATCCGGCCTCTCCTCATCCTCCTCCAGTCGCACCCTCCCCGCTCAACACGCCTCCTCCTGCTCCTCCTGCTCCTGCTCCTGCTCATCCTGCTCCTCCTGCTCCTGCTCCTCCTCCTCCTCCTCCTCCTCCTCCTCCTCCTCCTCCTCCTCCTCCTCCTCCTCCTCCTCCTCCTCCTCCTCCTCCTCCTCCTCCTCCTCCTCCTCCTCCTCCTCCTCCTCCTCCTCCTCCTCCTCCTCCTGCTCCTCCTCCAGCATCCTCCTCCACACCCCTCGTCCTCCCCCTCGCCTCCTCGCTCCTCCTCGCTTTCTCCTCCTCCGCCTCCCCGTCTCACTGCAACCTGTGCCCGCGCGGCGAACTGCGCCTCGACCCGGACCGGGGGAGCGGGGCGGAAAGAGCGTCGGGCGAGCCTCCGTCGCACCGCCCGCCCGCTCCCCTCGCGCATGGGGGGGGGCGACCCGTGCCAGCGACCGCCAGCCGTCCTTCGTCGCCAGCTGGAGCGGTCGTCGGGGAGCAGCGCCCGGGGGGGACGGGCTCCGTCTAGGCCCCGCGGACGGGGTCCGAGCAGATGGGGTCGGAGGATCGCGCGCCGCTTCGCCGAGGCGGCTCGATGGGGAGCCCGCTTTGCTTCACGTCGACGTCGCCGATGTATCGTCGACGTCGACGATGCATCGCCAGTGCATCGCCGATCCATCGCCGGCGCATCGCCGACGTATCGGCGATGCGGTGCGATCCTCCGACCCCATCTACTCCGACCCCATCTAGGAGGCCTCTACTCATGGGGGGGCGCATCGACTGCTAATCGCCCACTGATCGCCGATGGCCGAAGGGGAAGAAACTGCAGAAACAGAAGCGTTCGACGGCCCGCGCAGATTTCTTGGCTCGGTGCTGTGCCCCCCTGGCGGCGCCTTCGGCGCCGCCCCTGGCGCGCGTCGATCCAAGAAATCCGCGCGAACCTCCGAAACTCTATGTTTATGCAGCTTGTTGCTCCTCTGGACGGGGGCCCGATAGCCCACCCTGCCCTGGAACGTGCGGATTCGCCATCGGAGGCCCATCGCCGACCGATCGGCGATGCATCACCGATTCCAGCTCGATGTTTTCCTTACCCTGAGCCGCTCCCCCCCTAACGTTGCCCCGCAGCTATGCGCGAGGGTGCCCTTCTCATCGCCTGGTGTGACCTTTCAGCGCTGTGCGACTGGGGTGCCTGGAGGGAGGAGAAGGAGGAGGAGGAGCAGGACGAGGAGGAGGAGGAGGAGGAGGAGGAGGAGGACGAGGAGGAGGAGGAGGAGGAGGAGGAGGAGGAGGGGTAGGAGGGAGAGGAGGAGGGGGGACGGCGAGGGCGCGAAGGAGAATGACGTGGATGCGGAGGAGAAGGAGGAGGACGACGACGACGATGCTAGACGACGACGCCGAAGGCGCAGGCGGATCAGAAGCGCGAGAACGCGCGAACATTCTTAGGAGCCACCTTGGCTCAAAAAACGCTGTTTGGGGATGTTGGGCTCGCTATACTATGTTCACCACCGCCACTACTACTATCACCATCATCTTCATCATCGCCACCATCAGCGTCGTCATCAGCATTATTATCATTCTTTTAGCATCAGCATCATCAACAGTATCATCATGATAATCCGTATCAGCATCATCAGCATCATGATCATGATCGTCATCATCATCACCATCATCCGTATCATCGTCATTATCAGCATCATCATTAGCATAATCAGCGCAATCATCAGCAACAGCATCATCAGCATCATCATGATCTGAGTCGTAGTCGTTGACGTCGTCATCATCAGCTTCAGCTTCAGCATCAGCATCAGCATCGTCGTCGTCATCTCTCCTCTTCCTCATGCTTCCCCCGTTCCTCATCATTCCTCCCACAGGTCATCATCTGACCATCTCCTCCTGCTCATCGTCATCCGCATTGTTCTCCCTCCTCGTCCTCCTCCTCCCCCTCTTTCCTCCGCTTTCTTCGTCGCCCTCGTGCTCCTTCTCTTCCTCCTCCTCCTTCCCAACTTCTGCCCCATGTCCCTCCTCGCCCCTCATCACCCATCCCTCCTCGTCGTGCTCCTCTCGTCTGCATCCCCCTCGGCTCGCAGCCCCTTCCCGCCCCACCCCCTCCTCCCGCCCCCGAGCCCCAGGTTCCCCGAGCTCCACGCGAAGCTCCGCCGGGCCATCGTCCAGGCCGGGCGGCCGGGGAGCCGGCGACCGGGAGGGGGCCTCCCGCGGGCGGCCGGGGGGCCCGGGGTGGAAGAGTTGGCCGGGGAGGCTCCGATGCTGGGCCTCCAGAGGCGTCCAGAGGCGTCCGACGACCCTTCAAAATCTCGCCCCCCCTTCCCTTGCCCTCTGCAGGAGCCCCCCTTCGGGTCCTGCAGCCTGTGGGTGCATGCTTCTTAGAAGCTGCACCACCTGGCCTGTCCACGGCAGCTTAGTGCTGTCTTTGGCACCGCGGTCGATGCCCACGGCACAAAAAGAAACTCCCTTGCCCCCTCCCCCAAAAGAAGTACGCAATCCAGGACCGTTCCCCCAGAAAGCTTCCCTCCCCGTCACCCCGCGGACTGGAAGGTGCGCAGGCTGTTCGAGGGAGCCCACCTGCGTCTGGGCTCGAAGTGGCCTCACGCGGGCGTTTGCATGCCAACTGCTCGATGCAGAGGGAGGAGCAGTTTACCTGTGACCCGCCTGTGGTCTCTAATTTGGGGTCAGGGCTCGGACATCCAACGTGATGATTTCCTTCCGATGCCGAATGCCCAGGGAGGCGGCCTGGCTGCATCGGAGGCAAGTGCGGCTGAACGAAACAGAGGTGACAGGAGGTCCCAGGAGGACTCCAAGAGTTTCCCAATATAAGCGGACACGTCGTTTAAGCCGCGAGCATGTGTTGCACACAGCATCTGGCTACCTCGCCAGCGGAGCAGCCCTGGCCGCGTGACTCTTCTTCGGACCAGAGGTCGGGCCGCCAAAGGAAAGCGGGTCAAGCAAGGAGACAGAGGGAGCGGGGAAGCGAGGAGCCGAGGAGAGGAGAGAAAGAAAAGCCGAGGGAGGGCGACAGGAACCTCGAACCTCGAATCTGAAAAAAAAAAATGATTTTGCTTCGAGCGATCCCCACCGAAACCTTCGGCGTTTGATCCCGACGGTGCTCACGCCCATTGCAACGATGTGCGCGTGGCCCAGTGTCGGCCAGTGCGGCGGTCTGACCAGGTTGCAAGATGCAAGTCCCTGAAATCGAACGACCCCAGAGCCCCTGATGAAAGAAACCGAAACAAGCTGTGGGGCGAAAAACTCACCTGCAAAACGCGTGGGTGAGAGACTCCAAAACACGTCCTGGAAAAATCAGTAGGAGGAAGAGGAGCATAGCGGTAGCAGTAGCAGTAACAGCACTAGAAGTAGTAGCAGTCGAAGAAAAAATAAGAAGACATAGAAGTAGTAGTAGTAGTAGTAGTAGTAGTAAAAGTAGTAGTAAAAGTAGTAGTAGTAGTAAAAGTAGTAGTAAAAGTAGTAGTAAAAGTAGTAGTAAAAGTAGTAGTAAAAGTAGTAGTAAAAGTAGTAGTAGTAGTAGTAGTAGTAGTAGTAGTAGTAGTAGTAGTAGTAGTAAAAGTAGTATTAAAAGTAGTAGTAGTAGTAGTAGTAGTAGTAGTAGTAGTAGTAGTAGTAGTAGTAGTAGTAGTAGTAGTAGTAGTAGTAGTAGTAGTAGTAGTAGTAGTAGTAAGTAGTAGTAGTAGTAGTAGTAGTAGTAGTAGGTAGTAGAGTCGTAGGAGTAGGAGTAGGAGTAGGAGTAGGAGTAGGAGTAGGAGTAGGAGTAGGAGTAGGAGTAGGAGTAGGAGTAGGAGTAGGAGTAGGAGTAGGAGTAGGAGTGGGAGTAGGAGTAGGAGTAGGAGTAGTAGTAGTAGTAGTAGTAGTAGTAGTAGTAGTAGTAGTAGTAGTAGTAGTAGTGGCAGTCTGGCGTGACGTCGTGACGCCTGCCACGTGTGATGCGTTGTCCAATCGGTCCTTGCTCCGCCTGTTTGGTCCAGTGGCCAGTCTGACCTCGGCGCGCACGTCGCGTTTGATAAAATTACAGTACGGGTCATTATGTCATGACGTTCCCTTCAAGACTGTTTTTTTGTTGTTCTAAAGTATGCTCGTCTGCTTTACGGCACCGTGTTAGAACATTGTGGGTTATGTCAGGTTATATTATGTTATGCGTTGTTCAGCGACGTTGGTTACGTTATGTTGAGTTCAGTACAGTATATGATGCCTTGCCTTGTTATGGCATACTTATCCAACGAAGGTATAGTATAAGGTGTCATGTAAAGCTCGTTGCAGTCTGAGTATCAGTAGTGGAAGAGTTATGCTTTAGTCTGCCAGCTACGCTCGGTTATGTCGGGACATGTTGCTTGAGTACCTCTTCTGTCGTGCTAAGTTATGGTATGTGAGTGTGTTGTGTTGTAGTATGTTCTGCCGAGATCTGTCATGGCATGGCTTGCCATGTTTAGGAATGCTGTGAGTCTGTCTCTGAGAATGATAGGCGGTGTCAGTGTGCGAAGTTTTATGTCTGTTCGGTGACGCTATGCTATGCTGTGCTCTGCCATTTCTCTTATGATGTGTAGTGTTACGTTATGCTCTGTAAGTTCCCTGATGGCATTGGATGCGTTGGTTTGGTGTGTCCTATCATGTCCTGTTCTGACATGCTATGAAATAGTGTGTGCTGTCATGTTGTGGCGTTCTGGTATAATATGGTATGCGAACGCCGCGCTCTGTCGTTGCATGGCTTGTCATGTTAAGGAATGTGATTGGCTTTGACGCTGTGCTACGGTGTGGTCTGCGCTGCCATGATATGTTATGGTATGGTATGGTCTAGCATTGTATGGTATGGGTTGCTCTGTTGTGTTATCGTATGGAATGGCGTGTTATGATCGGTGATGTATGATCCAGTATGGCATGGTGTATTGTGATAGCATGTATTATGTGTTGCTATGGTGTAACATGTTGTGCCGCGCTCTGTCATGTTATAAGTTGCCATGTATGTGTTGCGATGCTCTATGGCATGGTATATGTGCTGTGATGCCTTGTTATGATGTGGTGTGGTCTGCCTTCGTGTGGTATGATCTGCTCGGTTCTGCCATGTTATGGCATGGCATGATAAATTATGCTGTGTATGCTCCGACCTGTCATAGCACGTGGTGTTCTGCTGTGCTGTGCTATGATGTGTTATGTCATGGGGTGCGAGGCTGTGGCAGGTTCCGGTTTGGTATGTTCAGTTATGTGATGCTTTGTTATGGTATGCTGAATGTGTCGTGGCACGGAATGCTATGTGTTGTGATGTTGTGTTATGGCATGCACTGTTCTATCCTGATGTGTTATGTTACGATCTGGTCTGACATGGTATAGTATGTTATACTCGGACATGGTATGTCAAGCGGTGTGGTATGATGCTGTGTTCTGTTATAGCTTATAGTGTTGTGTTGTACTACGTTCTGCTATTTGATAATACAGCTCTTTCATGTTATGATTTGTCGGCGCGAGGCGGGATACTAGGGGATTCGGGGGACATGGCGACCTCGCGGCCGCGGTATGCAGAGTGGCGCGAGGCGGGACTCTCGGGGACACTCGGGGGACCTGTGGATCTGGCGGCCGAGTGGCGTGAGGCGGGACTCTCGGGGACACTCGGGGGACCTGGGGATCTGGCGGCCGCGGTGTGCAGAGTGGCGTGAGGCGGGACCCTCGGGGACACTCGGGGGACCTGGGGATCTGGCGGCCGCGCTGCGCAGGGTGGGCAGATAGGGAGGCTTGTTGTCAAAATCTAACGACCACAACCTGTCGGGTTTTTTGTGTTTTTTTCCTTTTTTTGGTCACAGTTGACCGAACCAGTACACACACACAACCTGTCGGGTGGGGAGCGAAGATTCACATGCGACTTTCCTTCCCCAATCCCCCCGGCTCCGCCCGCAAAGTTTTCGGCCGCTCGCAAAGAAGGGGGGAGAACTTCGGAATACACCCCCAGGGGGCTGTTCGCACGCACCCCTACCGAGGATGGACGGCCCACCATCATATATCCCAAGATTTGGGTCCAAAATTTCTTGTCCGGTCGAAACCCCCCCAGAGTCGGGGATTGTGAGGTCGCCATGCCCCCCTGCTGGAAAACACGCCTCGGGGATCGAGGTCTGGGGGGTCGCCCTCGGCAGGGCGTGGCGCGTCGCCGGGCACAGCTTGCCAGTGCGCACCGCGTGTCGCCGAGCGGCGCGCTAGTCCGCTTGCAGGGCGCAGCGTGCCGCCGGGGCCGCCGCCGCGACACGCGGAGCAAAAGGTCCCGACCGTCATCAAAACACGTCGTTTCAGCAAGCGCCAAACGCACACCTCGAGGAGGAGGAGGAGGAGGAGGAGGAGGAGGAGGAGGAGGAGGAGGAGGAGGAGGGAGGAGGCGGGGGAGGAGGAGGAGGAGGAGGAGGAGGACGAGCCTCGAGGACCGAGGCTCGGGGGGGCGCCCCCGCCAGGCAGACGCCGCGGCGAACTGGAGCCTGCTGCGGGGGCGGGCCCGCCGCGGGCTCCGCTTCCGGACGGTCGAGCTGCACGAGTACGGCCCCGGAGGCGTTCGCCCCGGCCCCCTCCCTTCCACGAGGGAGGAGGGAGGAGAGGAGAAGGAGGAGGAGGAGGAGGAGGAGGAGGAGGAGGAGGAGGAGATGAGGGAGCTCGCGGGCTAGCGGGCTGGCCGGCGCCGCCGTGCTGCTGCTGCTGCTCTTGCTGGGCGTCGCGGTCGTCTACCGGTTCCTGAAGCGCGCGGAGATGGTCAGGGTGTGGTCCGCCGCACGAGGAGGAGGAGGACCAGTGGAAACCCAAGACTCATCAACGATGATGCAGTAAGCCTTCCCTCCAAGTTCCCTCTGCATGGGCCCCTGTGAGGAGCTATCCAGAAGGGCTGCGCCCTCATGCCGCCGGCCCCCCTCTCTTAGGATGGGACTTGCCGGAGCTGCGTTGGGATGTCTGGACGCTGACGTGAAGCAATGCCGGGACTTCTTACAAATTGCAGTATATTTCGCAATTACGAATATTGCATAATTTTCAAACGGCATATGGTTTCGAGGGCGCAACTATGGTGTAGTTTACGAGGGCGTATGGCTTGGAGAACGCATCTGTTGCGTACTTTACGAGGTTGTATGGCTTCGAAGACGCGAAGATGGTATAATTTACTATGGTTTATGGCCGCGAGAGTGCGAACATTGTGTAAGTTTATGGCGTCGGGGGCACAAACATTGTGTATTTACGAGGGTGCACTGCTTCGGGGACGCGAATATGGCGTAATTCACTCGGGATGATGGCCTCGGGGACGCGAGTATCATGTATTCTCACGCGTCCCACGCCCCCCAGGAATTCCGAGAACCCTCCCAGGGCGTGGTAAAGAATCCCGCTTGGGGTTCCCACCCCTCGCGCGGACAGCAACATTTAACAGTAAGGAAGCAGAAAGCAGGATTGTAACGGTGGAAGCTGGAAACTGCAACTGGAACAGGAGAGCTGCAATCCTCATCCTCGCAGCTTGGTGGCCCCGCAAAGGGGCCAGCGGACATTCACTGCGGGAAGATCCCCGTTGGAAGACAACCGCTTGGAATTTTTTAACCGCGCCGAAGCACCTCTCCTGGGCTTCCAGCGCCGCGAATCCACGCGAGCTGCTGCGACCTGACGACCCTAGATCCCGCCAGAGCACCATTTCTGGGGCGCCCACACCGCAAATCAACGCGACTGCCGCGCCCTGATAAGCTGAAGTCGTGCCAAAACATTATTCTATCGCTTCGCTCACTCCGCCGGCCCATGGAGCCTCCTCCGAGCTGCGGGCGCGCGCGCGCGCGCCCGCAGCTCGGAGCCCGGGCCCGACGCGGCGGCCGCGAGCTCCGCCGTGTGATGCCCAGGCGGCGCCGCCGAGGAGGGGAAGGAGAGGAATAACGAATGGGGATGGCATGAGGAGGAATATGGTGATCCAGATAAAGATAAGTAGGAGGAGGAGGGAGCGGAGGAGGAGGAAGCGGAGAATGATAAGGAACAGGAGGAGGAGGAGGAGGAGGAGGAGGAGGAGGAGGGGGAGGGGGAGGGGGAGGAGGAGTCTCTGGATGGAGTGTCGTGGCACGATTGGAGCCGATGAAGGTCATCGTCAAGAAGCTTTTGTGGGAGGCTTTGTGGGGCTGCGTGGTTGTGTGGGTCTGAGGCCACTCGGATGGCTGATGGGGTCTCGTGGGAGGCTTCTCGGGAGCGTCTGGAGCGCAGTTGTTGGGCCTCTTGGGGGCCTCCCGGGGTCCTCTTGGGGGCCTCTTGGGGCTTTTTGGGGGGCTGAAGGCTCGGATGTTCGCATCGCGTTCCCCCTTTTCGGCGACTCTTGGGCCGTCTTGGGGGCCCCTTGGGCCGTTTTGGGCGCCTCCTGGTCCCCTCTTAGGACCGTCTTGGGCTGTCCTGGGCGCCTCTTGGGCCGTCTTGCGGCCCTCTTCGGCCGTGTTCGGCCCATCTTGGGGGCCTGTTGGGCCGTCTTGGGCTGAACCCCCAAGAGTCGCAAATGCGAAAAATGTACGTTTTCGTATGGGAATGGACGATTTCTGGTTGTTGAGACTCTCTTGGACGGCCTCTTGAGGCTCTCTTCGGGCTTCTTGGCGGCGGCTTGGGCCGTCTGGAGGCAATCTTGGGCGTCTTGGAACGATCTTGCGGCGACCCAGGGCCTTTCGGACGGTGTCGGGCGCGTCTCGGGGCTCTCTTGGGGCGTTCCTGGGGCGCTCTGGAAAGCCTGGAAGGCAGCGCCGAGAAGGAAAACCATCTCTGGGACCCACTTGGCAGGGACCTGCTCGTGGCCCGTTGGGCGTGCCAAAACATTATTTCTGGGACGCGAACCATAAGAATATTTGAAACTGCAGTGAACTGTTAAGACATATGTGCGCGGCGCCAAGGCGAGAGGCACATGTTGAAAACGAACCGCCCTCCATCCGTGAAGCTGCTGCAAACTTTGAAGACGAATGCGCGCGCGCGTTAAGGCGAGAGCAACGTTTTACGAACATCCCGCCCTCCATCGGTGAAATTGTTGCAAATTTCAAGTTTCAGGATCATCAATGGTGAGGATTTCTCAGGCGAAACGCCCAGCCTTATAAGGAAGCGGGATGAAGGAGGAGGAGGAGGAGGAGGGAGAACCTTTGGAGCCGACTGGGGTGTGAAGTGGCCAGCCATGCTTCCGGCCAGCAGGAAACGGGGGCAGTTTCGAGATTTTGGGTTCGGGCAGGTTTTTGCCTTGTTCGGCCTCATGGGGCCATTTTCGGGACCTGGCACCGACCGTCAAAACGGGATCCGGGATAAAAAATTGCATTGTATGGGCCCAGGGAGGGGCTCGGGGACCAATGTTGAGTGGATTTGGCTTCATCTCCCTCTTGACCGATTTTCTCGGGGCCCATCAAAGTCAGACTCCCCAGCCGCCTCCAAGAAGGAGGCCTTTCCACGAAGTCCTTCCTCGGGAGAAGTTTCCCCCTTGCCTCCGTCACCGATGCCGCATTGAGATGTGGTTATCGCTCCCTCGCGGCCTGGGCCCTTTTTTCTGTTTTCGCCTCCGTCCGCGTTTGCCAGACCACCCTGGCGTGCCGCCTGGTTGCACAAGCATCGGCAGGATCGACATGAGGAGGAGGAGCAGGAGGAAGGAGGAACCTTCGCTTCAATTCCGCTTCTTTGTACTGCTGCACTTGTTGCTGCGAGCACGTGTGTGTTGCATGTGTGTCTTGCATGTGTGTGTTACATGTGTGTGTGTGTGTTTTTGTGTGCGTGTGTGCGTGTGTGTGTGCGTGTGTGTGTGTGTGTGTGCGTGTGTGCGTATGTGTGTGTCTGTGTGCGTGTGTGTGCGTCTGTGTGCGTCTGTGTGCGTCTGTGTGCGTCTGTGTGCGTCTGTGTGTGTCTGTGTGTGTCTGTGTGCGTCTGTGTGCGTCTGTGTGCGTCTGTGTGCGTCTGTGTGCGTGTGTGCGTGTGTGCGTGTGTGCGCGTGTGCGCGTGCTCGTGTGCGCGTGTGTGCGTGTGTGCGTGTGTGCGTGTGTGCTTGTGTGCGTGTGTGCGTGTGTGCGTGTGGGCGTGTGGGCGTGTGGGCGTGTGGGCGTGTGCGCATGTGCGCGTGTGTGCGTGTGTGCGTGTGTGCGTGTGCGCGCGTGTGCGTGTGCGCGTGTGCGCGTGTGCGCGTGTGTGCGTGTAAGCGTGTAAGCGTGTAAGCGTGTAAGCGTGTAAGCGTGCAAGCGTGTAGGCGTGCAAGCGTGTAAGCGTGTAAGCGTGTAAGCGTGTAAGCGTGTAAGCGTGTAAGCGTGTGAGCGTGTGCGTGTGTGCGTGTGTGCGCGTGTGCGCGTGTGCGCGTGTGCGCGTGTGCGCGTGTGCGCGTGTGCGCGTGTGCGCGTGTGCGCGTGTGCGCGTGTGCGCGTGTGCGCGTGTGCGCGTGTGCGCGTGTGCGCGTGTGCGCGTGTGCGCGTGTGTGTGTGTTTGTGTGTTTGTGTGTATGTGTTTGTGTGTTTGTGTGCTTGTGTGTTTGTGTAGTTGTGTGGTTGTGTGTTTGTGTGTGTGTTTGTGTGTGTGTTTGTGTGTGTGTGCTTGTGTTCTCGTGTGTTTGTGTGATTGTGTGCTTGTGTGCTTGTTTGCGTGTGTGCGTGTGTGCTTGTGTGTGTTTGTGTGCTTGTGTGCGTGTGTGCGTGTGTGCTTGTGTGCGTGTGTTAGTGTGTGCGTGTGTGCTTGTGTGCTTGTGTGCTTGTGCGCGTGTGTGCGTGTGTGCTTTTGTGCTTGTGTGCTTGTGTGCGTGTGTGCGTGTGTGTGTTTGTGCTTGTGTGCTTGGGTGCTTGGGTGCTTGTGTGCTTGTGTGTGTGCTTGTGTGCGCTTGTGCTTGTGTGCGTGTGTGCTTGTGTGCTTGTGTGCTGTTGTGCTTGTGTGCGTGTGTGCCTGTGTGCTTGTGTGCGTGTGTGCGTGTGTGCTTGTGTGCGTGGGTCCTTGTGTGTGTGTCTGTGCTTGTGTGCTTGTGTGCGTGTGTGCGTGTGTGCTTGTGTGTTTGTGGGTGCTTGTGTATGTGTGTGTGTTGGTGCGTTTGTGTGTTTGTGTGTTCGTATGGTTGCGTGTTTGTGTGTGGGTGTGTGGGTGTGTGGGTCTGGGTGCGGGGGTGGGTGCTGGGGTGGGTGTGGGTGTGGATGTGGGTGTGAGTATGGGTGTGGGTGCGGGTGTGGGTGCGTGTGTGTGTGTGTGTGTGTGTGTCCTGGTGCCGCTGTGGTTGCGGCTGCAGCTGTGGTTTCGGTTGCAGTTGCGGTTGCGGTTGCAGTTGCGGGTGTTGGTGCGGGTGGAAATGCGGGTGCGGGTGCAGGTGGGAGTGCGGGTGGATGCGCGGGTGCGCGTGTGCGTGCGCGTGCGCGTGTGGTTTGGTGTGTGTGTGTGCGTGTGTGTGTGTGTCCGTGTGTGTTGGTGCGTGTGCGTGTAAGCGTGTGTGTGTGTGTGTGCGCGTGTGTGAGCGCGTGTGCGCGTGCGCGTGCGCAGGCGTCTGTGTGTGTGTTTGTGTGTGGGTGTGCGTGTGTGTGTGCGTGTGGGTTTGGGATTGTGTGTGGGTGTGTGTGTGTTTGTCTGTGTGGTTGTGTGGGTTTGTGTGTGCGTGTTTGTGTGTGCGTGTGTATGCGCGTGTGTGGGTGTGTGTGTGTGGGTGTTTGTGGGCGTGCGTGTGTGTGAGAGAGAGTGTGTGCGTGAATGTGTGTGTGTGAGTGTGAGAGTGTGTGTGGATGTGTGCGTCTGTGCGTGTGTGCGTGGGTGCGTGCGTGCGTGCGTGCGTGCGTGCGTGTGGGTGTCTGTGCGTGTCTGTGTATGTGGGTGTGTGCGGGTGTGTGCCCTTGTGCGCGTGTGCGTGTGTGCGTGTGTGCGCGTGCGTGTGTGTGTGTGTGGGCGCGTGTGTCCGTGGGTGTGTGCGTGTGTGCGTGCGTTTGCTTATGTGTGCTTATGTGTGTTTATGTGCGTTTGTGTGTGAGAGAGAGTGTGTATGAGAGAGAGAGTGCATGAGTGTGTGAGTGTGTGGGTGTGTGAGTGTGCGGGTGTGTGAGTGTGTGAGTGTGTGCGTGTGTGGGTGAGTGGGTGTGTGTGTGTGCGGGCGTGTGTGTGTGAATGTGTGTGTGCGTGTGCGCGTGCGCGCGCGTGTGCGTGTGTATGCTGCGTATGTGTGTGTGTTGTGTGCTGTGTGTGCGTTGTGTGTGATGTGCGTGTGCTATGTGCGGATGGTTGTCTGATTATGTGTGTCAGTGTGTGGTTGTACGTTTCTGTGTGGTCGTGTGTGGTCGTGTGGTTGTGTGGTTGTGTGCGTGTGGGTGTGTGTGTGTGGTTGTGCGTGTGTGTATTTGCGTGTGCGTGCGTGTGCGTGTGTGAGCGTGTGTGTGCGTGTGTGTGTGTGCGGTCGCGTGTGTTTGCGTGAAGGTGTGCATGTGTGTGTGCATGTTTGCGTGTGTTCGTGTACTTGGTGTGTAGGCTTGTGTGTTTGTGTTTGTGTACCTGTGTGCCCGTGTGTTTGTGTCTGGTTGGTTGTGTGGTTGTGTGTGTGCTTGTGTGTGGTGTGTGTGGTGTGGTGTGTTGTGTGTAGTGTGTGTTGGCGTGGTGCGGGGTGTGTTGTGTGTTGCGGGTTGTGCCTTGTGTCGTGTGTCATGTGTGTTGTGTTGTTTGGTTGTGTGCTTGTGGTTGTGTATGTATGTGTGGTGTGTTCTGTCGTGGCGTGCTGCGTTGTTGTATGTTATGGTGTGCGTGTGTTGTGTTGTTTGGTATGTGCGCGTTGTGTCGTGTCTTGCCATGCCGTATCGTCGTGCGTTGTGTGTTGTTGTTCGTGCGTGTGTTCGATCAGATCGCCAGGCGCGGTTTTGCCTTTGGTGTCCTGACCTTGCCTCGCGCGTGAATGCGCTCCGAGCGCCAAGTCCCGCCGTGCGCCGCTCGTGTACCCTATGCCGTCCCACCTTTCTGCCAAGCCGTTCGCTCGCCTCCCCGCGCCTATCACCCACGCAGGACCCTCGCAGGACCCACGCAACCAACCACACCCACCTCCACCTTCCGCCTTGTCCTCCTCGTCTCATCCTCCTCCTCGTTCTCTTCCTTCTTGCTCGTGCCCCTCCCCTCGTCCCTCCTCCCCCATTCCTCGTCTATCCGCCCTCCCCTCTCCGCCCTTCTCTCTCCTCCATCCTCCCTAGTCCTTCCCCTGGAATGACTCCCCTGCCGGCGTTGAGCGAGCGAGCTCCCAACTCCCGTTCTCCCTCCCTCCCTCCCTCCCCCCCAATGCCTTCGCGCCCCAGGCAGCATCAAGGCTGGACATTACGACGCAGGCAGTTTGGTGACCATCGACGTCATGTTGTCCCAGCCAGGTGCTGATGATAGCGGGCGTTGAAAACGAAGGACGAAGGAGCCCATGCACCAAACCTCGAGGGGAAGGGAAGGGGCATTGGTCTCTGCCGAAGTGAAAGGTCGGGAGCATGTGCACCGCTTCGCCTGGCTGGAGGACGGAGAAAGAACTCTTGACGTGCCCAGGCGAGTTGCCTCTCAGAGTCCCCTCGGATGTCTCCTGGAAGTTGTTTGGAAGCCTCTTGGAGCGTCTTGGGGGCATCTTGGCGGTCCCGGGGGCATCTTGGAGCGTCTTGGGTGACTCGAGGAGCTTCGTGGGGCCTCTCGGGGGTATATATGGCACTTGTTGGAGGCATCTTGAGCACCTCTTGGGGCCTCCTGGGCGCCTCTTGGGGTCCTCTTGAGGCGCTCTTGGGAGCCTTGGGAGCGCTCTTGGGGCCATCCTGGAGGAGATCGATCAACAAAGATGGGAGCTCCAATTACGGCCCCCCCTCGGGAGCCCCGAACATCGCCGCTTGGGCCCCTATTGGGGCACTCTTGGAGCGCTATTGGGCGCTCTCGGGGCCGTCTTGGGGCTCTCTTGGGCCTCTCTTGGGGCCTTCAGGGGGCCTTCTTGGAGCTGCCTTGAGGCCTCGGAAGGCCATCGGAAGCGAAAAGGCGAGCAGGCAAAAAGCATTGATTTTCCGTAGGTGTTGAAGGATATTGGCTCTTGGCGGCCTCCTGGGGAGGCTCCGTGGCCACTCGGAGCCGTCTTGGAGCGGTCTTGGGGCCTCTTGGCGCATCGTGGGAGCCATAGTGAGCCATCTTGGAGGTCATCTTGGGCTCTCTGAGGCCATCCTAGAGCCATCTTGGGTCATCTTGGATGCTCTGACCGCCGAAATCTCCCCCTCCAAGTCCAGGGGAGGGGGTAGGGGGTAGGGGGAGGGGTAACCCCTCCCCAAAGGGGAAGAAAAGGGTTGGAATAGGAGCCTCTCTAGACCACCTACGCCCAGAGGGCTGGTGGGACTCAAATGTTCCCGCCTTTCCCCCCCCCCCCAAAAAAAAAACCGCTCTGCTACGCGTGAGAGGTGGCGCCGCCGCCGCAGGCGCAGTTGGCGACGAAGCCCAACCGCTTGAAGGCGACGTCGTCTGCTGCGCCGACGGAGCAGGCGACAGCCAGCCCTAACAGCGATGCGCCTTCAGTAGGCCCATCGCCACCAGGGTCGCCTGCTGGTGCTTATGTGGCAGCAGGCCCATCGCAACCAGGGCTGCCTGCCGCTGCGCCTGTTGCAACAGGCCCATCGCGCCGCCGCCATCCAGGCTTGGCGGCTACCCAGCGCCACCAATGCCGCTGCCATTTCAGCCTGGCGACGACGGGCTCGGCGCCCTGCGTGGCGTCGGTGGAGTGCCTCCTGCAGGCCATGTTGGCGATGCAGTGGCTTCCGACCAGTTCAACATCGCGATACAGGCCATGATGGCGCGACCTCAGAGACCATGTTCCTTCAGCCCGCTGCAGCCGAAGCTGCCAGGTGCCGCTGCCCCTTCGCTGGCGGCAAACACAACGGGCGCCGTGCAACAACTGCACTCCCTTTATGTCTCGCAACGCACCAGCGACGGGAAGCGGATTGATGGTAAAATGGTTTCCGTTGCCAGTGCCAGACAGAGATTTGCGTTTTTGCTTGCAGTGGGATGGCGGACTGGAGTAGGAGCATCTTCAGTATGCGTCTCACTTAGTCATGGACATCTTCGGGTGCGACACGAGCACCGTCGAGGAAGGCGAGCACGCGGACTGGACCTTCGAGGAGGATTTGCAGGTATCGGCGATGTCCGCCGCGCCCCCACGAACCAACTTGTACGCTGGCACATGCGCATTAGGCGCTGCCAGCAACATCAGGTTGCGAAGAAACTGCGCGCGCATGACACTGGCACGGGCAATCGCGGGGCAATTCCGCGAATTCGGCTCCGCTTTCCAGCGCAGCCACTTTGCGCTCGCGAACCGCTTGCACGAGGCCGAGGCCAGCAAGCGGATGAGGATGGAAGCCATGGCGACAGGAGCAGTGCAGGCCGCGCTGTCGGAGTGCATTGAGGCCGCCGCCGTCGCCGTTGCCTTCGCTGCCCAGGGCAGGGTGGACCCTGTAGGCCCGCCGGCGCTCCCGCGCAGCCGTGCCCCCAGGGCCGCCGCCTGGGCCACCGCCGCACCTGCTCGCGCCGCTGCTGCCTCTGCGAGGCGCAGCAGCGGCCACGCGGGCCACCGCCGCCGCCGCGGGGACGCCGCGTGGAGGGCGGCGCTCGGGGCCGCGACGGCCGTCCTGCCAGAGTTGCGCGCGCCGGCGCTGGCGGCGGCGCAAATGGCCCGGCCGCATGCGAGCGGGCCGACCCCTGGGCGTCGATGCAGGGCGCCGCCGCGCCGCAGTTATGCGCCGCAGCGCCCGCCGCCCGCGCTCGCGCCCGTCGGCGGAGGGTCGTGGGCGCTGCTGCAGGATACGGCTGCGCCGCAGCCCGTGCCGCAACTCAGGAGGGAAAGAAACACACAGACACAATTAATCGTCGACTCCCAAGAAAGCATGCAAAAATATGGGAAGTGGGGGGGAAGACAAAAAACCCAAAAATATTTGAAAATATGGGGAATCTTTTGATTTGTGTGTATTTATGTGTGTGTGTGTGTCCTTGGGCCCCTTGAGCAACAGCCGCCGTCGGCGGAGGCTCCCGCTGGCAGAGGTGGCGCGGCCGCCCCCCAGAGGCCGTCCCCAAGTGCTCGCACGCTCGCAGCAGGGGCGCCCGCGCAGCGCCCGGAGGACCCCTTCTCCGTGCGGAGGACTTGGCATGGAGCCAGCGCTTGTCCCTGCTGCACCAGGTGCAACGCCTGGTCGTCTTGCCTCGTCGCTCTGTCGCCTCCCCTCTCGTTTCCTGTCCTCCCGCTTTGTCGTTTCTGCGCTTTGGGGTTGTCGTTGCGTCCCCCTCGGCCTCGTCTTCCTCCTCCTCCTCTCCCTCGTTCCCTCGTCGCCCTCCCCCCCCAAAAAAAACGAAATCCGTCGTAACGCTCGGCGGGTGGAAAAAAAAGGTGCAACGCCTGGTCTAACATATCGCACTTGTCCTCCACGCGGCATCTCGAGAGGCCAGCCGGCGCCCGGCCTGGGCCCATCCTCCCCTGCGCGGCGCTTGCGGCCCCAGCGCGGACTGCGGAGGCCACCTCGCCGATGGCCCCGTGGCTGACG
>CAUYUJ010003791.1:2500-7500 GCA_963575745.1 Prorocentrum cordatum | reverse complement strand
CCGGCGAATTTTTTGTCTTGACCACCAGAAAGAATTTCGAACAACAAGAGAAAGTAACGAAACTTGAAGGTTCCCACGTGTCGGGCCCTGGGAGGCGAAAATCTGCCGACACTGCTTCGACACTTTTTCTGGGTGCTCGAGTTGTTGCTCTGGGCTGTGGTCCTGAAGTACGATGGGCGCAGCATACAGTCGGCCCGGATTAGTAGGTCGACCCTGCCAAATCAAGGGTACCTTTGTGTCCTGTGTCTCGCGACCTGTGCCTCCTGCATTCCTATGGCCATGTGGCCCTCGGAAGGGCCTGGTGTCCTCCCGCGTGTCCCGTGCAGTCGAGCCCGACTGCACCATGGGAGCAACACGATTCGAACCCTCAAAGGTGTGGACTTCGCTGGGTCTGGGGGCGGCTCCATCATATCCTCATAATTCTAAGTAACACACTCATCATCAGCTTACCACCTCCTTTCTCCTCCTCCTCTCCTCCTCCTCCTTACATGACTATACTCATTTCGTTCAGAATCCTACTCCTCAATACTACTACTACTCATACCGCCGCCTTATCCGCCTCCTCCTCCTACTCTTCCCTCCTCATCTACTCCTCCGCCTCCTCCTCCTCCTCCTCCTCCTTCATTCCTCCCTCCTCTCCTCCTCATCCTCCTCCTCCTAATCATCCTCTCCTCCCTCCTCCTCTCCGCCTTATCCTCCTATCCTCTCCTCTTCCCTCCTCCTCCCTCCTCCACATCCTACATCGCTCCTCCTCATCCTCCTAACTCACATCACCTTCCTTCCGCTCCTCCTCCTCCTCCTCCTCCTCCTCCCTTCCTCCTCCTCGAACCCTCAAAAGGTGTGGACTTCGCTGGGGGCGGCCTCGCGCTCCCCCAGCGGCGGGGCTCGCCCTGGGTCGCCTCCTTGGGCCACCGCGGCGCCGTGGCCTTCGCCTCCCACCGGCGGCACCACGTGCAGCCCGTCCGCGCAGGAGGGCGCCGAGAGCTTCCTCTCGGGCCTGCTCGGGGGGGCTCGGGGGAAGTCGGGCAGGTCCCTCCACAGGAGGAGCACTCATAAAGGATCGAGAAAATGATCTGGGGACGATTTTTTTGTTACTATGTTTGACCATTTGGGGATATGTTTTGACCACTTGTTCCATCTGTCGTCCGAAAAATCCACCTGCAGGAGGATGCGCCCGACCGCGGGCTCGGGGTGCAGAGGCATCGGGCGGGGATGTCCCGGGGAGGCGCACCTCTCAGGGCGAACAGTGGCACAAGTCGGGGGCGGAAAAGAGGGGGGTGACAGGTCTCATTTCGATGCCGCCGATCCGATTCGATTCGATGTCGACGGATTCCGATTCCGATTCGAGTCGATTTCGGATTGCGATTTGGTGTATAATTTCTCATTGGAGGCCTACTAGCCCGCCGATCTCTGCCGAGTCGACTTTTTCCGACTCGGCTGCCGACTTCCGCCGATCCGATTCATTCCGATCGCCGATCCGACTTACCGATTCGATCCTGGACTCTCCTGGGGGTGATGACTAGGGGGGGGGGATATCATGGCGTGGGCCATGATATTTCCCCAGATTTCATGGCGCTTCTTCTGATTCATTACGTCCATGGCCCAACCCCCCCCAAAGGGGCCGGACACATGCCGCGGCCATGGTTTGCGCCCCCCCCTTTTGGACGCCCCCCTCTTTGACGGCCCCCCCCGAAATAAACATAAAAAAAACTCTGAGCACTCTGAGCGTTCCGCGCGGGTTTCTCGAGTCGGCGCTGGACCGCCATGGCGGGCGCCTCCGGCGCCGACCCCTGGCGCGCTCCGGCGGCCAGCGAGGGGGATCAGCGCGCCAGCGCGGCTCCAGAAAGCCCTGCGGACCTCCGAGTTTGTATGGTTTCTGGTCATCGTTCGTTCCCCCTCCGCCTCCTCCTACTTCCTCCTTCCTCCTCCTCCTCCTCCTCATCCTTCCACCTCCTTACTTCCTCCTCGCCTCCTCCTCCTCCTCCTCCTCCTCCTCCTCCTCCTCCTCCTCCTCCTCCTCCTCCTCTCCTCCTCCTCTGTCATCACCCCTCGAGATCCAAGGCAAGCTTTCCCCGCGACGCGGCGGCGCCCCAGGACCCCAAGAGTTCCACGTTCGCGCCGAGCCTGGCGGCTGCAAGCACAGAAGTCTGACCCCGTGGGCCGCGTTGCGCGCGTCGACAAACACTTAAAACTTGCGTTTGAATTCGAGGAGGGTTGTAGGTAGGACGGGAACGATGTCATGGTAGAGTTGGCTCAGGATGATTTCAAGGAGTTCCAAGAATGTCTGGCGGCCCTCGTTTCTGCAGCACGTGTGGAGCATCAGGAAATTCTTGGAATTCTGAAAGTATTGGAAATCTTGGAGCGCATCATCATCATCAGCATCCTCATCATCATCATCACCATCATCATCATCATCAGCATCATCAGCATCAGCATCAGCATCAGCATCATCATCATCATCATCATCATCACCACCATCATCATCATCATCATCATCATCATCATCATGACCTCTTGCCCCTCTGCGTGAGACTCGGATTCGTCGGAACTCGGGCCCGTTCTGGGTTTTGACGGTCCAGATTCCGTCGGATGTTTACAGCGGGAGTTCGCGTCAAATTTCAGGCTGAGTTTCGTCATTTTCTTGACGGCCCCGACAGGCCAACCCGAGTCGCCCGAGCCCGAGTCTTGCGTCTCCCTCTGGAGCGCTGTCCCAGAGGAGCGCAGATGGTCGCGCTTCGCGCCTCGCGGCTCGTGCTGGAGAGGCGCTCCATCTCCAGGGCGGCGGCGCGAGAGCGCGAAGATCACCGCGCATCTTGGCATCGCTCGGACGTGTGCTGCATTCTTTCTCGGCGAGAAGCATCGAGGACCATCCTGGACCATCGAGCAAAAAAAAAACACGCACGAAACCGACAAATGCACAGGAGGTGGACGTCCGAGCGACGGCAGGACATCGTGGGGCGCGTCCGCGCGCCGACAGATTGTGTTCGCGCATCTGTCCACGACGAACCCGTCGCCGCCGCGCTGGGAAGATCACGTCCAGTCGAGCACCCTCATCAACGGCGCGTGCCCCATGCCCTGTGCCCCATGGGGCATGCCCCATGCCCAGTGGAGCGTGCCCCATGCTCAATGACCCATCCCATGCCCTGTAGGGCATGCCCCTTGCTCCATGCCACATAGGGCACGCCAAGTGCCCCATGCCCCATGCACCGCATGGGGCGTGCCCCATGTGCGTGCTCCGTCCCTGTGCCGCATGGGGCGTGCCCCATGGGGCCGCCGAGTCTGTGTTGTTATGCTTTCACCGAGGGCCGCCCCCCCTCGTGGGCCATGCCAACGCTTTAATGTTGTTAGATTTCGGGTTGCCTGTTGTGTTTTTTCTCTTCGGCCCGAACGCACGCCTCCCAGGGATAGTCCGATGCGTTTGGTTTCTCATGTTATGGGCCAGCCCCTCCGTCGTCTTCGCGTGATGTGCCTCCCTCAGCAGACGTCGTCGCTGGGCCGACTTGGGGCTTCCTCGGGCTACTATCGGGACTTTGTTTTTTGTTCGGTTGGGGTTTCGGCCCTTTTTGAGTTACCGTTGCGCGGGCCCACGCGGACGCAAGTTTCCCTACCTTAGTGTTTCCAGCTTCCCCGTAGCCCGCAGCATAGCTTGCCTGTCTCGTTCGTTGCGTGCCTCCGCTGCAGAGGCAGTCCCTCTTCAATTCTGGATGGTGTGCTGTGGCTCTGGGCCCACCGTTTCCTGTGCGACATGCAGGGGCACCGGCACCTTGGGCGCAAGTGTTTCCGAACGTGTTGGACAATGACATGAGATCGGCCATGGCACGGCATGACGAGCAGACTGTGTTCGGCGAATTTGCCGTGACGGTTGCTAGTGTTTACAGCGCTCGTAATGTTTGGCGAAGTTCGGGGGCCTTCCTGAGACACCTAACTATAAATGTGTTCGGGCGAATGCGCGAAACAAGTCATATTCCACTGCTCGGAATCATTATGGCAGCTGTTCGGCGCACAGTGTCCCGAACACAAGCCCGACTGCAATTGTTTGCAGCATGTGCATATGATGATCGTGTTCATGCGTGCGTAGCATTGGTGCTGCTGTGTCCCGAAACAGGACACGATGCTGAAGGCCACCATCTAAAGTGTACGTGGGGTGAGTATGGAAAGGCTTCTGTCCTTCTACGCAGAGCCAGTTGAAAACCAAGCAGGACATCAAAAATAGCGTGATACAGAAGAGCCGAGTGCCTAATTGTCTTGTCTATATTCCTGGACACGTGTGCAGTCTGAGTGCTTGATTTGCTGGGCGTCGTACTTCGCCTCGGCATGCTATGATAAGAAATGTCCGGGAGGTGACGAGCGAACGTGTGTAGTTGACAGGGTAGCAGAGCGTTTGAGGGCCACCACCGAATTCAAGGGAGCCTTCCCAGGAGTCCGTGCAACGTCCCGGCGTGTGGTGCTGGTCGCCGAGATGTGGGACTGCCTGGGCGAAGGAGGCTACAGAGGAGGAGGAGGAGGAGGAGGAGGAGGAGGAGGAGGAGGAGGAGGAGGAGGAGGAGTGGGGGGAAGCAGCAGCAGCAGCAGGACGAGCAGGAGGAAGCAGCAGCAGCAGCAGCAGAAGGGGGGGCAGCAGCAGCAGCAGGAGGAAGCAGCCGCAGCAGGAGGGCAGCGCCAAGAGGAGCCGCAGGCACGAGCTGGTGGAGCGCGGGGCGGCGACGGAGCACCGGGAGGAGAAGGAGGAGGAGCAGCACAGGGCCCGTTTCGATGCCTCCGATTCGATCCGATTTCGATGGCTTCCAGTTCCGATTCGATTCGACTTGTGATTCCGATTTGGGTTCTGACTTCTCATTTCGGGGGTGGACAGAACCCCCAACAGTGACACGTCGATTAGTGAATTGTCCGTTTCCGGTTCTCGAGAGGGCGCCGCGGCCGTTATCTTCCAGGCTTGCGCCCGCCAGGTTTGGGCCTCAAGTCGTTTTCACTAAACCACGCTTTACTAAAGGGAGGTCTGT
>CAUYUJ010003790.1:40000-75723 GCA_963575745.1 Prorocentrum cordatum | reverse complement strand
CCTCCCCCTCCTCCTCCTCCTCCTCCTCCTCCTCCTCCTCCCCTATTCCTCTTCCTTATAGATAACTCCTCCCTGCCGCACCTCGAGGCCAGTTATTAGGGCGGGCCGGGCATTTCGCCTGAGACTTCCTCACCCTTTATGACCTTGAAGCTTAAACAGTGGCAACAGCTTTACAGATGGAGGAGGGCGGGTTGTTTTCAAAATGTGGCTCTCGCCTGAGCGCCGCGCGCATTCGTTACAAACATGTGAACGAGCTTCACGGATTGAAAGCGGGTGGTTTCCAAAATCTGGTTATCGCCTTTGGCGCCGCGCACATTCATTTTAAACATTTGCAAGAGTTTCACGTATTGAGGGCGGGTGGTTTTCAAAATGTGGCTCTCGCCTCAGCGCCGCGCACATGCGTTTAAAACAATTGAAAGAGTTACACGGGTTGAGGGTGGGTCGTTTTCAAAATGTGGCTCTCGCCTCAGCGCCGCGCACATTCGTTTTAACAGTTTGCAAGAGTTTCACGGATTGAGGGCGGGCCGTTTTCAAAATGTGGCTCTCGCCTTAGCGCCGCGCGCATTCGTTTTAAACATTTGCAAGAGTTTCACGGATTGAGGGTGGTTCCTTTTCAGCGGCTCTCGCCTCAGCGCCGCGCGCATTCGTTTGTTCGGTTTGCAAGAGTTTCACGGGTTCCCACGATCAACCCCTCCAAAATGGCGTTTTGGAAGGATTCAGGATTGTGCGGGCGCAACAGTTATGTTGATTCGCTGTGTTGAAGTCTCCAAAATGGCGTTCTGGCACGGTTCCGGATCGTCAAGACGCAGCAGTCAGGTGGATACGTGGCGTTGAAATTCCGACAACAATGTTTTAGCACGCCTCAGGATCTTCAAACTGATGTCTTCCAACGAGGCAGTTCCCTCAATGGCAATGAACCGTTCTAGGGCCCTCTGAAGAGGGAGCTCGGAGCTCAGAGGGAGGGTTAATTCCAATATCGTTGATGACTCTTGGGTTTCCACTGGTCCTCCTCCTCCTCCTCCTCCTCGCTCCTCCTCCTCCTCCTCCTCCTCCTCCTCCTCCTCCTCGCCCCTCCTCGCCCATCCTTGCTCCTCCTTGCTTTTCCTCGCTCCTACTCGCTCTTCCTCGCTCCGGTCCGTTTTTTTGTTGTTGGGGGGTCTCGGGTAATTGAAATATATGCATGGGAGTATCGCCACAGTTCACTACACGAGTTTGCCCGTTGCAGGTTGGTTCTCGTGGCGTTCCTGCTTTACTTGGCGACCTGTTGATTCCCATTGCAGTGGCAGCCGCGATGATTTGAGATCTTGTGGTCGCACTTTCCTTTCCTACAAAAGCCAGCGTTTGCTGTGCCGTTCGACACGTTCCTGTGCGATACGTTTCCTTGCTTTGCTCAGCTGCTAGCATTCTGTTGCAGTTCAGTGCGCTGGGTGGCGTTGCATTGCTTGGCGTTGCATTCACAAGATGCCATCACGGAGCCTGGCCTCGGGGTGCCAGCGACACCGGCCTTCGCGCACACTCATAATAGCTAAGTCCTTCGGGGGGCCCTGGCTTGGCAAAGATCTCTGCGCAAGCCACTCTCCCGTGTCATGCGTTCCAGACAGAGCCTCGCCTTCGAGCAATCGAGGGAGTTGACACCTCTTCCTCGGCGGTAGGCGGCAGAAGGCCAGCGGAAGGCGGCGGAAGTCAAATGAGGCCGCCTCCGCTGGCAGCCAGCGGAAGGCCAGCGGAAGCTGGCGGAAGCAAAGTTCGTTGCCCAAAGAGATGCCCAATTTTGGAGGAGCAGGGTTTCGGGAGCCCGCCATGTGAGCCCCTGTCCACCGATGGGCGTCCTTCTGACTCTCGCCCCCTCCTCGGCAACCCAGGCGCTAGTCTCTGTTCGGTCTTCGCGAGCGGGTGCGGGCTGGTGGGGATCTACTGGGGGTGCTGCTGCATTCGATCAGGGCGCTCGGTCCTTGACCGAACCCCTACCCCTTCTCCCCATCCCGCCATCCCTCCTCGTCTTCTCCCCTCCGTCGTCCCCTCAGCCCTTCCACCCTCCCCGGAAGGCCCCCGAATCGCCTGGAGCTTCCAGAGTGGAGGGAGGCTTCGACCTCCAGATCGGATGTCCACCTCCAGAGCGGGGTCCGGGACCCCAACGTGGGGGGAGTCTCCTTTATTATTCTGGTTTCAGAGGTGACCGAAATATTACCACCAACACCGAAATCGAGGATCATCTCCCCCCTGTGGAGGTAAACCCCCTGCGTTGGTGTCGGTGCCAATTCCCAGGCCTCCAAGCTTGGGGCCCTCTCCCAGACCTCCGACGGACTGATCTGGCCCACCCGGCTGCAGACATCCTTCGAGTTCTGAATCTCGGCCGCCGTCTCGGGAAGCTGGCCTGCATGGGCAGGGCTCTCGTGATGCGGTTGCCTTACGATCGGGGGCGGAAAAGAGGGGGTGATGACTAGGGGGGGGGGATTTCACGGCGCGGGCCATGATTTTTCCTCAGATTTCATGGCGCCTCTTCTTATTTCATTACGTCCCAGGCCCCCCCCGCTGGGCCGCGCAAATGCCGCCAGTCATGATTTGCACCCCCCCCTCTTGGACACCCCCCTCTTGGCCGCTCCCGATACGAGAGGCAGGCGAGGCAGGCGAGGCACGCGCCGGCGAGTGCTTCCGGGGAGTCTCTGCAGGAAGCTCCGCGCCGGAGAGCCCGGCGCCGCGCCGTGCCCGCCAGACAGCCTGGCGCCTGCGGCGGCCTTCTGGCTCCCCCCTCGCCGCGGGCTCAAAGCCCATCCTTTGGTCCTTGGCCCCGGCAGGCAGGCGGCGGGGGGGGGCGAGGCTCGAGGTTCTGGGCTCGAGAAGGTTGTTTGCCTGTCTCGGCCTCCTGGAGCCTGTGGGAAAAAAACACACACACACGCACACACACACACACAAAACACACAACAACACACAAAACATACAAAACACACACACAGTGTGGGGAAAAACCACACACTGTGGGAAACAAAACACACAAAACACACACTTCCGCACACTTCCGGGCCCCAGGACAGTCAAAAAACGGATCCGGGGTGGAAAATTGCATCAGATGAGCCCCGGGAAGGGTCGACCGATTTTGACCCGATTTGCCCGCACCCTTCCGCCTTTGACCATTTTTCTCAGAGGCCATACAGGTCAGCCCCCCTGGCCGCCTCCAATCTCCACCCCCCCCAGCGTGCTGGACAAATCATGCCGTTCTTGGAGTAGTTGTCCTCCAAGAGGGGGAGAAGTGTCAATGAGACGCTGCCGTGGAGGGCCCGTCCGCGCGCCGCTCCATCGTCCTTGTCCGAAAAAAGCACCGTGCCTCCCCAGCACTGGCGCGCTGACGGGCTCCCCCCCAGCGGCGTGTCATCGATACTGTTTTTGCTCAGCCAGTCCGTGGGCATGTGTCAACATGTTTCGGGGGCTACCAGAGGCTCTCGGGCCCCCGGGTGCTCCCGACCAGCCTCGCCTCGTCGCGAGCTCTCCTGGGAGCCGAGGCTCGTCCCGAGCGGCCGCGTGAGGTCTGAGCCCACGGCCCGAGCGAAGGCAACCGTGGGCGGGACGAGGATGTCCGTTGGTCGGGCTGGGCCTCTGCAGACCCGCTACAGGCCCCCGGGGGGCCTGTAGGAACAACACGCGGCGCGGAGGAGTCGGTGGAAAGATGGGGTCGTGAGCTTTGAGCCTTGCGGGCTACAGTCGAACCTCATAGCAAGGACGCACGGATGTCCTTAGGGTGCCTTTGCTTCCTTTCCTCTGCGGCCCGTCCTTTGCGGTTCTCGCTGGCCAGCCCTTCAGGGTGTTGGCAGTCCGCCGCCCAGAAAGGCCAATTTCGGCGTCCAAGGCCCTTGCGTCCTTACCGCCCGTCTTTCCTATCGATCTCGACCGTTGATCGATCTGGGCGTCGGCGGTCTTGCCCTGGACGCCCACCAATGCCCGCCCCCCTTGGTAAAGGCCTGCCTTCTCTGGAGCCGGGGGGAGGGGCAGAGTGTCACTGACGCGCCGCCGCTGCAAGGGCGCCCTCGAGGGCGCGAAGTTATTCGCGCTTCGCGCTTCGCGCTTCGGCTCCGATTCCTCCTCGTCCTCCTCTTCTCCCCTGGGAGGCGGCGCGAGAGCGCGAAGTTATTCGCACTTCGCGCTTCGCGCAGCGCGAAGCGCGAAGTTGGGAGCCCTTGCCGCTGAGGGCACGCTCTGGGAGACGAGCGCATGCCCTTCAGCAGCGACGCGCCGATGGGTTCCCCCGCGGCGGCGTGCCCCTGGTTCAGGAGGAGAAGAAACACACAGACGCAATTCATCCTCGATTCCCCTGAAAATATCGGAAACTATGGGAAGTGGGTGGGGGGGGAAGACAGAAACCCAGAACATATGGGAAACTATGGGGAATAGTTGTATTTGTGTGTATTGATTTGTGTGAATTTGTTTGTGTGTATTAATCTGTCGCGTCCGCTCCCCCGCGGAAGAGCCGCCACCACGGGCGGTCGAAGCGGCGAGGGCGCCGTCCCCCGAGCCGGGCTGCCGCCTCCACGGCGCCCTCGCCCGCTCGGCCCGTCGTCCGTGCTCGGCCCGGCCCAGAGGCCTCGGCATCGCTCGGACGTGTGCTTCTTTTCTCGGCGGGGATTCTTAAGGAGCATCCTGGAGCATCCTGCGAAAAGGCCACACATGAAACCGAAAAAAGCACAGGGAATGGATGTCCGAGCGACGGGGAGAGATCTTTTGCGTCCTCACCTCGGAGCGCGCCAGCTGTGCACACACACACACAAACACACACACACACACCGCCCCTGGCCGGGCCAATCCTGGGCCCAGGATCGATGCACATTCAAGCAGTGGCGAAGCGTCCTGGCCTGCCCAGAGGCCCACCAACGAGTGTTCTAAGAACCTTGTGTGGTTTGCACGGGAGGTTCTCAGAACACTTCTTGCTGGGGCTGTCTTAGTTGAACGCATTGGCTTCATGTTCTTCAGGAGGGGAAAAAACACAGAGACACAATTAATCGTCGATTCCCAGGAAATATGGGAAAATATGGGAAGTGGTGGGGAAGACAAAAGCCCAGAAAATATGGGAAAATATGGGGACTACTTTTTTGGGGTTCCTTTATTTGTGTGTCCTGGGGCCCCTTCAGTTCTAAGAACATTGTTCTTGTTCTGGCTCAGGAGGGGTGCGCCAATCCCGGGCCCAAAGGTGACCTGGCCAGGATTGGATGCAGGCATATAGCTTCGAAGACTTGGCATCGCTCGGACGTGTGCATTTTTCCTTCGGCGAGGACCATCGAGGAGCATTCTTGATCTTTTGGGGGGAAAAACCACGCACGAAACCGAACAAAACACAGGGAATGGACGTCCGAGCGATGGCCAGAAGGGGAACTGCACAGACATGAGCTTTCGGAACCCCACCCGAATCCCTCGGATCGGGGCTGGGCCCCACTGGCGCTCTCCGCGTGCCAGGGAGCGGGGGGCCAGCGCCGATCCGAGAAATCCGCGCGGAGCTCCGAAAGTGTATGTTTACATGTCGCTCTAAGAGCTGGCGCCCTCCCATCACCCCGTGTCCTGATGCCCGTGGTTCACTGTGTAGTGGACAGTGCCGAGAGGGTCCAACCCCTCCCTGACTCCAGAGCCGCCGTGCTTTGGCTGATGCTCCTGTCAGATCTGCATCTCGGAGGATGCATCCCGGAGGATGCAAACAAGTAGCGCGGACATTTCCGCTTCAGATGGATCAGGCGGAAATGTATGCCAAAGTGTTTTGGATGCCGTTGACGGAAGAATTTGTGCAACTCAAGATTGGGAGCCATTTCGCATGACCTCCCTTCACCCCCTGGCCTTAATATTGAACAAGCGTTCCGTGCGAAACGGGGCCGGAAAAATCTGGAACCCAGCATCTCGAACGCAACACTTGCCAATGTTAAGGCTTGGCGTGGAGGGGGGGATTTGGTTCTTTCTAGTTCGGGTGTTGTTGCGCAGTTTTTCTTTCAATCGAAATTTCCACAACTTCCTGGACTATTTCCGCGAAGCCTTCCACAGAGTAGGGCGGAAGTCTACAAAAGCAAGGCGGGAACAGCGGTGGCAAAGTATGGCGAAAGTCGACATCAAAGGAGCTTGCAGAGGTGGGCAGGCATTCAGGGGCGGCCTAACCCACCCCTGGCAAAGCATCCCCCTCCGTGGCGTCCCTCGCGCCTCGCCCCGAGACGTATACGTAACGATGCGGCCGGAGGGAAGCTTGAAGGGCGAAGATGACGTCACGGAAGGTGACGGCTTGCCAGGGCTCGGTCAGGCCGCGCCCGAGACACCTTTCCGCCCTGCTTGCCAGCTCGCCCGCGGCAGGCCGGATCTGGAGCCGGGGCCTTCCTCGAGGCGGCCCGTTTGCCGGGGGGCCCCTGCCGCAGGCTCGGCGCCGCTGCCCGGGCGGTGGCCACCGTGCTGACGTTCCCCATATCGCGCGCCAAGGCCCGGGGAGTGCCCGGGTCCCTCCCCATGCCGTCCTGCCTCCTCCGCTGGTCACTCTCCAGGCCCTGCCCCCGAGGAGCGCCCTGGTTTCTATCCGCTACGCTCACTGGGCTTGATTTGTCGCGCATGGCGCCTAAGTCGGAGCGCTGTTTCTTTCCTAGCTCAGGAACGCAAGGGCCTCGCCGCTGATGTTCGCCTAACGCCACAAAGGGTCCAGAAGTACGAAGGCACTTGAAGACCTCCAGAAAGAACGAACCAACGAGGCTTCCAGACTGGAATGAAAAGCACGCATCCTGGATGGGGGGCGGACCTGCGTTTTGGAAGTTTTCGAGCCTCTTGGGAAGAGGAGGAGGAGGAGGAGGAGGAGGAGGAGGAGGAGGAGGAGGAAGTGAGGGGGAGGAGGAGAGGAGGGGGAGGAGGAGAGGAGGACGGGGAGGAGGCGGAGGACCCGCGGCACGCAAAAGGAGGCAGGGTCAGGGAGGTAGCCTCGCGAGAAGGCATTCCGCCTCCTACAACCCTCGTCAAAAATAAACTGAGGGATTATGTTTTCGGTGATTGTATGGTCAGCGCTACTCCAATGCTGACGCTAGATATCTGACGTGGACGCAAGGGCTTCAAAAATCCGACGACCCCGCCGCAGCATTGAAGAACGCAGTTTCTAACAAGTGCCCGAGAAGATCGACCGTCGTGATTTCCAACTTCGTTTCTGTTTATTTTTGGCGAGGCTTGTAGGGGGGTTGGGGGGGTGGGGGGGGCGCATGGCCTTCAGTCGGCCGGCCCCTTCAAGAGGACCCCGCCTTCTCAGAAGGCCGCCCCCCTCGCCGTCCAGTGGAGGATGAGGCGGAGTCGCAGGAGGACCTACTCTCACCCGTCGGCAGGGGGACGGCCCAGGGTCGTCACGGGAAGGGGTTATCCTCGAATAGTGCAGTCTCGGCCCCGCTCGACAGGCGTTGACGCAGGCGAAGCTGGCCACCGGCTTTCTCTCCGCATTTCGCCGCGTCGTGGAGCAGGAGGGTGCCATGGCGCTGTACAGTGGCCTCGCGCCAGAGCTTCTTCGCGGGATGACGCAGGCCGCTGTGATGTTCATGGTCATGGAGCGCCTGCGCGCTATGGTTCGGCGCAGGCTCCTGACCGAGAAGGCCTAGTCGCGCGCTGGTGTGGCTGCGCAGTCGCTGCGAGTATGGCTTGCTCCCCAAACAGTGATTGAACGTATGGTTTCTCACGCGTTCCCCAAGCTGTGATTGCATTCAGTGGTTTTTCTCCAAGCAGCGCTTGCACTTAGGGGTTTCTTGCTCATCAGGAATTGGCCTAAATTGTCGGTATGGCGGCTCCGTGCTCGCCGTCGCCGCCCCGTCGCCGCCTCGTCGCCGCCCGTCATCTGGGCCTGATTGTCGGTCTGGCGGCTATGTTGTCGCCGCCGCTGCCAAGTCGCCGCCCAAATTGCACATCGCAGATAGCACCGCGTACAGTGCACTTTATAAGATGCACCACATCGCTTGCACGTAATTGATTTTCATGAACAGGAACTGTTCTAGGATCTATCACCCCTCCGAGGGCGGAATTATCCGCCCGCCACTTCTTATTGCAACTACATATGATTATGCGCCATCGTCTGAGTTCATTCCATCCCAGCCATGCTGGGTTTGACCCCCCCTCCTTCCATCCTTTGCAAACCAAATCATGCGCACGCAGATCATCCGTTTGAAAGAATCTCTGGCAACAGATGGGACGAAACCCACATGCGAGCGTCACCGCGCGCGCACCACGAAATCCATCAAAAACCCGTGGGTTTCGCTAGGATGTCATAATCGAGTGTCCCGGAAACGTATCACAAAACATGACTTTGCAGCATCAGTTTTCGACAAAAGGCTGCGCGCGCGCTCTTACGAATTCTTCAGAAACCCATTAGTTTTCATTCAACATGTCATTCATTTCGACCAAACGGGCCTCTCGCGCGCCCATCTCTACAACATTCGAACGCCATTGCGCGCGTGTTGGGGGGTGCATGCCGGCCACTCGCGCGCGTCGGCCGCGCGCGCATGTCGATACGCTTTAAACAGAAATTGCCATCACCGACGCGAGGACACCATCATTGTCATCGGCAAGATCAACATCGGTGCCGTCGTTGGCATTGCCGTCGTCATCGTCATCGTCATCATCGCCACCATCGTCGATATTATGATAATCGTGTCTACCCTTGTCGACGTCGCAATGGTACTGCGCCCGTCCAAGTCACCGACTCGCACTGTCAGCGCGGCCTGCGAGACGTGCTGGGAAGTGCCCAGCGGTCAGCGCCACCGCGGTCGCGTCGGTCGCGCCAAACTAGCTGGCCGCTGTGCGCGCGAGCATGCGCGGGCCAGCGCGGCCGCAGACGTGCACCAGCCATCACCAAGCACTCACCGCAATCGCCGCCGCATGGGTTTTGCAAACCGAGTGGCGGGTGGCTGGGTAGCCTAGATTAGAAAGAGTGATATCCAACAAAAAACAGTGGGGGGTGCGAAAGGGAAGGGGGTCCCCCCGTGCACGAAAGGTGTGTGTGTGTGTGTGGGGGGGGGGGGCGAAGGTCCCCCCCCCCAGCATCTCCCGTCGTCCGTAGCGACGCATGAGGGGAGGCGGGGGGGGGGGAAGAGGGGGCCTCCCCCCCCCCCAAAGCATTCCCCGTGATGGAAGGGGGGGGGTGCGTGCACGAAAAAGGAGGTGCGGAGCAAAAGGCCCCCCCCTCCTCCTCCTCCTCCCCGGTTCTAGCATTGCCCTTCGTCTCGGGCGCACGACGGGGGGGGGGGGCACCTCCTCTGGCACCTCCCCTTCGTCCCCAGCACCACACGAAAGGGAGGAGGCGAAAATCCACCGGTGGAGAGCCGAACCTGAGAATTGCATCCAAACCAGGAGCAGTTCAGGGCGAAGCCCAGAAACCCTGAAAACGTGAAGGTTAGGACTAGGGGTTGGGATTCGGGTTCGGGGTACAGGTTGGGGGTTCTGGATAGGGTTAGGAATTAAAGGGTACGGCTTGGAGTTTGGGCCTGTCCAAGAACGCCTGGCGGCCGCTACACCTCTGGCTTGCTCGCGCTGGTTTTCGGTCATTTGCGATTGTGCCTGGCCGCTCCAGGGGTCGTCCGGAGGAGAGAGGGAGGATTACATCTTGAACGTGCGTGTATGTGTGTGTGCGTATGTGCCTCTGTGCGTATGCGAGCGGGTGCGCATGTGCGTGCGCGCATGCCCGTCCAGGGAAAGGAGGAGGAAGTGCATTTTGAATGTGCGTGTGCGCGCGTGTGTGTGTGTGTGTGTATGTGTGTGCGTGCGTGTGTGTGTGTGTGTGTGTGTGTGTGTGTGTGTGTGTGTGTGTGTGTGTGTGTGTGAGCGCGTGTGCGTGTAGGTGTGTGTGTGTGTGCCTGTGTGTGCGAGCGAGTGCGTATGTGCGTGCATGCGCGCGTATGTACTCATTCGAGGAGGGAGGGGGGAGTGCATTTGGACTCCGTGTGTGCGTGTTTGTGTGTGTGCGTTTTGGTGTATGCGTGTGTGCCTCTGTGTGAATGGGTGCGTATGTGTGTGCGCGCGACCTCGTCCAGAGGAGGCCATCAGTCAACGGAGGGAGGGGGAGGTTCCTGGTGAGCGGTGTTCCAAAAACTTCAGGACATAATTGTTCAAAACTATTCACATCCAATGACTTCCAAACACGAGAAGTTACCAGATTTGTCCGCGCGCGAACTCGTTGAAATCATGCGGAGACCAGGGTTTTCTAGCAACTCTGCCAAATCAGACCATGCGTGCCACGCGCGCGCATATCGAAAACATTGAACAACCAACGCGAATCCGATGATTCTGCCAACTATGACAGAGTGCGAGCCACGCGCTCGTCTCTGCGCGCGCATGTCAAAATCTGTTCAACACAAGCTGTATTCGAAGCATTTCATCAAAGAGGTGTTCAACTATATTCACCCCATTAATACTTCAATGGCAAATGCCAGGATTTCAAAGTTCTAGATGCTTCGCGTAATCCCACCAAGCAGGTCGTCTGTTTGGAGCCTGGCGCCACATTGGCGACTCACTCCAATGGCCATCTCGTCTTCTCCTTGCACAATGACTTGCCCACCGTGGTCCGCAGGTTCTGTGCGGGTTTTGCCTTGGCCGCTTGAATTCTGGTCATTTTGTCCAGTGCGCGTGCCCGAGCTTGCAGTGCATCAGTTCATCTTCGCCCAGCCTGCAGCTGCCGTCTGAGTGGGCCGGCCGGCGCGCCTGTTCTAGCCAATTAGCCTCGTTCGTGGCCCGGACGTTGCCTTTGCCGCCTGACCCTTGTCTCGTGGCCGCTGACCAAAAAAGTAATCCCACCAACCCATCCAGAAACGATGCCCACGCGAATTGCCCTGATCAGGCATGTGGTGGCGCACGCACCGCCCTCCATCTGTGAAGCTGTTTCCAATGTTTAAGCTTCAGAGACATAAATGGCTAGGAAATCTCAGGCGAAACGACCGGCCCGCCCTAAAAACGGGCCTCGGGGTGCGACAGGGAAAAATTATTCGTGAGGAAAAGGAATGGACAAGGAGGAGGAGGAAAAGGAGGAGGGCGAGCAGAAAGGCTACAGGCCTCTTGAACGCCTCTCGTAGTTTCTTCTGATGTCTCTGAGGGTTTCTCGTAGACCTCTTGGTGCCTCGTGGGGCCTCTTGGGGGGCTTGTGGCGGTCCCGGGTAACTTTTGAAGCGTCTTGGGTGCTTCGGGGGAGCCTCTTCGGGCTTCTTAGGGGTCTCTTGGGATTTTCTTAGGGGCCTCTTGGAGGCATCTTGGGGGCATCATGGAGGCTTCTTCGGGCCTCCTGTGCGCCTTTCGGGGCCCTCTTGGGGCACTCTTTGGAGCCTCAGGGTCCATCTTGGGGCCATCTTGGAAGGGATCGATCGAAGGAGGGGCCGTAGTAAATTCGCCCCCCCCCCCCCCCCCCCTACCTTCCCCCCGCCCCCCCCCCCTCTGAGGCCAACATGTGGCCAACTCCTATTGGTACAGTCCATGAGTTTGGCCTTCTCGCCGACGCCTCTTGGGGCGTCGTGGGTGCCTCTGGGGGACCTCTTGGGGCGTCTTGGAGATCTCTTGGAAGCCTCTTGGGAGCATCTTGGATGCATCTTGGGGGTTTCGTAGGTGCCTCCTGGGGCCTCCTGGGCACCTCTTGGGAACTTCGGGAGCCATTTGGAGGCCATCTTTGGAGGAAATCCATCAAAGGACGGGCCGTACTCAACCCATCTGGAGGCCAACATGTGGCCACAACCTTGGTAACATCAGTGTTTGTTGGGCCTTCTCGCCGAGGCCATGTTGGACGCTCTGACGACCCGCGCCCCCCCCCGCCCTGCAGACCCAGGGGCAGGGGACAGGGGCGGGGCAAACCCGTTCCTGCGGGGGGAAGAAGGGTTGTTGGAAGAGGAATCCCTAAACCACTCACTCCCAGAGGGCTGGTGGGATTCGTGCAGCGCACCTCCTCATCAGCATCGTCAGCACACTCGTCATCATCATCATCATCATATTCATCATCATCATCATCATCAGCACCATGATCATCATCAGCGTAATATTTGTCGTCGCCATCGTCAACACCATCACCATCGTCGACTTTATCACTGCCGCCGTCATTATCGTCGATGTCGTCGCCCTCGTCAACTTTCTGCGCGCGCGTGCACTTCTGATCATCACCAGCACCATCGTCATCAACATCGCCAACGTCATCGTTGCCACCTTCATTATCATCACCATCAGCATCATCACCATCACCATCGTCGTCGTCGCTGACATCGTTCCCACCGTTGTCGTGGACAGTGTCATCGTCGTTGTCACCGTCGCCGTCGCCACTATCGTCATCGTCATTTCGCGTTCTGCAGGACGGATTTGTCTGCGCGGTTGAGTTCCACTCGCGCGTGCGCTCGTTGTGAAAATGGTCCGATGAGTGTTGCCACCAAGTTGTGGGTGGGTGGGTGGGATGTTTACACGAGCATTGGAGATGGTCACGCGCGGATGTTGCGCTGTGGGTGAATTCTCCATTCTAAAAACAGAATAGACTCTACCCCCCCGGCGCTATCGGTCCCCATTTCGGGTATGTAAATCATATATGAATCTGACCACATGTCCATCCTAAATATGAATCTACATTATCCCCGGGGAACCGGTACAGGTCCCCCTGAGGTCCCCTTGTAAAAAACAATACGCGGGGACATTTTTTGTTCTAACAGAAAATTTGTTCACGAATCCCTTGCAAACAATGGGACGAAGTGCACACGCGCGCGTCGTCGCGCGCGCATGCCGAAATTCTTCAAAAACCTTCGGTGTTGGAAGGATTTCGCAACCGAGATTCCAAAAGAACATACAAAAACACAGGATTTCGCAACACTGATTTGCTACAAAAGCTTACGCGCGAAAGGTTTTTCAAGATTTTCACAAAATGCTACCAAACGGGCTTCGCGCGCGCGCATGTCGAAATCTGTCGAATGCCCTTGTGCGTGTGCCGTCGCGAGAATCCTCTGCAACAAAAAGGACGAAGTGCAGACGCGCGCGTCGTCGCGCGCGTCCTTCAAAACCCATCGGTTTCGGAAGGATTTCAAAATCGTGTATCCAAAGAACCTACAAAAACGCAAGGTTTCGCAACACTGATTTTCAACAAAAGCGTGCGAGCACGCTCTTGCGTCGTCGTCGTCGTCGTCGCCGTCCTCCCTCCTCCCGCGTCGTCGTCGTCGTCGCCTACGTCGTCCTCTGTCTTTCCTCGTGTTCGTCGTCGTCGTCGTCCTCTTTGGCGTCGTGGTCGTTTCCGTTGTCGTTGTCGCCGTCGTCGTCCTCCCTCCTCCCTCGTCGTCGTCGTCGTCGTCCGTCGTCGGCGTTGTCGTCGTCGTCCCTCCTATTTCATCGCCGTCGTCGTCGTTGTCGCCGTCGTCGTCGTCGTCTTCCCACCTCCCTAGTCGTTGTCGTCGGCGTCGCCGTCCTCCTTCTTCGTCGTTCGCGTCGTCGCCGTCCTCCCTCCTCCCTCGTCGTTGTCGTCGTTGTCGCCGTCGTCGTCCTTTCTACTCCCTCGTTGTCGTCGTCGTCTTCGTTGGCGACGTCGTCGTCGTCGTCGTCGTAGTCGTCGGCGTCGTCGGCGTCATCGTCGGCGTCGTCGTCGTAGTCGTCGGCGTCGTCGTCGTCGTCATCGGCGTCATCGTCGTCGTCACGTCCGGGCATCCGGGCACCCGGGCACCCGGGCACCCGTGGGGCGGGCACCCGGGCACCCGGGCGTGCAGCGAAAATCGGCGGCAAAATGAACCTAACAATATGAATCCGCTAGGACCCCTACAGAGGCAAGCTCTGATTGGTGAAAAACAAACAAAAACACAAGGTTTCGCAGCACAGATTCTCAAAAAAAACATGCGTGCTCTTGCGAAATCTTAAGAAAACCATAGGTTTTTCAAGATTTTCAGAAAATACTGCCAAACGGGCTTCGCGCGCGCATGTCGAAATCGCTCGAACGCCCTTGCGCGTGTGCCGTCGCGAGAATCCTCTGCAAAAATTGGGACGAAGTGCACGCGCGCGCGTCGTCGCGCGCGCATGCCGAAATCCTTCAAAAACTTTCGGTTTCGGAAGGATTTCAAAATCGAGTGTCCAAATAACATACAAAAACAAAGGGTTTCGCAACACGGATTTTCTTCAAAAGCGTGCGCGCGCGCTCTTGCGTCGTCGTCGTCGTCGTCGCCGTCCTCCCTCGTCCCTCGTCGTCGTTGTCGTCGCCGTCGTCGTCCTCTGTCTTTCCTCGTCGTCGTCGTCGTCCTCTTTGGCGTCGTGGTCGTTTCCGTCGTCGTTATCGCCGTGGTCGTCCTTCCTCCTCCCTCGTCATCGTCGTCGTCGTCGGTCGTCGGCGTCTCGTCGTCGTGCCTCCTATTTCGTCGCCGTCGTCGTCGTCGTCGCCGCCGCCGTCGTCGTCGTCGTCGTCTTCCCTCCTCCCTCGTCGTTGTCGTCGTCGGCGTCGCCGTCCTCCCTCCTTCTTCGTCGTTCGCGTCGTCGCCGTCCTTCCTTCTCCATCGTCGTTGTCGTTGTTGTCGCCGTCGTCGTCCTCCCTCCTCCCTTGTCGTCGTCGTCTTCGTCGTCATCGTCTTTGTCGTCGTCGTCGTCGTCGTCGTCGGCGTCGTCGTCGTCATCGTCGTCGTCGTCGGCGTCGGCGTCGTCGTCGTCGGCGTCGGCGTCGTCATCGTCGTCGGCGTCAGAGTCGGCGTCGGCGTCGTCGTCGTCGTCGTCGTCGTCGGTGTCGTCGTCGTCGTCGAAGTTGTCGGAGTCGTCGGCGTCGCCTTCGTAGTCGTCGTCGGCGTCGTCGTCGTCGTTGTCCCTGACGTCGTCGGCGTCGGTGTCCTTGCCAAGTGCCATTTGGTACCTACCGTCACGGTCTTAAGAGGTCTTGCTACCAAGTTGCGGGTGAGAGGGTGGGATGTTTGCACGAACAGTGGAGAGGACAGCTTCAAGACAGACAAAGTTAATTTCACCACATAGGTTGCACCACATAGATTGCGACACATGGCTTGCACTACATAAACTGCGCCACGGATGTTGCACCACGTAGGATGCATCACAGATCATGCACCACATAGATTGCACCACCTAGACTGCACCTCTAAATGCTGCACGCCCAGTTTGTGCAAGAAGGTACTGCTTGGGATCCACGCTGGCAAACATTCTTCGCGTTTGTCTCTGGAAGTGTTCGCAGCATCCCAGGGCGCGCTCAAAGTATGACCGCTCCCACTGCTCAATCGTCGTCGGCGTCGGCGTCGTCCCTGTCCTCCTCATCCTCCTCTGCCTCCTCTCCCCTCGGCCTCAGCTGACTGGCCCCCTTGAGAGGTGTTCTCGCCGTGGATCCCGCAGGCAAGCGTATGTACCCAGACCGAGCTGGCCAGAACCTCCTTCCGCCGCTGTGCACCGACGTCCCCCGGAGACCCGAGGAGGAGCCAGAAGCCATCCCGGCCCAAGCCGACTTGCATGGCTGGGGCCACGCGACAGAGGCCGCCGCGATGCGGCCTCGCGCGGCGGTTGCGCCCCTTCTGCTGACGCAGTGGCGCGCTGCCTGTCGCCCGGCCGCTCCCGCGGCGCCGGTCCGCGCGCGCACCGCCACGTGGCGGCCGCGCTCCCTGGCGGCTCGGCACGCCGGCGTGGCGGCGGCCAGTGCCGCGCTGGCCGCCCGGCGGGCCAGGTCGGAGGGCGTCAGCCCCACAGCTGCACCTGCACCGAGCTTGGCAGGGGCCCATGCTGGGCCCAGGTTCGGTGTGTGTATGCCTTCCTGCCGAAGCCAGGACGGCGTACACACCGATCCTCGGGCCCAGGACGAGCCCGGCCAGGAGCAGTGCAGGTGTATGGTTGTGGAAGTCGATTAACGGAGAGGAGGCATGCTGCCAAATAATTTCCAGATGTCTAAAACATGTTTCAAACATGTTTTAAAAATGTTAAAAACATGTTTGAAACGTTTTTAGAACATGCTTTACGCATTTTCAACACACCTTTAATTCAATGATAGGATTGTTAGAATGTCCATTGTCATGGCATCCACAAGTGTATGGTTGGCGTCCTCCTGCCAGGGGCAGGTGCCGGCGCATGCGGGTGGCGCTGGCGGAGGGCACCGAGGATCGGGCGCCGCCCGGTGGCCTGGACAGCGGCGGGGTGGCCACGGACACGGAGAGCGGTGTCGAGAGCAGCGCAGGTACCACGGAGGGCGACCGGCCGAGGCCGCTGGACCCGCGGCTGGCGGTTCTGGTGCTCGGGGCCGTGACGGTGCTGTGGGGCGCGCAGCATGCCACGATCAAGGCCACGCTCGAAGGCGCCGACGGCCTCGACGCCGCGGCGCTGAACCTGCTGCGGTTCGGGCTGGCCGCGGCGTGCTTCTCGCCGTGGCTGCCGGCCTTGTCGGGCGGCCCTCGCGCCAAGCTTGCTTGGCGTGGCGGAGCTGAGCTTGGCCTCTGGCTATTCCTCGGCTTCGGCCTCCAGTCGGCAGGTCTGCTGTACACCACGGCACAGCGCAGCGGGCTGCTGCTCTACCTCAACGTGAAGTTGGTTCCCTTCTTCGCGCTGTTCGTGTTCGGCAGAGAGGTGCCGCCCAACGCGTGGCTCTCCGCAGCAGCTGCGCTCTTCGGCACCCTTCTCGTCGCGGGCGATGACGCCAGCGGGGTGCCTCCCAACCTCGGAGACGCGCTCAGCTTGGCCGCCGCCTCGGCTTCGGCGATGTTCATCCTGCGGTTGGAGACCTTCGCGCCCGCCACGGACGCCAGGTCGCTCAATGCCGTGGGCATGCTCGCCGTTGCGGCGTTTTGTGTACCCTGGACCTTAGCGCAGGCTGCTTTGGCGGCGCCGCAGGAGCTCCTCCTTGGCCCACCAGGCGCCCTTGCTGGCTTCGCGCTCGGCGAAGCTTCGAGCCGCACAGCCGGCGTGCTGCAGGACCACTGGCCAGCAGTCATCTACTTGGGAATCGTCACCACGGCCTTCACGAACTGGCTGCAGACCATAGGTCAGCAGAGCGTGCCGGCAACCACCGCCTCGGTAATCTATGCTCTGGACCCCCTCTGGGGGTGCGTGTTCGCCTACCTCCTGCTGGGAGAGGTACTCGGGCCGCAGGGCCTCGCGGGCTGCGCGGTACTCCTGGGGGTGTGGGGGTGGCAGCTGCTGCAGGCGGAGGCGCCGCTGCGGGGGCGGCGCCGAGCCGAGGCGCAGCCAGTCGACTGCGAGCCGAACTGACGAGCGCCGAGGCAGCTGCGGCGGCCCAGAGCGACAGATGCTTTCTCTGTTTCAGGCGTCTCCTCCTCCTCCTCCTCCTCCTCCTCCTCCTCCTCCTCCTCCTCCTCCTCCTCCTCCTCCTCCTCCTCCTCCTCCTCCTCCTCCTCCTCCTCCTCCTCCTCCTCCTCCTCCTCCTCCTCCCCCTCCTCCTCCTCCTCCTCCTCCTCATCCTCCCGAGCGGCCGCAGCAGCGGTCTGGTCAGGGCTGTGCCTCCAGCACGCTCGGGAAAAGTCGCGCGGAGTCCGCGCCACTTTGCCGAGAAAATCTCAGACATCGGGCGTCTCGAAAAAATCGAGGCAGACGTTTTTCGTAGTTTTCGGCCTCTCGGAGCCCTCGCCGGGCCCCGGGACCGTCAAGCAACGATTCGGGACGAAAAGCCGGTCCTGGGGAAGCGGTCGGGAGGTCGGGGCCCGGCGTCTCGAAAAAATCGAGGCGTCGGATGTTTGGGGAGGGAGGGAGGGAGGGCAGGAGGGCGCGCCTGTCGGGCCGGGTTCCCCGCAACTTCGTGGCCTCTGCCTCGCGCAGGTGTTAATTAATGGAGGATGACGATTAATAAATGACCGGGGGTCGTGTTCACGCGGCGGCGCCCCGGGTGACGATTAGAAAAAACCGGCCCCGGGCTGGAAAACTATCGGAGAAAATATGTGTTTAATCGTTCTCTCCCATTCTTTTTATTAATCGTCATCCCGCATTACGCTATGCCAGGCAGTGAGGCGCTGTGCCAGGCCGTGCCTTGATCACAAGAGGCCGTGCAGTAACTCTCATGTCACGCCAAGGCTTGCGGTGCTGCTCAACGTCTGCCAGGCATTCGCCACGCTGTACCATGCTGCGGCTTGCCATGCCATGCTGCGCTACGCTATGCTATGTCTGATATTACGTGCTGCGCAAAGCTTCCATGCCATTATGCACATGGCAGCGCAATGCTCTGCAATGCTATGCACTTCGCTGATTCGCCATTGCTACATCGTAGAGCAGAGCAGAGTGGAAAAGAGCAACGTCCTGCCGAGTAGGATCGGGCAGAGTAAATGTGCACAGTGCAGTACAGGAGAGTCGAGTAGAGTTGGCCACTGCTGCCGAGGCGATCATTTCCACCCGCCCACCAAGCCATAACGCTTTACACTCAGTCGCAACACTTCGCATCAGAAGGCTCCTCCTGCATGCCAGAGGCCATGTCTGAAGTGAGCGCGCGCGCTCGCGTGCACGCGTGAAGAACTGAAGCCAGTCCACGCGCAAGGCCGCGGATCCGGATGAAGACCGATTTCGGCAAGCCCATCGCCATTGACGAATTCAGCCGAGAGTTGGACACACGTCATCTGCAAACCAGTAGCCACTGAGTTTGTCAGACGTGTGTGCGCAAATGTGCGCAGATATTAATGGCTGTATTATGTTAAGACGCGTGCGTGTATACTTCTGTGCATATCTGCGCACATCTTCGTCATACGAGAACGTCCACATGCACACCATGTGCCCTATTTCCTCGTAGTGTCTCGCTTTGGGGCTCCAGTCGTGTTCAACAACGGATCGGGGTCTCTCCCTGGGGGTCCTGGTGGCTGCGCCCGCGGCGCCGTCGCAGCGTCGGATAGCTGCGGACTTGTGATCTAACGAGCAGGAAGCTTGTTGACCGGCTGTGCCAACATGAGTCCAACATCCGTCCAAAAACATCAGTTACCCATAATTGCGCGGCGAAATCCAAACACGACCCTCGTCGACCAACGCTTCCGGCAATTCGAAGGGCGGCGGGGGTAGGGCTCAAATTGCATCGAAAACGTGGCGAAATCCGAACCCTCGCTTCCCATCGGTTCAGGAGAGTCGATTGGAGGCGGGGATCGGGTTTGGATGTCGCCACCTCTAACTGTGATGCGCACGCTATCAGTCAACATTGAACGTCTGTCTTTTTCAGACAAGCAATCGTGCGAAGATCTGCTCCGACATCAGAAGCCTTCCAGGCCCCCCTGGACCTTTGCAGCATTCCCTCCAGACCTTGGACACTCTCAGGACATTCTCATAGTTTCTCAGGATTTCTCGAGACCTCAGCAGCTCTCAGGACATTCCCCAGACTCTACCAGGACATGTTCAGCAACTTCCCAGGATTTGTTTCAGGACCCTCCCGGAACAAGTTTTCAGGACTTCCTGAGCAGCCTGTCAGGAGCATTTCGTGAGCTCCTTAGGAGCTTTCTAGTACTCTCCCGAGAACGACTAAAGAGTTTTTCAAGTGCCTATTCGAGCCTCTCGAAAGCCTCCTAAGGAGCCTCTCCCAGGACCCGCCAGGGACCCGGTCAGCAGCCTTTCAGGAGCAACTCAGCTTCCCGCTATTCGGGTGCTGTGATGGATGAGCGCGTAGCTTTTCTGCAACAGCGAAACGCTAGCACTCGCGTGGCCCGCACGGTCTGTCAGCAAGGCTCGTGCACAACATCAAAAAGTGATAAAAAAATGCGGGGCAGGTAAATGTAGTTAGAAACAGAATCTGCTTGGGCCAGACTTCGGCGCACACCGAGTGGTAGAGCATCATATGCGACATGGGGCCCAAAAGCTGTATGAACGGAAAACGCCTGGGCTGGATGCGGCCTTGTCTTACAATGTTCATTGTAAGGGTGTTTGGGTAGGCCACGCGGCCTCCGCCGTTGGGTGCGCGGCCTAAGTCTTTACATCGTATTGGCTATATGCAGCGTAAGGTTTCCTGTCATTGGCGCTTCGCCGTGCATGCATGATGCGCTTGTGTGCTTTCAGCCTGTCGTGCGTTTTCACAGTTCTCCGACCTCCTACATGTTTCGACACAGTCGTGCTTGCACTTGTGTAGGTTGTCTATAAGCTTCTTTTGGTTGCACGTCTGATGCTCATTTTGTTCGCACGCATCGGCGCATCGCGCGCCTCATATTTCACGCGCTTCTCGTTTGAATTGTTTCTGCTCACAAAGGCGGGGTACTAACCCGGTTTCGGCGACGTATATGTTTACATGTGTCGAGTTGCAGTGCTTCTAAGCTTTACAAATGTCCGTCTTTCCTCACGAGTGTCATCGTTATGTGGTTTGGGTGTTGCTTATCGCACGTCTCAGTTTCCTTATGTGCTTAAGCTGGTGTATCAATGTTTTCCCTGTTTCCTTACTTTCCAGTTAGCGTCATCGTCTTGCGCTGTTCTACATGTAGTGATGTTCGGGCCACGACGGTGTATCATCAAGGCCCAGGTCTGAGCACCACAGAGATGGGGAAGGGACGGGAGAGGACGAGGATAAGCGGCAAACAAAGGGCAGATGGAAGGAGGGAGAGGGGAAACTGGGAGAGGGAGGAGGAGCACGAGGGAGGGGATCATGAAGACGACGAGGAGAAGAGAGAGGAGGCAGCGGCGACAGCATTCTAGGAGAAGGGCCGAGGCCGACGACAAGGGTATGGCGACGAGGTGAGGGACGAGGGGAGGAGTCGGAGGAGGCGAAGGACGAGGCAGCCTGGGACCTGCTATCAGTGGCCGGCGCCGTGGGGACCAGGGGCAGGCCGCGCGCGGAGCGCGCGCGTGGCTCTCCCGACTGCATGCTGCCAGGCCTGCGCGGCCGAACTGCACCGCCCGCTCCCCCCCCCTCCCCCCTTCATCACCTCTGGTTATGAAGGGTTGACCCGGTAAGTGCATTCGAGCCGGTTCAGTCGTCAACGGGGGGGTGTTAGTGGTGGAGCGTTTCCGCCGTTATTCATCGTTCCAGGGGGGTCAATTTCGGTCGGACCCCCCGTCATTTCTCCCAAGTGGGGGGTCTGCCTGCGCGCGATTTGTCAGTTGTCGGCGTTGTATTGCCGGGGGTGATCCCCCGTCCGCGGCCGCCCTCCGTCTTCTCTCGCCCCTTGTGTGTGGCAGTTCGCGGCATCGCGGCCTGAATTTCGGCCCCCGGCTGTGCCGCACGATCGCCGGCGCCGCGGCAAGAGACGTGCCGTGATCACCGCATAGCTGGGCTCGCGGGCCATGCTGCAGGAAGCCCGCGTCCGCCTCCCGAGCGGGAGGCCACCAGCCCAGGGGGCGGTCCTGCTGCCCGAGCCGAAGATCTTCAGCCTTGGGTCGGGCATGTCCCTCTACAGGGGGAGTCTTCAAAAATAGCCTGGCGAAGGACCCAACCATATGCAGTTGTGAATGCCGCAATTGTGAATCTCATCTTCGCTTACGCTCCCTATGGGGCCACGAGCCGTGCGAGGGGGCGTGCCGAAATGCGTGGCGGGGTCCACAATACGAAGACAGACGGTCGGTCTGAGTGCGAGAGACTGAGAACGGGTGAGCCTGAGCGCGAGTGAATCTGATTGCGAATGAGTCTGCGTGCGAATCAGTCTACGTGCGTGAATGTCGACGCCCATGTCGGCACGCTCCTCACGAGGATCGCGCCCACTTCCCGTTTCCTTCCCTTTCTTTTTCTGCTTTTTTGCCCGTGCACGCCGATGTCCATGGCTGCGGGCGCGGCGCCGTACGGAGTCCCCGCGACGCACGACGGTCGCCCCAAAGGGGTCCCGGCGACGCGCGCGGGTCGTCCGCTGCGCGGAGCAGAGAAAGCTAGCTGGCTGGCTGATAGCGGGCAAGGCTGTGGCCGTTGGGCAGAGCGACGACGGAGGCGAGCGAGGTTCTGGGCAGAGCGCAGCGCGGAATTCCCGCGACGCGCGCTGGTCGCCCAGAGAAGGTCCCAGCGACGCGCACGTTTCGCCTGCGGCGCGAGGCCAAACAATCAGAGCGTCGAGAGACGGCGAGGCTCGGGCGGCCCGCTCCTCAGGTCAAGTCTCGCGGATAACCTTGGCGAAGCCCAGCTCCCTGGCGGGGCCGCCATGCGAGCTCCGCCACTGGGACCACAGGTGGAGCTCCCTATGAGGCCACGAAGCGTGTGAGGGGTGTGCCAAAACGGGGCGGGGCCGCCATGCGAGTTCCGCCACTGGGGTGGAGCTCCCTGTGGGGCCACGAAGCGTACGAGGTGTGCCAAAATGGGGCGAGGCCTCCATGCGAGCTCCGCCACTGGGACCTTAGGTGGAGCTCCCTATGGGGCCACGGAGCGTTTGAGGGGTGTGCCAAAATGGGGCGAGGCCGCCATGCGAGTTCCGCCACTGGGACCACAGGTGGAGCTCCCTATGGGGCCACGAAGCGTGTGAAGGGTGTTCAAAATTGGGCGAGGCCGCCATGCGAGATCCGCCACTGGAATCACAGGTGGAGCTCCTCTGGGACCACGAAGCGTGTGAAGGGTGTGCCAAAATTGGGCGAGGCCGCCATGCGAGCTCCGCCACTGGGACCTTAGGTGAAGCTCCCGATGGGGCCACGAAACGTGCGAGGGGTGTGCCACAATGGGGCGAGGCCGCCATGCGAGTTTCGCCACGAGGGGTGTGCCAAAATGGGGCGAGGCTGCAATGCGAGTTCCGCCACTGGGACTTTAGGTGGAGCTCCCTTTGGGGCCACGAAGCGTGTGAGGGGTGCGCCACAATGGGGCGAGGCCGCCATGCGAACTGCGCCAGTGGGACCTTAGGTGGAGCTCCCTATGGGGCCACGAAGCGTGTAAGGGGTGTGCCAAAATGGGGCGGTGGCGCCATGCGAGCTGCGCCAATGGAGCCGTAGTTGGAGCTCCCTATGGGGACACGAAACGCGTGAGGGGTGTGCCGACAGAGAGACACGCGGAGGGCAGAGGCAAGGAGGGGGAGGAGGGAGGAGGGGGAGGAGGAGAGGAGGAGGAGGAGAGACGCGGGGCGCTGTCTCTTCAAAACAAGGACCCAACACCACAAGATGGTTGGGAAGTATTCCCAGAATAGTCTGGGGACGTGTTTTTTGGGGGAACATATTGGGATTTGTGTTTTAATATTTTTCAGTTTTCGTTTAAGATCCGCCTGTAGGAGGACATGCCCAACCTGACTTTAGCCCCCTCCAGGGGGCGGCGCGATGCGGCGCGAGAGCGCGACTGTGATGCGCTGCCCCCGCGTCGCCACTGGACCAGGGCTCGCTGTCTGCACGACGCCACAGGAAGCTCGAGCATGGATTTCAAGGCGTGGACCATGGGCGGGTCCCACTCCCGAGCAGCATCGGCGCGGCGCGCTCCGCCGCCCCATCGGGCGACGGTGGCCTCCCATGACATTCGATGTGGTGCCCACGCTCCGGATCCACGGGTCCATCCATCATCCATGTCATCGCGCTCGCCCGAACAATGCAAGTGGTGGTCCATGGCGATGTGGTACGCGTTTCCAAACCCAAGGTGGGGGATGAGCAGCAGCAGCAGCAGCAGCAGCAGCAGCAGCAGCAGGGCGAGTCGGAGGGGAGCAGAGGAGAAGCAACGGAAGGATGAGAAGGAGGAGGGAAGAAGGGGTGTAGGAGACCTTCGCGTGCGCGCGAGTTCCAGGTTCTGGGCCGGCACGAGAGCCCAACGCGAGCATCGCCCACGGGATCGTGCCTGTGGCCCTTGGGGGCCGGCGAGCTTCTCGGGTGGCCGCGTCCCGGCCGCACATGGTCTCCCGACGCTGGCTGGGCCGCGGTTTTCGGGCCGCTCCCTACAGATCTATAGCTCGGGGAACCCATGCGTGGCCGAGGCTCGCCGTGGCCGGAAGAGATCTGTCAATCCTGACATTCAAGGGTTCGTCTCGGCAGCACAGTGGCTGCATTCCTGGCGGATGTGTCGCGGCTGCTGCGCGGGCAGCAGAGCGAACGAGCCGGGGCCCGTAGATTTTTGGCTCGGGATGGCGCCGTTCCGCAGCCATGGGCGCCGCGCTGGGAAGAGACGCCGGCCGCTCCCTGCGGAGGCTGCAGCTGTGGGCCAGGGGCACGGAGCTGTGGGCCCAGCAGTGGGCCGAGGCGGCCGGGGAGTTCGGCGACCTGCAGGCCCTGGCCTACGACGGGCCGGGCCCAAAGGCCGCCTACACGTACGCAGAGCTCGAGTCGCGCGCGAGAGGCGCTGAGAGGAGGGCGAGCTGAGACAGCGGCAGTTGGCCTTCGGGCCCCTCGTCGCCACGGCTGGACGCGGCTCGGAAAACCGGTGCGCTCGGACCCCCGGGAGAGGGGCCTGGGGAGTGGCGCGGAGCTGCCGTTGGCTCCACCCGCCCCGCGCCGAGGCGCAGCGAGGGGCCTGAGGCGGCTCTACGGCATTCGGCGCGGGGACAGGGTCGCCACCATCACCGAGAACCGGCCCGAGCAGGTGATACTGCTCATCGCCTGCCTGCAGCTGGGCGCCATCTTCGTGCCGCTGCCGCCGGACTTCCGGGCCTCGGAGTGCGCGCACTTCCTGCAGGTGCTGCAGCCGCGGCTCGTCGTGCTGCCGCCTGGCGGGGCACTGCCCCACGGGCCCGCAGGGGGAGGCAGCTGGCTGCCAGAGTGCATCCAGCTGCCCCTCGCGCCCCGGGCGGGCGCTGGCGCCTGGCACGAGCTCGAGTCCTGCGCGCTGCCGCAGGAGATCGCCGTGTCCGCGAGAGCGGGAGACTGCGGGCTCATCTTCACCAGCTCCGGCTCCACCGCCCTCCCGAAGTGCGTGATGCACAGCCAGCGCACGCTGGCGGCGATCGGGGCGGAGAAGAGGATCAACCAGGTGCTCTACGGCTCCGCCATCACGAATGGGCCTGGGTCTTCGCGACTGATCAACTCTGGGATCAGAGGCATCACGGCGACCTACGGGCTGCTCACCACGCTGCCCTACGGCGGGCGCGTGGTGATGGAAAACGTGTTCGGCAGCGAGAGCGGGCCTGCAGTCTGGGCCGACCTCATGCGCCAGCAGAAGATCAGCAAAGTCGTCCTCTTCGGCTCCTCGATGAGAAAACTCATCGCGGATTTGCCGGGCCAGCAGTTCCCGCTCGTGGCCAGCGTCGTTTACTCCGGCTGCTGCTTCCCGCCTTGCATGGTGCAGCAGGCGATGGCAATGTTCCCGCACGCCGAGTTTCTGCAGCCCTATTCGATGACGGAGATGCCACATATCACAGTCCTGCCCGCGCATCTGCACTGGTCCGACGCAAAGGACGAGGAGAGGCTGCGCGTCATGTCCTGTGCAGGCTTCCCCCACGGCTCGCGCGTGTGGCTGGAAGACCCCGGCGCTCCGGGCTCAGGCAGGGCCGTGCCGCTCGGCCTCGAGGGGCAGGTGTGCGTCAAGTCACCGACCATGATGATGGGCTACTACGGCGTCGGCGGGCTCGACCGCGAGCGAACCGCGGAGGTCGCTCCAGACGGCTACCTCCGCACCGGTGACCTGGGCGTGCTCGTGGCACCCGAGTCAGGCGGGGACCGGCCTTTGCTGAGGATCACCGGCCGCTTCAACGACTTCATCGCCCACATTGGGGGCAGGAACATCGCCCCGCGCGAGATCGAGGAGGTCGTCTTCCAGCTGTCGGGCCAGGTCGCGGACGTCTGCGTCGTGGGCCTTCCGCACCCCAGCGGCGCGGGCGAGGTGGTGGCCGCGTACGTGGTGACAAAGCCCGGCACATCTCTCACGCGGGCCCAGCTGGTGGAGCACTGCCGCCTGCAGGGCCTGTCGAGCTCCAGGACCCCGGAGCTCTGGCTCCTCCACAAGCATGGGCTTTCGGGTCTCCGCGCCGACAGCTTACGGTCGGGAGCATTTGCTCAGCGTGTCCCCCCGCCTGTTCTGGCCCACCACGGCTCGGCGCGACGCGCTGACCACTTGCCGGCTCCCAGGCGTGTCCAGAGCCCTCCGCAGCCTCCCGCCCCGCGGAGCGGAGCACGCTGCCAGCACGCCAGGCATGGCGCGTGTCACGGGGGCCGCTGCTGCGGCACGCTGAGCAGAGGCTCCCGGCTGCCTGCTCGTGTGCCGCGCCGCGCGCCGGGGAGGGATAGTCCGGCACGAATCCCAGAGGCCCGAGCGGAGCCCTGAAAGCTCCTGTTTGTTCGCGGTGGGAGGGAAGTCGGCCACACGCAGAGGGGGATGTGGGGGGAGGGGGCAAGGCTTCTTATACAGACGGGGCGCTGAGGAAGGAACCCTTTTCGTTGGGGAGGGGCTCGGTGTTCCTTAGTTGTTTTGCAGTTCGCCTTTGGTTTTGCTTAGGGTTTCGATGGGGGGGAATCGAAGTTTAACTTATGGGAAAAAGGGGCCTCGTTCCTTATTTAGGGTTCCTTAGGTCAACGCCTCGACTGTAAGCGCCCAGCTTCTTGGAAGGCGCGGGCCTTGTCTGTGGATGCAGGGCTGGCGCCTTCTAAGAAGCAGCCTCCTTCTGAGAAGCCTTCCCCCCTCCGCCCACTCGCCTCTGCGCGCCGCCAAACAGATCTTTGCAGCAACAGCGCCCGGACTAGAAATATTAGAATCTCCCCCTCCACCCCTGGCCTGACATTGGTGAGTACTGCGATCGAGATGCTACGCTCAAGATTATTACGGCCCCGTTTCTCGGGGAATGCCTGTTCCATGTTAAGGCCAGGGGATGGATGGGGGTCACGCGAAGTGGTTCCTCAACTCTTGTTGCAAAGTTGTTTCCTTCGACGGTGCCACGTTTTGTTCCTCCAGGTTCTTGCGTGGGAGCGAGCGACCGCTGCCGCTGGCGAACGGCAAGGCCTCCGCGCGGGCGCTGCGCTCTCTCGCCTGCGTCCAGGCCGATGATGATGATGATGATGATGATGATGATGATGATGATGATGGTGATGCTGCTGCTGCTGCTTATGATGATGATGCTGATGATGATGATGATGATAAAGAAGCAGCATAATACGAACATGATGTTGATAATGTTGCTGATGTTGATAATGATGATGTTGATGGCGATGGTGATGATGACGATGATGATGTTGATGTTGATGCTGATGCTGATGCTGATGTTGATGATGTTGATGATGATGATGATGGTGACGATGTTGATGATGAGGATGGTAATGATGATGATGATGATGATGATGATGATGATGATGATGGCAATGATGATGATGAGGAGGAGGAGGATTAGGATAAGGATAAGGATGTTGTTGTTGATGATGGTGATGCGGATGTTGATGTTGATTATAAGGAGGACGATGAGGATGATGATGACCATGATGATAATGGTCTGGATGATGATGTTGATAATGATGTTGATGCTGATGCTGATGTTGATGCTGGTGGCCTGATGCTGATGATGAGGATGATGATGATGATTTATGACGATTGTGACGATGTTGCTGTTGATGATGGTGATGATGTTGATGATTATGGCGATGATGATGTTGATGATTATGATGAGGATGAGGAGGATCATGAGAAGGAGGCTGAGGATTCGGCTGATGATGATATATGATGATGCTGATGATGATAATAAGTATGGTGATGATGATGATGCCAATGCTAATGCTAATGCTAGTGCTGCTGATGATGAGGAGGAGGATGAGGATGAGGATGAGGATGAGGATGATGATGATGATGATGATGATGATGATGATGATGATGATGATGATGATGATGATGATGATTACGATGCTGATGTTGATGCTGATGTTGATGCTGATGACATCATGCTGCTGCTGCTGCTGATGATGATGATGATGATGATGATGATGATGATAATGATGATGATGATGATGATGATGATGATGATGATGATGATGATGATGATGATGATGGTGATGATGGTGAGGAGGAGGAGGAGGACCAGTGTAAACCCAAGTCTCATCAACGATATTTGCATAATCACTCCCTCCAAGCTCCTTCATCACACGCTCCTGCAAGGGTTGATTTCACTGAGGGAACTGCCTCGTTGGGAGACTACCGTTTGAAGACCCTGAAGCATGCCAAAACACCGTTCTCGAGGCTCCAACGCACGAATCAACATGACTGTTGCGTCTTGGCGATCCAGAGTCTCGTCAGAGCACCATTCCTGGGCTTCAGCACCGCGAATCAACGTAACTGTTTCGCCCTCACAGTCCTGAGTGTTTCCAAAGTGCCATTTCTGGCACATCGACCATGGGAATCCATGAAAACCCTTGCACATGCTTAAGGCGAGTGCGCGCGGCGCTAAGGCAAGAGCCACATTTAAAGGAGCCGCCCTCAATCCGCGAAGCTCTGGCAAGTTATTCATGCGAATGCGCGTGGCGCTATGGCGAGAACCACATTTTGGAAACCACCCGCCCTCCATCCGTGTAGCTCTTGCATTTTGTTTTGACGCATGTGCGCGGCTCTAAGGCGAGAGCCATATTTTGAAAACCACCCGCCCTCAACCCGCGAAGCTCTTACAAACTGTTGAAACGAATGTGCGCGGCGATAAGGCGAGAGCCACATTTCGAAAATTGCCCTAATCCGTGAAACTCTTGCAAGCTGTTAAGGCGCATGTGTGTGGCACTGAGGCGAGAGCCACATTTTGGAAACCATCCGCCCTCAATGTGTGAAACCGTTGCCAATTTTGAACCTTCGGGATCATACCGCGCTTTCGACCTGCTTCGTTCGGGGCGAGAGCGACAGGGAGGAGTTGTTCTATTCATTCGAGAGGGGGCCGAACGGTCATTCACTGTCCTTGGGCGCGTGGTTGAAGTGAGGTTCTGCGGTGTGGATTGTTGTTGTTGTTTGTTGTTGTTGTTTGTTGCTTGTTGTTTGTTGTCGTCGTCCCCCCCGCGACCCGGCCCGCGACCCGCCCGCGACCCACCCGCGACCCGCCCGCGACCCGCCCGCGACCCAACTCGACCCATCGGCGATCCACCCGCGACACACCCGCGACCCACCCGCGACCCATCGGCGACCCAGCCGCGACCCAGCCGCGACCCACCCGTGACCCACCCGCGACACACCCACATTGCTTGAACGAAAGAATCGGCGCCTGCGGCGGGCTCGTTGCATGTAAAAAGTTAGGCGCCTTCGGCGGGCTTCTTAATAGCCTCGCAGACTGCCGACGTCCCCTCCGCCCCGTCACTCTTATCCGCAACTGCGGGGTGCTACGGTGAGGAATCGAGGAGGAGGAGGAGGAGGAGGAGGAGGAGAAGGACGAGGACGAGAAGGAGGAGGAGGAGGAGGAGAAGGAGGAGAAGGACGAGGACGAGGAGGAGGATGAGGAGGAGGAGGAGGAGGAGGAGGAGGACGAGGAGGACGAGGAGGACGAGGACGAGCCTCCGCGCGGGCGCTGCGCTCCCTCGCGTGCGTACAGGCCGAGGCCCGCCAGCTCGCGCGCGGCGACCTCCTGCGCCGCCCGGCTGCCGCAGCGGCGGACGCCTCCGCGGAACCCTGGGCCGCGCAGGCACGCGCGGTGCTGAGCTCGGCGGGGGACGGCCGGAGGAACAAAAGCCGGCATGAGCATACAGCAGGTGCCCATGCCAAGAAGCACCTTGCTTGCCTCCAGGGTGCCCCTGCGTTGGGTTTCGATGGTTTTGCGATGGAAAGCGTAACGTCCCCACACCAGAAATCGATGGATGTCCTGGGGGTTCAGGGTTGTGTTTCTCGTGGAAGGCTTCTTGTGGTCGGGTCCTGCTGTGCGAGGTTCGGGTCGGAGCACGCGTAATGGGGAGGCGATACATGGGGGGGGGTGCAGCGAGAGCTGCAGGACATGGGCTCCCTAGGGTCCCTGAAGGGGCCCTTTAAGGCCCACGAGGGGGCCTTCAGGGCCCGAGATGGGCACCTTTCCCTCCCCCCCCCATTTATCTCGGAGGTGGATAGACCTCCTACCCTGACACGTCGACCAAGGGGAGGTTTGCTCAAGGGGAGGTTTACTAAAGAGAGGTTTGTCCACCGCCGATTCGCGCCCCCATCGAGCGCCGCCCAATCGAGGTTGTCGGACGTGGTCGTCGGTCCCAGCGGCTGTGCAGCCTCGGTATGCACTCCAGCGGCTGCGCCTCGCCGAGAGCTTTCGGGGGGTGTCCGAATCGTCCCGAACAACCGCTGGAGAGTCGAGTTATGACCCGACAGCCAGAGGGAGCCCAGAGTTGGGTCATGACAAAATCGCGATGCATCGGAGGTTTTTGGCTATGTTCGGCCTCTGGGGGCCCTTGTCAGACCGTGAGGCCGTCGAAGCACGACTTTGAACGAGAAGCCGGTCCCGGGGAAGGGGTCCAGACCTTTTGGGGATCCGCGTCGTGAAACAAAATCACGACGCCGGGGGCCTGGGAGCGGCACGGGCGGGATTTCTCGGAGCTCCGCGCGCAGCTCTCGGATCCGTGCACGGAGCCCTCCGGTCGGCGGCGCGCTCCGCGCGCCATGGGTGGGGGGCCCCGCGCCGATCCCAGACGTCCGCGCAGGCCTCCGAAGGTTGATGCTCGGGCCCGTCGGTTCTCCGCGTGTCCTGCCCGCGCCCATGGCGTGCTCCGCGAGCCTGCCGGAGGCTCCCGCGGAGCGGCGCGGCGCGCGGAGTGCCGAGAGGGGTGCTGCCTTCGTGCCGGCCTTTTGGTGTTCCTCCCACGGCGGGCCCGCCCTGCTGCTGGGCCTCTCGGAGGGGGCGGGCGGCGCGGAGGAGGGGCTGGCCCCGTGGGCCCCGGGCGCCCCGCAGCGGCAGCCCGGCCAGGGCCCCGATGCTGCGGCGGAGCTGCGGCGCTGGCCCTCCGGTGCGGTCGAAGCGGGGACGGGAGGAGTCCAGGCCTCCAGTCGGGCCGAACGAAAGGGGGGGATTGGGAAAGGGGGGGGGTACGAAATTTGCTGCATGCAGCTGGTTTCGGCCCCACCGAGGGGCCCATTCCTCGATACATGGCCGCCTCCCGTCGCCGGGAGGCGCCGGGAAAGTTAGCTCCGTGAGCTGATTCTCAAACCCCTCCTTGGCTATCCCCCCCTTTCGCCCGGCCCGATCCAAGCCGCTGGCAGAAGCAAAAGACGAGGGGGTTTGCGTCGTGTTCGGCGTCCCCGGGGACCCGTGCCGGGCCCCGGGACTGTCAGAAGACGGCGCGGGCCGCGGGGCGAGCAGCAGGTCCCCGGGAGGTGGTCCAGCGCTTCGGGGGCCCAGTCTTGAGAAAGCAAGTCGTCGGAGGGCTGTGGGAGGCGGCGCGAGGGCCCGCAGCAGTTCCCGCCCAGACGGAACAGTACTCGCTGTCGGTGTGGCCGCGGGCCGCTGCGCACCTGCGGCAAGCAGTCGCCTGCCCAGTGGCAGCCGCTGTCGGTCTTGGGCAGTGTCTGCTGGTGTGCCTCGTGCCCTCTCTTCCCGTACCCAGCTCGGGAGTGCCGAGGCTCGGGCTCGTGCTCGCCGTTGGCGACGAGCACCGCAGCACCTTCCTGCTGGCGTGCCAGAGCATAGTGGCCATGCTGTATCGGAGCGGGCGCGTGAAGGCGCTCGCGGACGTCGCTGCAGAAAGAGAGGCTCCCCGAAGTTCGGCCAGGGTCAGGGTCAGTTACTCTTCTTGTCAGGGTCAGTTACTCTTCTTGTCAGGGTCAGTTACTCTTCTTGTCAGGGTCGGGGCCCGAACGTGGCGCAGCGGCAAGGGTCAGTTACTCTCTTCTTGCCAGGGGAGGCCTGCCCGGGAGCTGGCCCGGGACCCCGCCTGGCACAGCTCTGGCTCCGCACACGGCCGAGCGTGGCGCACCCCGATCGTGGCAGGCTCGAAGACGAGCGGGGGCCCCGGCCTTCTCAGGAGGCGGCGGGGCTTCTCAGCGGTCCTCCGGCGCTCTGAGGAGCCGCCAGTGCCTTGGGAGAATCGGAGGTGGACAGACCTCCTACCCTGACGCGTCGATTAGGGAATTGGCCGTTTTCGGTTCGCGAGAGGGCGTCGCGGCCGCCGTTTTTGCGGGTCCAGGTGCGTCGATTTCGGCCCTGGGTCGTTTTCACTAAGGGGAGGTTTACTTAAGGGAGGTGTGTCCACCGCCGAGAGAAGGCCTACTTAGGGAGCTGTTCAGAAGACCGTTGGCCTTCTGAGCCTTTTGCGAGGGCACGCCCCCTCTGCCTTGCTCCCGGGGCCTGCCGCAGACAGCTCGAGCACGAGATCGACGACAGGAAAGATTGACCCCCGGATTGTTTTCTCGTCGACTCTACCAAACATACAGTCGGGGCGTTGACCTAAGGAACGAAAAATAAGGAACGAGGCCCCTTTTTCCCATACATTAAACTCCGATGTTCCATGGAAAACCTCAGGCAAACTTAAGGAGCACTGTTAAGCAACTAAGGAACACGGAGCCCCTCCCAAACAAAAAGGGTTCCTTCTGCAGGGCCCCGACTGTAATTACGAAGAACGCTCCGTAGATCTACGGAGCATTCTGCGTATCTTATGTAGCCTCGACGGAAAATCAATCTTAGGGCACATCAGTTCTGCAGTGCATCCCTTCTAGCCATTTGGCTCCAAGGCGTCCGAGAGGTCCTGGGCGCCGGCCAGCCGGCGGGGCCGGCGCTAGGGGAACGAACAACGACATAAATATATAGATTCGGAGGTCCGCGCGGATTTCTGGGATCGGCGCTGAAGACCCCTGGCGGCGCCTCCGGAGCCGCCCCATGGCGCGCTCCGCGCGCCAGGGAGGGGGTCCAGCGCCGATCCGAGAAATCCGCGCGGCCCTCCGAGTTTCTGTCTGCTTCTGACACCGTCTGTTTCCCTACGGCGCGCGCGCGCGCCCGCGCATGGCGCGAGAGCCCGCAGCAGACGGCCCGTCGCAGGGCCGGCGGGCCTCGCTGCGCCGGCCGCCGCCGCGCGCGCCAGCGGCGGCGCCGGCGGGCCGGCGCGTGCCGGCGGCGCCGCCGAGGGCGCGGTCGGCGGGTCGCAGGACAGAGGAGGAGGAGGAGGAGGGAGGAGGAGGAGGAGGAGGAGGGAGGAGGAGGAGGAGGAGGAGGGAGGAGGAGGAGGAGGAGGAGGAGGAGAACGAGGAGGAGGAGGAGAACGAGGAGGAGGAGAACGAGGAGGAAGACGAGGAGGAGGAGGAGGAGGAGGAGGAGGAGGAGGAGGACGAGGAGGAGGAGGACGAGGACGAGGAGGAAGAGGAGGAGAAGAAGGAGGAGGAGGAGGAGGAGGAGGAGGAGGAGAGGTACCCCTTGGCGCTGCCATGCCCTCGTGTTCCCCTCTTTTGGACCTCCTGGGAGGCCCTCGTCGCTACCGCCGGATTCTCTTCGAAAAAATGGGTCAGAACGCGCCCCAGGAGAGGCCCAGGGAGTAGCGGCACCGGTACCTTTTGGGTGCACCCAGCAGGGGCAGGATCGGCTACGCGTGGGAGTGGCCCTGGGCCCGAGGCACAGTGGTCCGCCGCGCACTGGCTTGCGCGCCTGTTGGGTTGCCTGGATTTGCCCTCCCCCGCGGCCCCCCAGAGGCCGCGCACCAGCGGCCACTCCTGCCCACAGACCCCTCCTTGCGTCTAGCCGGCAGGAGGCCGCCCCCCTCTCGGGCCGGACGAAGGGGGGGGATTGGGAAAGGGGGGGGTACGAAATTTGCTGCATGCAGCTGGTTTCGGCCCCACCGAGGGGCCCCTGCCTCGATTTCATGGCCGCCTCCGGCGCCGGGAGGCGCCGGGAGAGTCAGCTATACGTGAGCTGATTCTTAAGCCCCCCCCCTTTGCTATCCCCGCCTTTCGCCCGGCCCGACCCTCGCCGAGGGCGCGGGCCATCGGTGGCAGCAGGGCGCTCCTCCTCCTCCTCCTCCTCCTCCTCCTCCTCCTCCTCCTCCTCCTCCTCCTCCTACGCTGGGCTCCTCCTTTTCCTCCTCCTCCTCGTCCTCGTCCTCGTCCTCGTCCTCCTCGTCCTCGTCCTCGTTGGCAGCAGGGCGCGGGCGCTGGCCTCCCGGCGGGCGCCGCGGGCAGCCCGCCGCCCAGGGCGGTGCGCGGCGGGCTCTGCCTCGCAGCCGCCCTGGCTGCCGCGGGCCTGGCGCGGGCGGCGCGGGGGCGGTGGAGGGGCCGCGGAGGCCCGCCGCCCCAGGGCCTCCCAGAGGGCCCCGGCAGCCCCAAGCTGGACTCTGTCAGTAAGTATCCTGTTATTTGTGTGTGTGTGTGTTTCTTTGTGTCCTGTTTTTGTATCCTCTTCAGAATCTGGGAAAGTATATAGGGGGGTCCCTTTATTTGTGTGTACTTCTTAGTGTGTCCCAGGGCCCCTTTCATCCCTGGCGGGCGCCGCAGGCCTGGAGGTTGGCACCCACACCGACATCGGCGGTGTGCCTCCTCCGAGGGAGGAGGATCCCGATCTTCAGAGCGTGAATTACCTACCCCGCTTCCGCTTCCAGACAAAGCCAGGTCATACCACGCGCCTCCTCGTCAGGCGGCCTGACCAGTACAGGCCGTGGTTTGGCATCGCTTGGTGTCTCTTGGAAGCGAGGGCGGTCAAGAGCGAGGTAGGTTTGTTTTCCCCCTACTCTGGATCCGCCGTATGGTTGTTGTTGTTTTTTTCCAGTGTGGGAGCATCATATACATTACCAGTGGCGCGCTGTTTTTCAATCCTAGGACTTCTTGAGGGTCGGGGACGACGCTGGGGTGGTGTGGTGTATACACTTTTCCCCGAGGTCCCGGGGAAGCAACGAAGAAGATCTACACCAGGGTCCCGTGTACACCAGGATCCGCTCTCCAGTGCAAATTTCAATGCAGGGCCGGAAAAAGCGTCGGTGTATAGAGTTCGATTTCCTACATGTTAGCCATCGTGGACCCCAGGCAGTGCGCTTCTAGCAATATGTAGTGCGGAGTCTATGTGGAGCAGTATCTGTGGCGCAGCTCATGTGATGCAACATATGTGATGCAATCTATGTGGTGCAACGTGGTGCAATTTATATATATATATATATATATATATACACATATATATATATATATATGTGTTCATACGCACCTCTCCGAAGGAGTAGAGCTCAGAGGCGATGAATGCGTACGCGGAGCGCCGCGTCCGCGATTTGTCTGGCCGTTTCGCTCGGGACATCCTCGAATTTCTGAAAATCGGTGGCACCCCTCACGCAGATCGTGACGTCAGGGTCCAAAAACACATGGGAACTTCAACATTCTAACGTAAAACCTTCAAAAACACATTGTAGTATCAATGATTTTGACCCCGATTCTCAGAGAATGGCGATTTCGCCAAAGACATTGTCCCAAAATCGAGCCCCGACGTACCTTCTGGTACCCCAGACCCCGTCTCGGAGCCTCCTGGGGGCCTCCTGGAACCTCCTGGGGCCTCCTGGGGCTTTCTGTACCTTCTGGTACCCCAGACCCCGCCTCGGAACCTCCTGGGGATCTCCTGGAGCCTTCTGGGGCTTTCTGGGGGCCTCCTGGAGCCTCCTGGGGTCTCCTGGGGCCTCCTGAGGCCGCTCTCTCTCTCTCTCTCTCTCTCTTTTATCTTTTTTTTTTCTCTCTCTCTCTTTCTCTCTCTTTTTCTCTCTCTCTCTCTCTCTCTATATATATATATGTATATATATATATATATATATATGTATACAAACACACACACACACTCACACACTCACACACTCACACACTCACACACACACACACTCATGAAACTTCGGGGGGGGAACAACAAAAAAACGTTGCGGGCGTGTAGGGACCCCCAATCCACGGAGCCGCCACAGAGCCCGCGAACGGCCTCGAGATGACCCGAGACAGCCTTCAGACGGTTCAAGATGCTCCCAAGACGCCCCCCCAAGGGCCGCTAGGCGCCCTGGGGCGGCTCCGATGGAGACACCCTAAAGGACCCAAAGAGGCAGAAATCGTAGATGTCCTTTGGATTTCCCACGGATTCTGAGATTCTCGCGCTCACAACCGTCAGGACCTCCAAGACGGCCCAATAGGCTTCCAGGATCGTCCCGAGACGGCC
>CAUYUJ010003790.1:17500-30000 GCA_963575745.1 Prorocentrum cordatum | reverse complement strand
GAAATCCTTGTGCCAAAAGGAGTTTGATTGAAACCCTTTTAGAGAAGGAGTCCCATTGCATTTCACCGCGGAAGTTGGTTTGATGCACGATCCTCTACTGAAGGAAAAGGTGTTCGATCTCCCACAGCAATACTACTCCTCTGCCGCCGCCGCTACCCTTCTCTGGCCAAGGGGCTGGCGGTGGTGGATGTGGTGGTGGATTCGGCCCGTCCTACCACCACCACAACTCAATTCTACGAGTGTTTCTACTCATGCTGCAGCAGATGCCACCACGCCTCCACCACCACCAGCGCTACTCCACAACCAAGACTACACCGCCATTGCCATCATCCGCCCAGGAACAGGATGGTGGCGGCGGTGATGCTGGCGGCGTTGCTGGAAGCCCTCCCAATACCTGTACGACTGCCGAGCACCACCACTCATTCTTACAACGGGTGTTAACAATCATATTACATTGCCGGTAGAACAATTACACCACCACCAGCGGTACCCACAGCCACCGCCGCTACCCGTTTCTAAATTTCCAAAGCAGGAATGGAGATGTCGGCGGTTTTGCGAATCTTTCCAACACCAGAAGCATCAACACCTGTCGACACTTATAGAGCGGACGCAACCACCGCCCGCACAATTCCGCACACCGCCGCACAGCCGACCCCACCACCACCACCATCAATACCCCTTCTGAGTAAAAGGGGTTGGTTTGCGGCGGTGGGTGCAATCCCCTCCCACTACCACCAGCACGTCCATCGAGTGAAGTGCATGGCCAGCAGAAAAAGAGAGAGAGAGAGAGAGATAGGGGGATGCTGATAAAGATGTATACAGTTGCGAAAACTTCTGCTGCTGCTACCGCCACAGCTACATCAACCACCGCTACCATCCTGTCCAGTCGTCACCGCAACTACCCTTTCTTGGGCAAGGATGGCGGCCGCAGCGGTGGATGCGATGGTGGATGCGACGCTATCCTACCAACGCGAAAACTCAAGTCCACGAGTGCCTTTGCTGAAGGCGTAACTACACGCCGCCACCACCGCCCCCATCACCCTAACCACCTCGCCATTATCACTACTCCGCTGCCACCACCACCACCCGTTCTGGGTAAGGGCGCGGCGGCGGAGGCGAGGACGATGGAGTGCCACCACCACCACCAAGTTATACTAGTACGTGTGCGGTTGGTTCCACCACTACCGCCACCGCCATCACTTACATCCCATCACCGAACTTTGCGCACACGGGGGATGGCAGTAGTGGCTGCGGTGGTGGTCGAGGCGCCTCATTTCCAATCGCCACCATCGCGCCACTAACGTCTGCGAGTGCGTCCACTGCTGTTGTTTGTGCCGCCACCAACACCTACGCCACCGCCAGCGCCACCCCCCTTACCCTCCTCCCTGTCCCGCGGCGAACGCTGCCTTTGGCAGGCGATGGTCGTGGTGGCGCTGGAGGCGAGCCCCAACTACCACTACCGCTGCATCCGCCAACCCCCGTTCATACTTCCACGGCTGCTTCTGCCACCAAGTTATACACTACGCCACCGTCTCCCCCGCACCCTTTCAAAGTTACTGGGGGCGGCGCAACTGGCTGCGACGAGTGCGAATGCGACCCCATCATCACATTGTGGATAACCCTTTTATTGTTGATTTCATCACCACCGCATCTACCCTCACCACACCGCCAATGCCATTCCACCGCCACTGGGTAATGGGTGTGGTGGTGACTGTGGGGCCGCCGCCTCTACCACCGCAGTCGCCGCATCCAACGCGTCATATGGTTCATCAAACCGTAATTTTCTAAGCCAGAACCAAAGCCACGAAGCCAAATCTTAAGTCAAGTCCACACAACAAACCACATCGGTAGATACAATGATACCGGAGAGTAGCCCCGACAGGGCTATGAGGCTATTGGTCTATACGGCTATGGGGCTATAAGGCCCTAGGGCTATGGAACTACAGGGCTATAGGGCAACATGGGCTATAGGGCTTTCGGGCCATAGGGGTAAGGGGCTCTAGGGTTATGGGGCCATAGGGCTTATAGGGCTATCGGACCACAGATCTAGAGGGCTATGGGGTTATAAGACTAAAGGACCAGAGAGCTATAGGGCTATGAGGCCTTCAGGCTGTAGGGATATAGGGCTGCTGGGCTATAGTGCTACCAGGCTACGGGGCTATTGGGCTATAGGGTTATAGGGCTATAGGGCTACAGGGCTATAGGGCTACAGGCCTATTGGGTTATAGAGCTATAGGGGTCTAGGGCTATCGGGCTATTGGGCTATAAGGCACCCGGTCCCCCGGGCACCTGGGCACTCGGGCCCCCGGGCCCCCGGGCGGGCCGCGGAAATCGGTGGCAAAGCTCACCTAACCATATGAATCCGCTAGGACCCCTACAGAGGCAAGCTCTGATGGGGAAACTACAGTTATTGTCCGCAAAGGGGGGGAGGGGGGCGGCTCGGGAACGCCGGGCCGCCGAAAGGCATGACAAGGCAACGACGAAAGTCAATGAATGGGGGGGGATAAGCAGAAAGAGAGAGAGAGAGAGAGACAGACAGAAAGAAACAAAGAAAGAGCGATCATCAGGGCCAGGAGGACGACGACGACGCCGAGGAGGGGCGGGGGGGGAAGGACCAGGAAACGCACGGGGAGAAAAGAGGGGGAAAAGGATGATGAGGAGGAGGGAGCTGAGGAAGAATAAGGAGTACAACTGGTGATGCTTACAGAAGGAATCCGGCTGAAGTCCTTTACGAAAGAAATCTTCTTGAAGTCTTTACAGACAGACTCCCACTGCAATCCTTGCAACATGAACTCTGTTGAAATCATCGACGAAAGAAATCATAGTTAAATTCTAGACAAACGGAGTCCGATTGAAATTCTATACAAACGGAATCCGATGGAAATCCTCCACATAAGGAGTCCAACTGAAATCTTTCACATCAGGAATTCTTTTGAAATCCGCGACAAAACGAATATCATTGAAATCCTCTGCAGAAGGACTCGTATTGAAATCCGCTACCAAAAGAATCCGAGTGAAAATCTTTTACAAACGGAATCCAATTGAAATCCTCCTGTTGTTGCCGAGCAGACGTTTTTCTGGTTTCGCATGTATGCGCGTCTCTTGAATGACATGCGCTCCGTGCGCCATCTCTTCTGTGTTACCTTTTTTTGTCGCCGCCATAATGACGTCCTTGCGAAAGACAGTGCGGACTACCTCCCTCCGCCTGTTGCCGCGGCGCGAATACTTGCGAAGAAGTCGAGCGGCCATTACTTTTGTTCTTGCTCTGATGCAGAGAAGCCGACGGGAGAGAGCGCAAGGTAAAGGAAGCCGCCCCCGAACCGCCCTGAAACCGCCCCTCCAGAAGCGACCGCCCTCGAAGAAGAGGAGGAGGAGGAAGAGGGGGAGGAAAAGGAGGAGGAGGAGGAAGAGGAGGAGGAGGAGGAGGAGGAGGAGGAGGGAGAGGAGCAGGAGGGGGAGGAGGTAGAGGAGGAGGAGGAGGACGACGAGGAGGAGGGAGAGGAGGAAGAGGAGGAGGGAAGTGGGGGGGAGGGGGCCAATGCGGATGGAGGCTGAGGCCGTGGCGGCTTCGCCGTCGGGCAGCGACGCTGCGGCGGCGCCGTCTGGCGCGGCGCCTGGCGCAGCGCCGAGGGCGCAAGCCGACGGGCACGCCGCGTTCTTCTTGAACGGATCAGTGCCGGGCGGTGACGTCGAGACCAAGCAGGCGTACGAGGACGGCGATGAGAGTTTGATCACCAGGGAATTACACAAGCACCTGGTGTCTGAGCAGGTCGTCTCCCAGAAAAATCAGCGTGGATATCGCGAAGGCGGGGCTTTGCGAAGGCGTTTGTCGCGCGTTCCCAGACTGACGAGAAGGTGCGGAACGTGGGCAGGGCGAAGATTCAGAAGACCGTTGTTGGGTCGGGTTTTCTGGCGGCGCTCGTCGACCGCACGGGGTGTCCGAGCGGTTTGGCAAGCGCGCCATCGTGCGCATTGCGCGCGCTGCCGATCGGGCGGAGCATGCGAGCGGCATGGCCAGACGCGCCCGCCTCGAGAAATACATGCCGTCGCCCAGGCACGAGCGGTGACTGCGTGAGTTTCAGTGCTTGTGGGATTTTTCGACATCGGACCGCTCGGGCGTAGCCTGGGCGAACACAGACGTGGAGTTGTTTCGTGCCTGCGCGTGGCGGTTGCTCATTCGGATGCACGCGGGCGCCTCTAGCGCCAGGACCGGGCGCCCGCGCAGCAACAGGATGTGTTCCGCGCTTGCGCCAGGCCGTTCCTCTGCCCATATCTGCCTTCGCTGCTTCCCTTTCTCGGAATTGCCCTTCGCGCCCGCGCCCTCGGCGCGGGGCCTGGCCCCCGACAGAGGCTCGCGACTCTGCGGAGAGGCTCGACAAAAGAAGAGAGGCGAGTCACAGTGCCCACCAACGATGCGTTGGCACGTGTTTGTTCTGGCGGAAGTGAGGGCGCCTTTGGCGGATCTTGAAGCGGGGGGCGCTTGCCGCGCCCTGGGCCCTCGCCCGCCCGGGCGCCCTCGGCCTTCTCCGTCGCGGCTCCTTCCTCTACATGGGTCGAGTTCGGGCCGAACGCGGCGACGTTCACGGGCGCAGTTCCCTGGCGCGCAGAGCAATGGGCGAGGCCGCGGTTCCCCGGCGCAGACCGACGGCGGGGGCAATCGGGCGCAGGCGTCGCTTTTCGGCGAGAGATCACGGGGTCGGCGCAGGCGGCGGCGCGGAGCGAAATCATTTAATTGCGCGAAGGGGATGGCCGACGCGCGCCACCATTCGCCCGCGGGCCCAGCGGCCGCCGACGAGATTATCAGCGGGGCGATCAAACCGACCTGGCCCGACGCGGCGAAGGCGGCGTCGGCGGAGACGCCCGCGGAAATGATCGCGGGCGCGCGCTGCGGGGGGCGCGGATGTTCTGAGGCCGGGGGGGCGCGGAGTCACGCGGGGCCTTGCGGGTTTTCGCGGCCCTTTCCCCTTTCTTGGTCGCGGGCCCACTATAATGCAATTTTGTTCCTCTCTCTCTCTCTCTCTCTCTCTCTCTCTCTCCCCCCCTCTGTCTGTCTGTCTGTCTCTCTCTCTCTCTCTGTCTCTCTCTCTCTCTGTCTCTCTGTCTCTCTCTTCTCTTCTCTTCTCTTCTCGTCTCGTCTCGTCTCTTCTCTTCTCTTCTCTTCTCTTCTCTTCTCTTCTCTTCTCTTCTCTCTATTCTTCTATTCCCTTTTCTTCTCTTCTCTTCTCTTCTCTTGTCTTCTCTTATCTTCTCTTCGCTTCTCTTCTCTTCTCTTCTCTTCTCTTCTCTTCTCCTCTCTCTCTGCATGCATATATATGTATGTGTCTTTATACATGTTGTATTTTCTCTCTCTCTCTCTCTCTCTCTCTCTCTCTCTCTCTCTCTCTCTTTTTATCTCTCTCTCTCTATATCTCTCTGCCTCTTTTTATTTTTTTCCTTTTTTTGTCCCTCTCTCTCTCTCTTTTCTCTCTCTCTCTCTCTCTCGCTCTCTCTCTCTCTCTCTCTCTCTCCTTCTGCTTTTTCCTACTACTTCTCTCTCTCTCTCTTTGCTTTTGTTTTTATTTATATATATATATTTCTCCTCTCCTTCTCTCTCTCTCTCTCTCTCTTCTCTCTCTCTCTCTCTCTCATTGTTTTTTTTTCTCTCTCTCTCTCTCTCTCACTCTCCTCTCTATCTCTCTTGTCTCTCTTTATCTCTCTCTCTCTCTTATCTCTCTTCGTCTCTCTCTCTCTCTCTCTCTCTCTCTCTCTCTCTCTCTCTCCTTCTTTCTCTTTTCTCTTGCCCCCCTCCCTCTCCCCCCCTCTCTTGCGCCCTCTCTCTCCCATTTGTTTTCTTTCTCTCCCGATACATCTCTCTGAATGTTTATGTGTGGTTGTTTCGTTTGTGTTTATATATATATATAAATCTCTCTCTCTCATTCCCTCTCTATATATATATGTATGCATATATCCCTCTCTATTTATCCCCCCCCCCCCCTTCTCTCTATATGTATTTGTACATGTTGTTTTTCTTTACTTCTCTTTTGTCATCTCTCTCTCTCTTCTCTCTCTTCTGTTCATTGCCGCCTCTCTCTCTCTCTATCTCTCTCTCTCTCTCTCTCTCTCTCTCTTTCTCTTTTTCTTTTTTTCTCTCTTTCTCTCTCTCCCTCTCTCCCTCTCTCTCTCTCTCTCTCTCTCTCTCTCTCTCTCCTTTTTTTTTTTTTTGTTTTCTCTCTCTCTCTCTCTCCCTCTCTTCGATCAATCGCACTGGATCGATCTCACTCGATCTGTTTCATCCGATCGACCTCACAATCAATCCGACGATCGATCTCACAATCGATCTCACCATCGATCTCACTTTCGATCTCGCAATCGATCCCACACGCGGCCTCACTATCGATCTCACTATCGATACCACAGTTGATCTCGCAATCAACGCCACCCCCATCATCAACAACGTCATCGTCCTCAACGTCATCAACAGCATCATCGTCGGCGGGACACCGTCATCCTCATCATCACCTCATCACCACCATCATCAACACCACCATCATCACCATTGTCACCATCTTCATCGGGACACTATCATCGCCACCATCATCATCAACATCATCACCATCTGGGCACCAGCGTCATCATTATCGGAACACACCCATCACCATCATCATATTATGAGCATCATCATCATGAACTATGTCACCAACATTATCATCAGCATCGGGGCATCATCTTCAGCAGCAACATCATCATCATCATCAACATCATCATCATCGAGACACCATCACCATCGCCACCGTCATCATCATTACCATCATCACCGGGGCACCATCACCATCAACATCAGCATCATCCTCATCACCATCATCGGACCACAATCATCAAAATCATTTTAATCACAACATCATCATCCTCATCAACATCATCATCATCGCGGCGCCGTCATCGTCATCATCATCATCGACAACATCATCATCATCTGGACACCACCATCATCATCAACATCATCAACAGCATCATCATCAACCTCATCATCATCGTCGGGGCATCATCATCTTCATCATCATCTCATCATCATATCATCATCATCAACATCTTCCAGATCATCAACATCATCATTGTCATCACCAGCAACATCGTTATCATCAACATCATCATCATCGTCGGGGCACTATCATCACCACCACCATCACCATCATCATCAACATCGCCAACCTCATCTTTGTCATCATCGAAACACCATCGTCATCACCACCATCACCATCACCATCATCATCATCAAACTCATCGACACAATCATCATCATCATCGGGACACCGACGGGACGCCGGCGGGGCGCCGGCGGGACACCGCGGGGCACGGGCCCCCGGGAAGGAATCACGCGGCCCGGCCGCGCCTCAGCCGGAGGCGGGGCACCGGCGGGACACCGCGGGCCACCGGCCCCCGGAAAGGTGTCATTTGGTCCGGCCGCGCCTCAGCCGGAGGAGACTTTCTTCTCGCCGGCCCGCGCAGCTTCGCCTCGCCCGCGCGCGCGGCGCGCGCGAACGCGAAACCGAATCCGATTTCCTGGTAGGGGGCCTTTCCGCTCCACTTCGATCTCGCCCCTCACCTGCGATATCTATATATATATATATACACAGACATACGTATACATATATGTGTATATATATATGTATGCCCCTTTCTTGGTTCTTACTTTGTTTATGTTTCTCTCTCCCGCGCTCTCGCTCTCGCTCTCGTTTTTTTTTCCTCTTCTTTTTTCTTTGGGGGGGGGTGTCTGCGTGTTTGTTTTTGTTTGGTTTTCTCTCTCTGTTTCCTCTCCCTCTCTCTCTCTCTCTCTCTTTCTCTCTCTCTCTCTCTCTCTCTCTCTCTCTCTCTCTTTTTTGTTCATTTCTCTCTCTTCATTTCTCTCTCTCTCTCTCTTTTTCTCTCTCTCTCTCTCTCTCTCTCTCTCTCTTTCTCTCTCTCTCTCTCTCTCTCTCTTTCTCTTTCTCTTTCTCTTTCTCTCTCTCTCTCTCTTTTTTCTCTCTCTCTCTCTCTCTCTCTCTCTATATATATATCATCTCTTTATATATATATATATGTATATTTCTCTCTTCCCCTCCCCTCGCCCTCTTGGGCCGCGCCATTGTTCTGCCGGCTTTGGCGCGATGTGCGCCCCCCCGAGCGCGGCCTTCGAAACGCTGGCCCTGCGCCGGAGGCGCGGGGTTGGACTCTCGAGGGCCATGCTCGGGTGGGCATTTTTTGGTTCTGCTGATTCTGCGAGTGGACGACGGGCCCCGCTCTTTCGCGCAGCTGCCCGGGCCGCCGCGCCGAGAAAGCAGCGGTCGGACCTGGATCTCTGCTGACGGCGCCAAGGTCGAGCTGGTCGAGCTAGTCCACGGTTCTCGCGTTTCTGAAGAACTTCCTCCTTTCTCCTCTTCTTCCCCCATCCTGCCCCCCCCTTTCCTCGGCCCCCGTTAGCGCGCCCTTCCGCTTCGCCCCCTGTTCTCTCTTTGCCCCCCCCCCCCCCGCCTCCTTCTCCGCCTTCCCCCGTTCGCCCAGCCGATGTTCGGCCGGCCGCGCAGCTGCCGCGGGCGCCGAAGTTGGCCGGCGAGATTGCGGGCGGCCCCCGCCAGTTTTGAAGGGCGATAGATGGGGTTCGCAACAGGGGGTCGTCAGCGGGGGCTGACTGGCCCGTGCGTGCTCAATGCGTCGTTCATGTGCGTGTGTGTGATCGGGTACGATTGGCATCCAATGCTGGCGGTCATGGAGGGCCAGTCGCGCGTGCCCGCGCGTTGCCCGCGCGGGAAAACGCGCCGTCCATCCATCGTCGTTCATGCGCGCGGGCGTTCTTGCATGCCGCGCGTGGGGCGGCAAAGTGGAATGCAAGTACGTCTTGATTGTGCGATTGATGATCGCGCGCGTTCCATAACGATGACTTGTCGACTTGTCGACCCCCGAGACAGATTTGGAATGGGTCCCGTGAGTCCCCCAAAATGTGAACTCGCATTTTCCTGTTTTCCAACGCGTGAATTCTTCGCGCTTCGCGCATCCCCACCAGCCCATTCCAGAACAGTCTCTTGTGCGAAGCATGCCGGCAGTCGTGGCTTTCGGGCGCGCCTCCTCCTGCCCACGCATAGATCCTTCTACTTCTCTGGGTCTTTCGCTCTGGGGGGATCTTGGGGGCATCTTGGGGGTATTCCGGGACCTTCTTGGGGGTAGTTTGGAGGTCTCTGGGCCCTTTTGGGGTTCCCGTGGCGCCTCTCGGGGCTCCCTTGGGGGGGTCTGGGAGGCCTCTTGGGGCCATCTTGGAGGCGATCGATCAAAACAGGGACGAGCACTTTTCTCTGTCCCCCCGTCGGGTCCCGAAACCCTATGAAATTACAGCATGCGGCGCCTTTTCGGTTGCCCATCTTGGGCGCCCTGACGACCCGCGGAACGGCCTCTCCAGGTCCAGGGTGGTGGGGGGGGGGCATGGGGAAGGGGTAAACCCCTCCCCGAAGGGGAAGAAAGGGGTCGAGGACTGAGAGGGCCCCCTAAACCGCTCACGCCCAGAGGGCTGGTGGGATTCACGTTTTCCTTTTTCGCATAATGTGATTTAACATTCTGGTCCCTTCATGCGGATTCCTATACATGCAATATTCCAAAATGTGAATTCACATGTCCCTTTCTTCCAACATGTGAATTGACAGTTCCATTTTCCCCAAAATGTGAATTCGCATGTTGGGTTCCCCCGCAATGTGAACTCGCATATTGCCCTGGCCCTCGAGATCCCCAAAACTGAGGCGCAGCGTTCCGCATGTCAGATTGGCTAGGCAGGCTTTGTCATTCACCTCGCCGCTTTCGTTTATTACAACCTTTTCTTTTTGGGCCCTCAGCGCGCGTTGCCTTCGTCGCCTTTCCCGAGCCCCCCGCCCCCTTGCTTCGCTCGCCCGCGAGTCTCGCGCGCGGGCGCAGGCGGGGAGCTTCAAGCGGCCCCCATGCCGAACGCAGCAATCGAGGGCGCATCGGGGATCTGCGCCCGACCCTCGCTTTCACCTTCCAATAGTTGCTCGCGAACGCGGAGTTCGCGGAACGCAACGCCCCGCGCGCCGACCGCCCGAGCCTTTTCGGCAGGATCGCGGCCGCCCTCTCGCGCGCGGAGGACAAGGCGCCGATGGTTCTGCTCGACGTGGTCCGAGCGGCGGGGGGCGTCGGCGAGATCTCCGTCTTCGGCGGCCTCCTCGCCAATGTTGTGGATCCCCGAGGCGGGGCGATGATCGCGGTTGCCGCGGCCGAGGCGAGCGCCGTCGCTGGCGTGGATCCCAGATCAAGTCATGGCAGCGCGGGGCCCAGCGCGCCCTCGTCGCCAGGGCAGCGCTTCGCGGCCCACAGGTGGCGGTCGTTCGGGGGGGGGCGCGGAGAGCGCGAGGTGGCCAATTGCATCGTCTCCGTGGCTGATTGGGCACAGCTGCGCTCCAGAGCCGCGCTCGACGAGGAGAGCGCGACCACGGCGGTAAAGGAGTTCAGCGAGTTTGAGTTGGACCACTCCCAGCGGGGCGCGGCCAAGATCTTTCAGTTCACCGAGGAGAGTGCGGACAGCGTCTTCCACCTCGACACTCCCGGGGGCACCGCCCGCGCCGTCGTCGAGCCTCAATCGGCGCCTGCGCCCGCGCATCGCCGCGGCGTCAGAAAATTGGACGGCGGTTCCGTGGCGCTCTGGGGCCGGCCCGACGGCGCCATCGGCGGAGACGCACCTGCGCGCGGCCGAGTTAGGGGCGTCCGCGGGCGGTCAGGAGTTGAAATCGTTTTCCCTGAGCACGGCGAGCGCGGGCGCTGACGCGCCGATCGACGGGGGCGACGCCTGCCCGATGCCAGCCGCGGGTGCCGATGACTTGTTCCAGCCGGGACCTGGCCTGCAAGGCGCGGCGGGCACGGGCGGCCCTTTCGAGGCCCATGCGTGGGAGTGCGCTGATTGCAAGTCCTCGCTGCAACGGCGCTCGGGGATGACGTCTCGCCCCGGCATCTCGCGCGCGCTCCGCGACCCCCATTGCGCCGTGGAGGTCGCAGTCAGGCCCCGGGGGCGCCGAAACAGATCATGCCAGCTCACGCGCGGCCCGAATTTCACGCGGGAGGGCGGCGATGAGGTTAATGCGGCGACCTCCGCGGACTGCGAGCGCTCAGGCGTGGTGTCCGATAGCAGCCAGAGAGCGTCCACCGCGTGCGACTTGCGGTGCCGCGAGAAGCACGTGCTCCGTCCCTGCACCACCGCTCGCGGCATCGATTGGGTCGCGAAGGAGACGCGTTCTCGGGCGGGGCCGATGGCGGGCGCGGGAGAGAGTTCGCGACGGATTGGCGCGCACGATCGCCACTCAGGAGATGCAGCCGATCAAGGGGCGCCGCAAGATCATCATCGGCACAGGGATTAACGACGGCACATTCTCGAAGCATGACATCCACTATGCCGCGGCGAGGTGTCCCCCGCCGCGCGGCCGAGGGCGGCCGCCGCGCTCGTCGGCGGAGACGGTCGCGAAAAGCATTCGCCGAGCGCAGCGACGAAGACAAGGGGAAGCGCGTCGCCCGCAAGCTGCCCGCGGCGACGAAGGGGGCAAGGCAGAGAGGGCCCGCGAGGCCACTCTCAGGAGGCAAGGCAGAGAGAGTCCGCGAGGCCACTCTCAGGAAGTCCGCCCTCCGCCCGGGGGCCGCGACGAGGCCGGGGGCGGCAGAGGTCAGGAGGCCGCCCGCCGCGCCAGCGCACAAGAGGCCGCCCGTCGCAGCGGCGCGCAGGGGGCTGGGCCGCCCGCCGCGGCCATCCGGGAGGGGGCGCAATGCCGCGGCAAGAACAGGGCGGCCCGCCACGTGCGCCGCAGCCGCGACTGGTTCACGACCCCCGCGCCAGAGGGTCGGATCGCGGCTGCCATCGAACAGCGGGGCCCCGACGGCAACGGCGCGGCGGCGAAGGCTTCGGCGCGGGCCCTGGAGAGGCACCCCAACGCGAACACCTTCGCGCACGACGGGCGCTGCTCGCTCCACGCGTCTGCCCAGGAGCTGGCCGCCCGCAAGGTCATCAAGCGCTGGTCCGCGGACTGGATGCACGCGGAGGGCCGCGCCAGCAATTGCTCGCGCAACCCTTGCCACGTCCAGCGGTTGAGCCGCCGCCTCATGGGGCATCAGCGCGCAGGCCGCCGAGCAGTCTTTCTCGCGGTTCAGGGGCTCGGCGCGCCCGCTCAACGAGGTGGCGCCCCTGCGCCGCGCGTTCCTGGCCCTTTACTTCGCCGCGCTGCGCAACAAGTACACTGTGGAGAGGAACGCGGGCTACCTGCCGCTCGTCGAGAGCGCCGAGACCACGCGTGCCATGGGCGGCCATTACGGGCGCCCGTGGAGCGGAAGATCGCTGAGACAGGTAGAGTATCGGAGATAATGTTTGGAGCCGCTACATGGGCACTTGCAACTTCTCTGCGGCATTGCTCAGCCTATGTGCTGGGCGTGGGTTAGCCAGTGGATGCTAATGGTTTTGCTTGAATTCGCTGCTACTGGGGCCATGGTTTGCGCCGTGGCAGTTTGAA
>CAUYUJ010003790.1:0-15000 GCA_963575745.1 Prorocentrum cordatum | reverse complement strand
GCGCTCCATGGGGCTAGCAGGTCTTACGCCTTGCATGGAAAGGCGCGCCAGCCTTCGAAGAATGGCGTCGGCGGGAGGGGCCGCCAATGCTTTGGGGGGAGGGGGTGGGGCGGGCGGCGCCTGCCCAAAGTGCGAGGGCGCGGCTGCGCCCCCGACGCGCAGGTCGCGCATCAGAATCGCGGCGCTCGTCGCCGCCGACGGGGCGAAGGCGGACATCGACGCGCAGGGCTTGGGGCGGGGGGGGGGGGCGGGGGGGGGAGAGGATGATGATGATGATGATGATGATGATGATGATGATGATGATGAGGAGGAGGAGGAGGGGAGGGAGGAGGATGAGGAGGAGGAGGAGGAGGACGAGGACGAGGACGAGGAGGAGGAAGATGGGGGAGAGGAGGAGGAGGAGGACGAGGAGCAAGAGGAAAAGGTGGAAGGGGAGATGGACCCCGACCGTCGAGGTCGTGATTCGCTCGCAACGTCGGCCCATGGGTCCGGATACCTGACTAGAATCGGCGTGTCGTCCCGAGTTATTTCGCGGCGTTCTGGGTGGGTCCCTTTTGAGTCTGAGCGCGAGGGCGAGGGGTGCAGCTGGTCTGGACTTCTGATGTGCTGGATTTGGGTGGCCACCATGCCAATTGCAGCCATCAGCGACACCCATCGGTTGATCTTCGAACGTATCTTCCGTCTGCGCGAGGCCGTGGGGGCTCCATTTGCCCTCGTCGCTGGCGTCGCCATCCTTTAAAAAGCTGCCGCGCTTGTATACCAGGGGGTCGCAGCAGCATCAGCAACTGCAGCGGCAGCGGCGGCGTCTCGATTGGAGTGGCGTCAGAATCATGCCCCGTGCGCAACGAGAAAAGCGCAGCGTGGTGGCAGTGGCGGCGGTCGTCGTCGTCGTCGTCGTCGTCGTCGCCCCCCTGCCCCAGCGACTGTTCCTTCTTGCTTCTGCGAACGATGGGGCACTGCCGTTTTGACTCGGAAGGTTACGTGAGCACTGACAGATTGCTGGCATGTTCGTGGTGTTCTTGGTGGCGGTGCAGGGCCGTTCTTCGGTGAATGAGTGCTTATTTCTGTCGCCTCGAGCACCGTCTCCAACCCGTCCATCACCGATTATCAAGCGCGTTGGCTTGGCAAAGGAAGCGTGAGATCAGGAGGCTTTTTGGCCTTGCAGGGCTCGCCGAGCTTCCCGTAGAAGTGCGCGGTGCTCTTCGAGAAACAGGGGCCAGGGGAGAGAGCTCCAACCGCTTTGGGCAATGCTGGTCCCGGTGGCCCGTTGGGGCGGACGGCTGTAGTCATCGGTTCGCGCTGCCATCCAGTCGTTTCGCGGGGCAGGTTTTTGGTTTCGTTGGGTCGGCGAAAAAGTAGGGCGCCTCCTTTCGGGCGCGGAAGAAGACGAGGGGGGCGGCGGGGGGGAGGGGAGCGAGGAGGTGGCGTAGGACGGGAAGAAGAGGGGAAAGGGAACTGATAATGGCGGATGAGGACGATAAGGATGATGCACAAGGTGATAGGTGGTGTTGACGAAGATGATGTTGATGCGATGATGATGAGGATGGTGATGCTTATGTCGACGATGATGATGATGAGGATGATGACGGCGCTGATGATGATGTTGGCGATGACGATGATGATGCTGATGATGATGATGATGACAGGACGAGGATGCTGCTGATGATGATGACGACGGTGGCGATGATGACATGATGCGGCTCGCGCGCGTGATCGGGCAAAAGGCGGCGGGGGGCGGCGGAAACTGGCGCAGGCGCGCGTTGGTCTTCGAGAGAGGTTTACGTTTCTCGCGCGCGGGTCTACGAGGCGGGCGCCGAGAGGTGCCCCAGCTGAGGAGGCCCACTTGCCTTTCGCGAGGGCGGGGGTCGCGCGGGAGAGGGGGGGGGGCGGAGGGATGAATTTCTCGTCGCCCTCCATTATCTCCCTTCTCCCACTTTTTGTTTTGCCATCGTCTGGCGCTTGCGACGGCGCGCTGGCGCGCGCGCGCGCGTGCCAGGACGTCCGCGCCACATGCTGTAACAGTGCGAGCAGTTGCGCTTTTCGCATGGATGTGCGTGCCGCATAGATACAATGCACTCTTGGTTTCGCATTATAGGTGCTATTAGCATCGACGTTGTCACGTGCGTCCACGTGGATGTATACAGCGGCGCGCGCAACGCCGGTCCACTTGTACATGTACGCATGCAGGTGCACACCCACGGCGCCATCGCCATCTCGCGCTCGAAAATACAAGAGAGTTTTCATGCATGTATGCGCCAGAGGGACCAGAGCACTACGAGACCCCCGGTGGTAACCAGGCTGACGATTTACCGCCGGCGCCCAGTGTGTTTTCGGGGCGCTCGGTTTTGAAAGCCGTACGAAACCAGTGCTTTTGAAGGGTCCTGGGATGCGCGCGCGACAACCCGCGCGTGCGCACGTCGCCCCATTCGTTGCAAAGGATTCTTGCGACATCGCGCGCGCAGGGGCGTTCGAATGATCTCGCCATACGCGTGCAAGGGGCACGCGTGGTCGCATTTGATGAACGTGATGATCACCGATGGTGTACTTCAGACTTTGCAAAGGCGCCAACGCAGGTTTTTGTTGAGGGTTCGTGTTGTGAAACCACTGTTTGTTTTTACATCATTTTTTCTGGACATTCGATTTCGGCATCCTCACGACACCTCAGGTGTTTAAAGGACTTCGGGACGCGCGCGGGACGACGCGCGCGTGCATCTCGTCCCGTCTCTTGTCGAAAGACACTCTTGGGAAACATGTTCGAACATGAAGAAGTATGTTTTGTAAGGGTTGAAAGGGAGGGTCTCGATATTGGTTCTGTTGGGGCCATATGAATGAGCTATGGGGCCAAATCTCAGGTAAATTGCACATCCCCAGGTGGAGTAAGTCAAGTTTTTGGATGGTGGTGGACTATCATTCCTTTCTGGAGAATGAGAGCTTATGTTGTGCAACATGTGTGGTGCGATTTGATTGCGCAATCTATGTGGTGCAACCTACGTGTTGCAATCCACTTTGACTGTCTTGAAGCTGTCGTCTCCACTGCTCGTGCAAACATCCCACCCTCCCACCCGCAACTTGGTTTGCAAAACCTCTTAAGACCGACTACGACGACACCGACGACAACGACGACGACGACACCGACGACGTCTCCGACGACTTCGACGACGACAACGACGCCGACGCCGACGACGACGAAGACGACGACGACGACGACGACGCCAACGAAGGCGACGACGAGGGAGGAGGAAGGACAACGACGGCCACAACGACGACAACGACGACAACGACGAGGGAGGAGGGAGGACGGCGACGACGCGAACGACGACGAAGGAGGAAGGACGGCGACGCCGACGACGACAACGACGAGGGAGGAGGGAAGACGACGACGAGGACGACGACGACGACGGCGACGAAATAGGAGGGACGACGATGAGACGCCGACGACGGACGACGACGACGACGGGGGAGGAGGAGGAAGGACGACCACGGCGACAACGACGACGGAAACGACCACGACGCCAAAGACGACGACGACGACGAACACCAGGAAAGACAGAGGACGACGTAGGCGACGACGACGACGACGACGACGCGGGAGGAGGGAGGACGGCGACGACGACGACGACGACGACGCAAGAGCGCGCGCGCACGCTTTTGTTGAAAATCCGTGTTGCGAAACCTTGGGTTTTTGTAGGTTTTTTGGACGCGCGATTTCGAAATCCTTTCGAAACCGATGGGTTTTGACGGATTTCGGCGTACGCGCGCGACGACGCGCGCGTCTGCACTTCGTCCCGTTGTTTGCAAAGGATTCTCGCGACGGCACACGCGCAAGGGCGTTCGACAGATCTCGACATGCGCGCGCGCGCGACCCCCGTTTGGTAGCATTTTGGGAAAATCTTGAAAAACCCATGGTTTTCGTCAGATTTCGCAAAAGCTCGCGCGGAAGCTGTTTTAGCAAATCAGTGTTGCGAAACCTTGTGTTTTTTGTATGTTTTTTTGGAAACTCGATTGCGAAATCATTCCGGCACTGAAGGTTTTTGAAGGATGTCGGCATGCGCGCGCGACGACGCGCGCGCGTGCTCTTCGTCATGTTTTTTTGCGAGGGATTCGCGAAAAAGTGCGATGTTAAAACAAAAAATGTCACCGCATAGTGTTTTGTACAAGGGAATTTCAGGGGGGGGGAAACTGGCCCGCCTGGGATGGTATGATTTCATATTTAGGATGGACGAGTGTGCAGAACATAAATGAAACTATATTATCCCAGGGGGAAGCGTTAAGTCCAAGGGGAAGCGTTATTGCCGAACTTGAAGTTGTCAACTCCACTGCTCGCGCAAGCATCCCACCCACCCACCCGCAACTTGGTTTGCAAAACCCATGCGGGACCGAAAACAGATATCGCTCTGGGGTCGTCTTGGAGCCCTCGGGGGCGTCTCAAGAGCGCCCCAAGAAGCCCGGAGAAGCAAGACGGCCGACGACGACGACGACGACGACGACGACGACGACGACGACGACGACGACGACGACGACGGCGGCGACGACGACGCCGACGTCGACAACGACGAAGACGACGACGCCGACGCCGACGACGACGACGACGACGACGACGTCGCCAACGAAGACGACGACGAGGGAGGAGGGAGGACGACGACGGCGACAACGACGACAACGACGACAACGACGACAACGAGGGAGGAGGGAGGACGGCGACGACGCGAAGGACGAAGAAGGACGAACGACGGCGACGCCGACGACGACAACGACGAGGGAGGAGGGAAGACGACGTCGAGACGACGACGACGACGGCGACGAAATAGGAGGGACGACGACGAGACGCCGACGACGGACGACGACGACGACGACGAGGGAGGAGGAGGAAGGACGACCACGGCGACAACGACGACGTAAACGACCACGACGCCAAAGAGGACGACGACGACGAACACGAGGAAAGACACAGGACGACGTAGGCGACGACGACGACGACGACGCGGGAGGAAGGAAAACGGCGACGACGACGACGACGACGCAAGAGCGCGCGCGCACGCTTTTGTTGAAAATCCGTGTTGCGAAACCTTGTGTGTTTTGTAGGTTTTTTGGACGCGAGATTTCGAAATCCTTCCGAAACCGTTGGGTTTTGAAGGATTTCGGCGTACGCGCGCGACGACGTGCGCGTCTGCACTTCGTCCCATTTTTTGTAGAGGATTCTCGCGACGGCACACGCGCAGGGCGTTCGACAGATTTCGACATGCGCGCGCGACGCCCGTTTGGTAGCATTTTGTGAAAATCTTGAAAAACAAACCATGGTTTTCTCAAGATTTCGCAAGAGTTCGCGCGTAAGCTTTTTTTGCAAATCAGTGTTACGAAACCTTGTGTTTTTGTATCTTTTTGGGGAACTCGATTGCGAAATCCTTCCGGCACCGAAGGTTTTTGAAGGATTTCGGCATGTGCGCGCGACGACGCGCGCGTGTGCACTTCGTCCAGTTTTTTGCAAGGGATTCATGAACATGTGCGATGTTAGAACAGAAAATGTCACTGCATAGTGTTTCTTAACGAGGGAACCTCAGGGGGGGAACCCTGTTGGCCTGAGACATTGTGGTTTCATATTTAGGATGGACATGTGGTCAGAATCATATGTGATTTACATACCCGAAAGGGGGGGCGATAACGCCGGGGGGGGGTAGAGTCTATTCTCTTTTTAGAAAGGAGAATTTGTGTAGTTCAGTATATGTGGTGCAATGTGTGCGGTGTAGCCTCCATGGTGCAATCTATGCGGTGCAATTTTTGTTGTGCAGTCTATGCGAGGCGGCGGCGAGACGGCGACGGCGACCACCAGACGGGCAGACAGGCCCAAACGACGGGCGACGACGAAGCGGCGACGGGTCGGCGACGGCGGCCACATAACCGTCAGACCAAAGACACGGCTCAGACGACGGGCGGCGACGAGGCGGCGACGTGGCGGCGACGGTAGCCGCCAGACCGAAGACACGGCCGAGTTCCTCATAACAGAAGTAAAATCCTCGAAGTGCAAGCATTGTTTGGGGAATTGTGTCGGACGTGCATCCCACACGATGCGACAAAAGGAGTGCAAAACACTTTCCGATTCGGACAAGTGGGGCGGTGATTTCCGCAGAGGTGTGGCGGAAACAGCGACGGCAAGGTACGGCGTGAATCGGCATCGAATGGGCTTCGAAAGTAGGGTGGGAATTTCCGCCCTACCTGCGAAATCGCCCAAAGTAGGGCGGATCCAGAGTCAGGTCAGCCTGAACCTCCAGGCATCGCGAGAAAGTCACGACGGGCCCTGATGTCTGGGCGTCGCAACGTTTCACGCCGGGCGTTTCTGCCCGGTGTCGAGCCCCACGGTCGTCACGGACCCATGCGGTTGGAACAATGCATCAGAAAGATAGGTTTAGGGCTCCGATCGCGGTTTGCCGCGATGCATTACATTTCTCCGCGACGACGGATGTCAGGGAATGTGTGAAAGGAGTCACGTTGGGCGCCGTCTCGCACGTGACGTCGGCGCTCCAGGTCCGTTCTTAGGCCCTGGGGCCATGAACAAGACCAGCCAGGTGCGAAAAACTGGTCCAGGGGGTAGGGTCGAGGACCTGGGGATCAGATCTTGAAAAGTTCACCATGCTGGAGGTCTGTGATCGGAGGCCTTGGGATCCAGTTTGGAAGTTTCTGCTCTCCAGCCTGGAGGTTGAGGCTTCTTCTCTTGAGGGTTCGGGGCCCTCTGTGCTCGTCCTGTCGCAGAGTGGCGATATGGTCGGGCTGGTGGCCACAGGCGACGAGAATTTCTCGCTCGCACGCCTGGGCACAGGGTGTGAAAACTGGAAGGAGATAGGCATGGGCGAGACGGTTGTGACTGCAAGCGCCAACCAGTGCGCGGGCCTGTGTCGACGTTCGCCGAGGTGCATAGGCGTCAACTGGCAGCCGAGGTCCTGTAAGGGAGGCGAGCAGGTGCAGCGAGGCGCCTGCATCTTGTTGGGAAGCGCCTGCTCTGTCGAGGAGAACCCCTGTTGGGACTTGTACGATGTGAGCGGCAGCGCTGTCCCGCAAGGAAATTCTGAGGGCACCGTTGCCGAGACTACGCCCAGCAGTACGCAGACGACCGTCACGCTGCGTGCAGAGGCCGCTACGGACGACCCAGTGAGCGAGGCAACATCCGTTGCCGAGACTACGCCCAGCAGTATGCAGACGACTGTCACGCTGCGTGTAGAGGCCGCTATGGACGACCCAGTGAGCGAGGCAACATCCGTTGCCGAGACTACGCCCAGTAGTATGCAGATGACCGCCACGCTGCCTGCAGGGACCACCACGGACGACCCGCAGAGCCATGCAGCACGTGACACCGTGCAGGCAACCTTCGCACTGCCCGCGGAAACAATCCCGGACGATCCAGAGCTCCAGGCCGCGGTCCTGGAGGCGCTGCAGGAGATGCTCGCCGAGGAGACCGGCGCGGCGCATGTCTCCGTCGCGCTGATAGAGGAGTGGGGCGAGGAGCACGCCGAGGAGCTTGCCGCACTGCCCCGGCAGCGGCGGCGGCTCCGCGTGGCCGCACCGGAGCAGGAGGTGGAGGTCACGTTCACGCCCGCTTCTGCGGAGCTCGCCGCCACGATCGACAAGCAGCATGATGTCTTGAAGTCCAAGATTTGCGAGACTGCTGCGCGAGTGGCGAGGGAGCTCGACTGGGAGGCGTCAGGAGCAGTGGGTCAGGACCAAGCTGGCCCCAGCGCAGCCGCCGTGGCGTCGAGGCCAGAGAGCAGCCAGGTAGACAGCAGCCAATCTGACGTCACCTTTTACATCGTCCTCGGAGTTCTCGGCACCATGATGCTGGGCGGCTGCGTGGCCGTGGTCCAGCACCACGAGGACCAGAAGATGGGGCTCGAGAACCCACGAGGGTTCCGCAGGCAGTTAGTGCCGCCAGGTGGCGGCAATGACAAAGGCGCCGACGAGCAGGCGATGGAGCTGCAGCAGGCGCAAGAACCACCCTCCAGGGGTTTCGGAGACGCCCTGGCCCTGGCGGAAACGGACCTCGTGCACAGCGCAGCTGCGGGCGCCACCGCGCTGCATGTGCGGTCCACCCACGGCTTCGGCAGAGGAGATCGAGTGCAGATCATGAGCGGCAAGGGCAGCGAGACCAAGGTGGTTTGCGGCTTCGACGAAGCTACGGGCGCCATGTTGGTGTACAATGGGCTGTTTTACACCCACGCCATGGGCGCGTTAGTCAGCAAGTACCGAAGAAGAAAAAGCAACATAATCACACACTTTCGAAGGTCCGCGCGGATTTTCTTGCACCGGCGCTGGGCGATGGGCCCCTCTGGCGGCGCCTCCGGTGCCGCCCCTGGCGCGCTCCAGGCGCCAAGGAGGGTACGTGGTCCAGCGCCGATCCAAGAAATCCGCGCGGACCTCCGACAGTTTTCGGTCGGGAACGTACCACTACTACATCAGCGGGCAGTACCACTACATCTGTACCATTACATCTGTAAACTCCTGATATCTGGTTGTGTGCTCGGCACACCGTGCCTCTCCTGAAAGAAAAAAGAACGTGTGCTCAGCGTGTCCCGTTGCCAGCTCTGGCCCACCACGCCTCGGCGCGACACGCTAACCACTTGCCCGCCCCCGGGCGCGTCCCGAGCCTTCCGAAGCCTCCCGCGGAGCGGAGCGACACGCTATCAGCTCGCAAGGCATAGCGTGTCGCCGGGGACGCCGCCGCGACACGCTAAGCAAAAGCTCCTGACCGTATGCGTGTGCCGTGTTTTCTTCTCCGAGAGCACCAGGCCCCCCGGCCCGCTGGCAGCACGCCTGGGCTCGTCGACGACAGGCCTCTGGAGTGACCCGCCGCGCCGGCACCGCCGCTCGCTCGAGGGCAAAGCGTCGGTCGTGAAGAGCACCGCTGGCGCACCAGAAAATGATCTTCTTGCCTGATGCGCTCTTGGCTGGCACCAAGCGGCCCCCAGAGAGCACCAAGCTTCGAGTAGGGGATCGACTACAGAATTGATTCACTCCAGAATTTATCCGTAAGGGGTTCGCCCCCTGCCGCCGGCCCCCTCTCTCGGAGAATGGGCCATGGAAGAGCTAAGTCATGAGGCCTTGGCGCTGTCGTGAAGCAGTATCGAAACTTCATGCGAAGCCGATTCGCAATCAGCAAAACCAACTGATCACAAGAGGGGTTACCACACCTGGCGATTGGTAAGACGTGTATGGTTTACGGGCTTGGTTACCACACCTTGCGATTAAAGGGCCGAGGGAGTTCTCGCAGTTTGGGTTACCACGCCTTGCGATGGATGTGCGTGAAGGGTGGCACCGAATTTCAGAAATGTGGCAAATCCCTTGTGTTTTTGGACCCTGACCCCGCGGATCTGCGTAAGGGGTGGCGCCGAATGTCAGAAATGTGGCAAATCCCTGTGTTTTTGGACCCTGACCCCGCGGATCTGCGTAAGGGGTGGCACCGAATTTCAGAAATGTAGCAAATCCCTTATGTTTTTGGACCCTGACCCCGCGGATCTGCGTGAGGGGTGGCACCGAATTTCAGAAATGTTGCAAATCCCATGTGTTTTTGGACCGTGACCCCGCGGATCTGCGTGAGGGGTGGCGCCGAATTTCAGAAATGTAGCAAATCCTTTGTGTTTTTGAACCCTGACCCCGCGGATCTGCATGAGGGGTGGCACCGAATTTCAGAAATGTACAAATCCCTTGTGTTTTTGGACCCTGACCCCGCGGATCTGTGTGAGGGGTGGGACCGAATTTCAGAAATGTGGCAAATCCCCTGTGTTTTTGAACCCTGACCCCGCGGATCTGCGTGAGGGGTGGCACCGAATTTCAGAAATGTAGCAAATCCCTTGTGTTTTTGGACCCTGACCCCGCGGATCTGCGCGAGGGGTGGCACCGAATTTCAGAAATGTGGCAAATCCCATGTGTTTTTGGACCCTGACCCCGCGGATCTGCGTGAGGGGTGTTGATTTCGAGCCCCCCCAGCAATTCAGACAACGCGCCCAGGGGGTGCTAAAAAGCCGGTTTGGGCCTCCCCCCCCCTCGCGCGGTCAATCAACTAGTTACAGTAACCAGCAATAAGTCAACTAGTTACAGTAACCAGCAAGAAGCAGAACTGTAACACTGGAAACTACAAGCTACAACTGGTACAGGAAACTGCGAACCTCGCTCCTACAGCCTGGTGGCCCCACAAGGGGGCCGGCGGATTTTCCCGTCGGATCTGCGAACAAATACATGGAGCGCTCGGTAGATTTACGGAGCATTCTACGCATTGTTCGTGATTCTTCGGGAAGAACAAGTCTGGGGTAAATCAATCGTGTAGTCGATCCCCTACTCGAAAGCTGGCCCCAGAGGGCACCCAGAGGGAGCCCCAAGCTGCTACTATATGAAGGCGTGCGTGTATTTTTGGATGTGCACGCACGGGCGCCCAGCCGAACTGAGTGTCGTTGCTGTGGAGGTCCGGGACATCGCCGCCTCCCCGGTCCTCGGGACATCTCCGCCACCCCGGGACATCGCCGCCTCCCCGGGACATCGCTGCCTCCCCGGTATCGCCAATGTGACAGAACCAATCGAAAATGTTTCGGTCCTTGCCCGTGTGAGTCTTGGCTCCAGTGGGCCAGCCCAGCCGCCTCTGCACGTGGTCAACACCACCGTAGGCCGGCCTGCGGGCGGCACCCGGGATCGAAGGGCACTACCAAAGAACGTGGCTGAGCATACCGCAGCTGACGCCACACCACGGGCAGCCGGGCGCAGTAGCACCTCAAGTCTGAATGTGGTGTTTGGCCGGGCTGATCTTTGCACCCGTGAAGACCCTGCGAGCCTTCTCGGTGTCGTTGTTGTATGCCTCCTGGGCGACCCTGACCCTCTTGGGATCATAGCTGGCCAGCTGCGCGAGAGGCGCCTCACGTCTCTCCTTGGCTGCAGATGCCTGCTACGTGTGGTAATGCCACGCCTAACGCAGGGTGTGGGCAAGTCGTTTCGGCCGCACCCAGTTTCTGTCGGCAGGCCGCAGCAAGGAACAGGCCTCGGTGCTGGCATGGACCCATTCCCATGGCAAGTGGTCGTGGGGCTTCCGCCCTGTCCAGCGCAGGTGCCTGCTTAGGGACCCTGGCAGTCCGTGTCTGGCCTCCGGGAGGCGGGCGGGATCTCCTCGGCCTCCTGCCATGCCTCCCCTGGGCGCCGGCTGTTGCCGTCAGCGCCGGCGGCTGGCACCGGTGCTTGATGCCGGTGCGGTGCCATCACGAAGGTGCGGAGCTCCACCGCGGCGTGCCTCGGGATGTCGGTGGCCTGGAAGACGAGCTTCTGCAGGTGGCCGCACCGGGCGACAGTAACTAGGAGCGGTCTCTCGTGCCGTGCATACTCGGCCTTGCCGATCGCCGCGGATTCGAGAGTCCTCTGCCTGGGGAGGGGGTCGTGCGAGAGCGAGCGTGCGCGCCCACCCGCCTCGCCGCCTCCCTTTTCGCCTCTGGCCTCCGCGTTCCGCGGGTGACGGTGGCGCCGAGCACGATCAGGTGGTCCCTGGCACGCTCGGAGTCGATATCTCCAGGCGGGCGGCCACTCGGCGGCGACCGTGCGGACCTCTGTGAAGCCACTGTTCGCTCTCGGCATGGTCACGCATGCCCAGGGCATGCCCCGCTCGCGCCACAGCCTGGCAGCGCCGACGATGTCGTGAAGGCTGCGACTCTCCCACGCGCGGTCGTCCACGCAGGGCTGGTGCGACGCCGGAAGGGGAGGCCGCTTTCACCTCTCACGGTGCCCCCAGCAGCACCGCACTGAGCACATCGGGCTCCACGGATCCCCTTGGGGGATGCCCGTTCCGACATGCCGTGCCTGGGGGTGCACGCACCCGCCGAGGAGGAGGTGCCTGTGCTGCTCGCACTGCTGTTCACGATCGCACCCGGCATGCCAAGATATGCCGAGCAAGCCCAGCGCCCCCTGCACGAGGTGGGGGTACAGCATGCCGAGTGCGATGGGGGTGGTCCCACGACGTGCAATAGGCGCCCGTGGCGGCCTCGGCGGACAGCTGGGCGTCGTGCACCTCCTTCCCAGCCTACGCGCCCTTCATGTCCTCGCCCCACCACAGGTCCAGCCACCTCTTGTAGCTGGGGGACTTGATCCCGGCGCTGGCCCACGATCGATACCAGGCGGAGCCCACTGAGATAGAGCGGAAGGCTTCCGCATCGAGGAAGCTATTTGTGACGTCCGCGCCCGTCGGAATCCCCGCCACGCGGCCAGCACTACCCCGAGCGCCTCGAAAGCTAAGCACAGGGATGCAAAGCTTTCAGCGTGGAACTTCGCAGGGAAGAGCTCGTCTCCTGCCCAGCCGTCCAGCCCAGCGGCCTTCCCGCGCTGCTCTTGCACCGCTCTCCAGACCGAGCCTCGGGCGAGGGGCTGCCAGGGCTGTTCCTGGAGGTGCGGGACCCACGCTCCGAGTCGGCGGCCGGTGGCGTCCCAAGTCTGGGACTTCACGATCCCAGACTTGGCGCCACCTGCGGGCCCAGAAGCTCGAATGCCTGCGCGCTTGCTGTGGAGACCACGTCACCCTCCCGGACCGCTGTGCCCTTCGGGATGTTGCCCCTGAGCCACCAGTAGGCTGCCTGATCGGAACTGCGCAGGCGGCGGCGCCAGCGTTCCAGCCATTCTTATTCGTCGTCGGCCTCGCTGCGCGTCAGCGTGCCAGTAGCCATGGCGATGGCCGCCTCTGCTCGCCTCCGGCGGGCAAGTTGGGTGTCGGCTGCTCGCGTGCCTGCATCGAGGTCTGGCACCTGCCTCTGCAGCTTCTTGCGCAGGTCCCTCTCTGCAGGCGCCTCGCCCGTGAGTCTCCAGCCAGCTCAAGCGCCGCAGTTGGAGGGAGGGCCCCCGAGAGCCCCGAGACGGCCCAAGAGGGCCCTCCCGCGCGTCCCGCTGCCTTGGCACCGCTTGGATGTGCGCATGCGTTTCGGCAAGGACCATCGAGGGGCATGTTGGGCCATCCTGCGAAAACTGCACGCGTGGAGCCGAAAAGCGCACGGGGAACCAACGTCCGAGCGATGGCGAGCTGCGGTGCTTTCTCCTCGAAGGCAGAAAGCTGCATACACATAAACTTTCGAAGCTCCGCGCGGGTTTCTTGGATCGGCGCTGGGCCCCCCTGGCGGCGCTTCCGGCGCCGCCCCTGGCGCGCGGAGCGCGCCAGGAAGGGGAGCTCAGCGCAGGTCCACGAACTCCGCGCGGGACCGTCGAAAGTTCATGTTCACGCCGTTCTTTGCCCCTCTGTCACCGGTGCTCCAGTGCCCCGCCCCCCCCTGCAGGCGTGTGCGATGACCTGCTGCGACGCGGGCCCTTTCTCGGATCTGGGTCGGGGAACTGCCCTTCGTGGCCGCGGCTCGCCGTGGCCGGGAGTGCCCCCTCGTTTCTGATTCGGTGGCGCTCCTGGTGGCGCGGCGGCCCCCCCGTGGCCCACCTCCCCCACGGTGCAAGAGTCCGTGGCTGCTCGCGCGGGCAGGCCGCGGTGGCCGGGAGGCGGGCGGGCTGGCTCCTCCCAGGGCCCACGGCACGGCAGGAGCCCCTGCTGCTCGGAGGCGTCGTCTCTGGGGCTCCCATGACCTGCTCGCACCACTCCGTGGCCATTCTGGCTCAAGCGCAGACTCCTGCACCTACACTGCTTCCTCTGTCCCAGGACCCTACAGGTCCCGTGGCTTACCCGCATACGCGAGTGGACCCGTGTTGTGTCATATCGACGCGAGCCCAGATGGCGACCTGGGTTTTGTGCTTTGCGGTGTTATTTTCTCACAGCATGCAGATCGCGAGTTCCATGACAATGGACCTCAACGACGCGCAGTCACTCGTCTTCTCGGAGGTGGACGGCAGCAGCTGGACGGAATTGCTTCCCAACGTGAACTACGCAGCTGGGTCATTGGTGATGAACGGGTATCACAATATTTTTAGCACCTTCGATGGCTGCAAGTCTGCCTGCGAGGCCATCACCGATTGCGTTTTTGTGCACTACTGCGACTCGGGCTCTGGCGGCAGGACTGGTCAGTGCTTTGGATTCACGGCGATGGTCGATTCGCCCTCTAACGCAGGGTGCGCAGTGACTCGCAACGCGGTGCGGGTGCTGCAGGACCCAACCCCAGCACCAACGCCGGCACCGACGCCAGCACCAACGCTGGAGGGCGTACCAACCCCCGCACCATCGGCATGGGTATCACTTGGTATTGGAATTTGTTCAGGGCATGATCAGGATTGGACAAGTGCCGACGCTTTGGGGTTTCATTGGGGTCTCCATCAGGGGTTGGGCTGGCGCATGTGCGACTACAGGTCTGACACTGAATGTCAACAGGTTTGTGATGCAACAGCAGGGTGCAGTATGATCTCGAACGGCAGCTGCTGCTTCTTATTCAAGGGTGACGTATGCAATGCCGATGTTTCTTATCCTAATTACCAGTCTTACCTCAAGGAACCGATGCCAGCGCCAACGCCAGCACCAACGCCGGCACCGACGCCAGCACCAGCGCCGCCCCAGATTTCGGCCGTGGGCGATCCCCATATGCAAAATGTACATGGCGAGCGGTTTGATTTGATGGTGCCAGGCAGACATGTTCTGATCAACATCCCTCGTGGGGAGCGCACTGAAAAAGCTTTGCTTCGCGTGCAGGCCGATGCGCGCCGAATGGGTCATCAGTGCGCGGACATGTACTTCCTCGAAGTCAACGTGACCGGATCGTGGGCCGAGGCGAAACAAGCCGGAGGGTATCATTACAGCGCATCGCAGAGCGAGGTCGATGCACCTGAGTGGGTTGCCTTTGACAAGGTCGAGCTAAAGATCGTTCGCGGGCATACTGACATTGGTTTGTCGTACTTAAACGTGTACGTGAAGCACTTAGCACGAGCGGGGTTTGTTGTCGGAGGCCTGCTGGGCGAAGATGACCACAACGACATAAGCACGCCCGCGGTTGAGTGCACGCAGCAGCTGCGCCTGAAGAAGGGCGCGCGCCAGAGCAGCAGTGCCTCAACCGCAGAGGGATCTCTCGCCTGATG
>CAUYUJ010003789.1:52500-75729 GCA_963575745.1 Prorocentrum cordatum | reverse complement strand
ATCACTCAATACGACGCCTGCGGTCGACCGTCGCACAGCATATCCTCGATGGCACCCTGTCTTCAGCTTGTCCTCGACCGTCGTGCAGCATATCCTCGACAGGGCCGCTGGCAAGGCCCAGGCACGCAGTGGCGGCTTCAGCCCCGCTGCAGTGCCCTGGCTGCCACCGCCCCCGCATGAGGAAACGCACGCCGCGCACGACCACCTGCGAGAGTTACCACCGACCACGACGCCTGCCGCCGTACGTCGCACCGTGCACCCTCCAGAGTGTCGCACCCCCACAGCGCGCCGACCTGACAGCTTCGACATTACTGACAGCGGTGGGTCGTGCCACGCTGGAAACCACGCCGCTGAGCCAGCGCCGCAGACGGCTCCACCGTGGCCCCCACAGACCACAGGCGCCTCGCTGCGAGCAATCTGGCTCCTCGTGCCCTACCTGTGCATCACCGTGGAGCCAAACACGCTATGTGGGCTGCTAATTATGGCCGTGCTTAGCACCCACGCACACGGCCTGACTACCAGCAACACAGAGAGTCCCGCTTCCCCTCTGCGCGCCAGGCGTGAACCTGATGAGGACCCCGCCTTCTGGCACCTGATGAACATCCGAGCACGGCTCATCCCGTGCGCCGCGGCGTGGGCACCAGGTGAGGACCATCAGGACGTTTACTGGGCATGGCTCGAGGACTGCGTCCCGCACGTCCTGGCGACGCTCCATCTGCCACAGTACGACCACCTTTTCCAGGAGGACTCAGCGGAGAAAAACGACGCCCTGCGCCACCGCACCGCGGTCGACATGTGCGAGGATATCTGGCACAGAGCGGGCCCCGACAGACAGCGCACCAACCGCAACCTCACTCGTATTCAGGGCAGCCACGAGTACCCCCCCCGCTACCTTGGCCTCCTTCTGGAATACCAGTGCGCTCGTGCCCAGCTCGTCGGCCCTGAGGCTTTCGCGGCACCACTGCCGCCATACCTCTCACGGGCCCACGCCCTGCTGCCAAGAGGCCTCCCTCCGCCCGACCAAGACGCCCTGGCGTATCTCGTGGATGCGATCCCGCACCACCCGCCAGACCTGCAGCCGCTTGTCGAGGCGGAGCTCGCCGCGGCACCGATGGAACCGCTAAACCTACCACCGCCCGCTGGCCCCCCCCCGCCCAAAACGCCGCGTGTGACCAGCCCGCGGCCGACGCTGAACCGCTTCTGCTCCAGCACGCAGCTGCCAGCGATATCAGCAACATATCCCTGGACTCGTTCCACGTGTCGGACGATAGCCATAACGACTCCATCCACGACACGGAAACCCAGGACCCCGACGGCACGCCACCGCCAAGTGACGCTGCCCAGCGCGACCGTGACAGCGATCCCCACACAGGGCGCTCCCGGTCGCGCAGCAGTGCGCCCAACAACTCGGCCCAGGCCGACCCCAGCGCACAGCTCACCGACGCCGAAGGTGCCACCGCCGCCGACGAGCCAGGCCATGCCACCGCACCGCCAGCTCCCACCAGCCCGCGCAGTGGCGGCTTCAGCCCCGCTGCAGCACTGGCTGGACCTGGGCGGCTTCAGACCTCAGGTGGCAGGACCCCGTCCCGCACCCTTGTCCGCCGAGCTAACTCGACTGACTCCAACTCCAGCCCCGTCGACCACTGGCAGGCTGGCCTCGACAACGATCCCATCGAGGACGCGGACCCCGACGCCATCGGCTCCCATGAGGCCCCGCACAGCGCAGCGGCCTCTCGACGCTGCGGCTGTCTCATCTGCCTCTTCGTGGTCACGTACGCCATCTTGGTAGCCATGCCGTACCAGGACCTGATCGACGGGTACCTGCCGACACCGAGCCGAGACCCCAGCTACCGGCAGCGACGACGCCGTGAAGCTGCGGCACCAGGCCCATCCGTGTCCACTACGCCCCGACGCACAATAGCATACGACGCCGCGCCCGCCCTGTGGGGTCTTCTCAGGTGGACCAGCGCCAAACTCAGAGACGCTGTCTCGGGCGGAGCCAGCGCAGTCGGGTCTGGCCTCTGGGGCGCCAAAAAAAAAAAAATATAAAAAACACACTGCGTCACCATGCGGCAAACTCGGAGCTATCGCCACAAGGCGGAGTGGTTTTGCGGTTCCTCCCTCCTGGTCGTCGCCAAAACTTCTTCGCTCAAGGAGGCCGTCGACACGTAGGACCCGCATATGTGCGCGCGTCCTGGACTCAACCACGGCACTCACCCACGGCCCAGTTGTGCCTCCGCCTGTTGCCAACCGATCGGAAAAAGGGAAAAGAAAGTAACGAAAAAAAAAAGAACCAAAATAGAGAAAAAAAGAGAAAAAAAAAAAGAAAAAAACAAAAAAAAGAAAAGAAAAAAGAGAAAAAAAAGAAGAATGTAAAAAAAAAAAAAAAAAAAAAAAAAAAGCCCCGCTGCCGGGAGGCCCCGCACACGCTTCTGCGCACGCATCCCGACGACCCCGAGAGCCAGCACGTGCGTCCCCTTCGACACCCGCTGCTACAGGAACACTACGCCGCTGCAGTTGCCGCCGCAGTCGCCGATGTCACCACCGCCACCACCGCCGCCATCGTTGAAGTCACTGCCGCGGTTTCGCGAGCCTCGTCTGTCACGCCACGGTCGACCAGCCCGTCCCCGCGAGACGGCCCCACAAGCGGCGCGGCCTCTGGCAACCCGCCGACTCACGAAGCCGCCGCAGCTCAGGCCACCGACGCCGAGGCAAGTGAAGCACGTGAGCGCACCCTCGACGGCGACGGCGTGCACGGAGCACCCGACGACGAAGCGGATGCAAGCAACGCCCGTGGTTCCTCTTCCGACATGGACACCCAACCACCACGACGGCGAGCACGCCACGCATCACCCGCCAGGCCCCAGGCGCCTTCAGGCCCTGGTACGCCCCACCCAGCCCTCTGGCCACCGACGCGCAACTTACGCAGCACATCCAGCGCGACCCAGCGGTCCCCGTGCCGCCGACGAGCATCCTCACCTCCCTGTACCAGAACGGCTTTGCGCTTGGTAACAGTGGCGTGACCACGGAGGACATCGAAGACGCCCTGCGACTCTACGACCATCCTCGATTCACCCATGACCCAACGCTCCAAGCGTTGGCGCCGTGGACTGACATCATGCAGAGGCCCCCGAACCGACTCATTTGGGTACTGGAAGACTCGGGCGGGAACTCAGGCGAGACGATATTCCCCTACCTCACGTGGGACCTCCGTGCTCCTACCACTGACACGCCCACGGTCTTCTGGCACGGGAACTGCGGCGACCTTGCGGCCCGTCTCGCTTTCAACGGAGGTCACCTCCTGCCGGGCCCCCGCCGTGAAGCGAAGGGCCGAACCGCCACAAATGTCGGCCGCACGAACGTGGGTGTGCACCCGTCGCTGGCCGCGTGGTACGCGGTGCCGCCTCACCCGCCCCGCAGCCTCGAAGACGACGCCCTCGCCTGGGGACCCATCGCGCTCTGGATATGCGAGGCTACCAAACCGCCGCGCGGTGAGAACTGGCACAACTTCGTGAACGGGGAGGCTCACGGAGCGCGCCTCATCTACCCACGGGTCCTTGGCCTCCTCATCCGCATGGACTGGTGTGCCCCCACCGAAGCTGCCTCCAGGTGCCGTGCCCTCCCGCACACCTGTGGCATGGGCGACTGCACGCACGCCCTCCACATTGCCGGCTTCGATCACCCAGACCTCCGCGAGGCGGCTGAGGCCCGCGACCAGGGGGCAAAGATCTGGCGCCGGCTGGACACCGTGGCAGCGTGGCCACCGCCACAGGCACTATACTCGCCAGAGGCAGCGCGAGCATGGGCTACACAGCACTACGACACCGAAGCAGCCACCAGGGCCGACCCCAACCAGCCCCGTCCGCGTGCCTCGCTTCGCAAGCTCCTGCTGGACCCGCAGCCACTGATCGACCTGGTGTACACTGCCACGGCGCAGGCTGTACCCGAGCGGTGGCAGTCTGACGTACGAGCGCCGCGCCCCAGCGGCTCCAGCCCTGGGGCCGCGCCTGGCCCATCGCACACCTCTCAGCCAGGTGCCGCCTCGGGACACAGTCCAGACCGCTCACCGACGGCATCGGGAGCCGACGACCGCCGTACGCCGTCCCTTATCAGCGCGGCCGCCGCCCTCGCCCGAGGCCATGCTCGCTCACGGCGCTCCGCATCACGTTCGTCACGGCAGAGCGGCGGCAACTCCGCCTCTGACAGCAGCGACATCGATACGTGGGAGCACATCGAGACGGAAGAGGAGCCGACCGCCTACCACGTCCTCGCCTTCCACGTCCGCGATGTGCGGTCCCGTGTGAACGCCCCTGCGTCGAGGTCTGGCTCGACCCAGGCGAGCATCACGATGGCGCCTACCTACCGTGGGGGGCGACCGTTGTGGGCCACCGCGTTACTGACCCTGCGGTTGCGGGTCGCGATGGCTGGGTCATCCTTCACCACGACCACGGCGACACCACCACCAGGCTCTGGGCACCGACCCAAGTCCACGTCAAGGCGGACGACACTTGGCGCACGGTCATGATCGCAGCGGACCTGGGGCCCCAGTGGATCCAGAGCCATGCTGACGACGCTCGCCTCCCCGCGGAGGCGGTCCGCACTACAGGCCAGTCCTGGTTCGCCGACGTCTGGCCTTTGTGGGATCGACCCCGACCCCACCCAGACGACGCAGTCACCGACGAGCAAGCGTTCCCGCCCCTACCAGGACGCTGGATTTGCCTACAGTGACGATTCCAATGCTGCCAGTATTGTGCTGCCCGCCGCAACACGCAGCTCGGCACCTCGGGCCAACCGACGTGCCCGGACTGCTCCCTCAGCGGACTGCGTGCACCTATGGACTGTCCACGGACTACTCTTGCAACAGCTGGACGTGCGTGTACAGCACCGACGACAGGGCCGCCGACACATGCTGCCTCTCCAGCAGATGCCCGCATCCGCCTCGCCCGCACAGCCTGTTCGACGTCCGTGCCACAGGGATGCCTCCGCACATCCTCGCCCGCCAATACGGCAACGCGCCAGCCCAGCACGACCTCATGGAGCCCCCCCGAGCGCCTTCCGGCCCCGGGGGGGAGCCTCCGCAACCAGGCCAAGCAGGATACCAGGGCCAATGGTATCTACCACCGAGGCCGCGTCGCGTCCCCAAGCAGGGATTGCCCGACGGCACGAGGCGGCCACCAGGGTTCACAGGGACGGGGATGCCTGAAGACCCGTCTCCCGACCAACCGCTGTGGGAGGAAGGCTACGTGCTCTTCGGCCCGCACCAGGCCCTCAAGGAGGATTTCATCTTCAACAAAGCGGTGCGCCGACCTTACTCCCTAGCCATCACCAACATGTACAGGGATCGTGTCACAGTCAGGACCGTCTGCGAGTCTATCGCCGAGCGCATTCACACTACCCGCACGCGCTGGCGGGATGTGGTACTGTACTGGGATGCCGAGGGCGGCCCTGGGCCTCAAGCTCTCGACTACGACATGCGCCTCTGTGACGCCATGGTGAGTCGTGCCACGACCGAAGCCGAGTTGAACCACGACCGCAGCAACCGTGGTCGCTTCTGTCTCTATGGACCAGCGCACCAGCGGGCTGTGAACATCACGGTGCTCCCCGAGCCGCAGAACATTGACTTCGTGGAGCATGTACGGCGCTACTCACCTGACGGGGAGACTTACCCAGACCATGCCTTCGAGCACGTCTACCAGGGCTGGCGGCGGCCCGACGCGCCGCCCATCCTCCCCGACACCCGCCCGCTCTCGAGAGCCGACCAGCAGCGCTACCAGCAGCACCAGCAGCGCACCCAGCAGCGCGACCAACGCGACGCAGGTCAGCCGAGCACGCCACGCAACCGCTCCCCCGCGCGCGTCCCGACAGGCGACAGAGCGGTGTACGGCGGGGGCGCCGCCTACCACCGTGGCCCCATTGGTGCCAGGCCCGCGGCGGCAGGGGCAGCCGCCTCCAGCTACGGCCACGTCCCCCACGCCAGGGTGCACCCAGCGGTCGTCGGCTACCCGCGCGCACTCGCGCAGGCCCCCCCACGGGCCACCTCGCCCGCGCCAGGGTCCACGCGTGCCTGGGGCCATTACCCAGGCCGCCACGACAGCACCGCCAGCAACCAGTCCGCAGCGGCACCCCCTGCGGCTTCAGCCCAGGGGGCTGCGCCAAGCCGCGGCAGGACAGGGCGCCCCGCAGGATGGCGCGAGGCGAACGTGCGCGCCTGGCAACCGCGCCCACACACGCCCCCGCCAAACGTGGCCGCAGCGCAGCGCCCTGCCCAGGCAAAGCCCGCCCCCCCTGAGCGCGAGCGGCAGCCGCTCGTCCCGCTCGTCCCGCTCGTCCTCACGCACACCCAGGCACACCACCGCGCCTCCCCGCGGCACAGCGAGGGTAGTGCCCACCGCGTCAGCCCCCGGCCTGACGCCGCCGACCCTGACCAGGCTGCAGCCTCGGCGGCGGGCGGCACCGGCGGCTCCCGCCCGCCCAGCCCAGCACCCAGCGCAGCGCCGATCCGCTCCCCGAGCAGGGCGGACTCTGCGCGCGCCAACGCCCAGGCGGCCTCGCCACGTGACCGCCACACGGGCGGGCGTGTCCCGCGCAGCCGGCCCAGCAGCCGCCACCACTCGCGCAAGCCCCCTGGGAGTTCCACGAGCTCGCCGCCCCGCGAGACTCAGGCTGACGCCCAAGCCCCCGAGGTGGTGCCACGTTTCGGTGCCGGCGCCAAAGACCCTAACGAGGTCGACCTCGAGCCGACGCCGTCCACGGACCAGGAGCTGCCACCGCCCACCCGCGTCGTCGCCCCCGACGAGGCGCCGACCTTCGACCCCTTCACGCACAAGTACTCCGTCAAGGACCTCGCGGCGGGCTTCGGCGGCGGCTCACCGCTGTCTCCTCAGAGCCACGGCGGCGCCCCCGCCACCTCTGCCGCTGCCGCGGCAGCGGCGGCCCCGCGTGGAGTCAGCCCTGTCCGCCACGCGAGCCTCACGGCAGCGGGCATGGACGAGGCTCAGCGCCAGGCCACCGACCGCGCCGCTCGCCACGCCCAGCTAGTGGCTGACGCGCTGGCAGGGCGTGCGCCGCCGCAGCCACAGGGCCCACCGCCCGAGGCGAGCGCGGAGGGCGCACCCGAACAAGCTGTTCCAGCTGATGCTGCTCATCACGGCACTGACGGGGCGGGCGCGCCGCCGCAGGACGGACCAGCGGTGTCGCGTGCGCAGTATTCGCGCGCGCGCTGCGCCGCTGCCGAGCCGCGCTGCCGCCGCTGGTTTGCTTTTGCTCTTGCGCTCGGCAGGATGGATCGAGGAGTCGCCTCCCTCTCCCCCTGCTGCCGTCTCACCTTTCCTCCCTCCGCCCCCCACGGTACAGGAGTGAGGAGGTTTTTTCGAAGCAGTTTTGCCGATGTTTATGGATGGGAGAGATGGCGGGGAATGGGGGGGGATGGGGATGGGGTGTGATGGGGGGGGATGGGTGGGGGGAAGTGGGGGGGGGGGGATGGGGGTATGAATGATGGGGGGGTGGATGGGGTGAATGGGGGGTTTGGGATGGGGGGGGTGGGGGGGATGATGGGAGGATGGGGTGGGGGGGGGATGATGTGGGATGGGGAAAACACCCCCCGGCGGCAGCGTCTACATGGCTTTGCCTACACTTTTGGCCGGACGGCGGCTTCAGCCCCGTCCCAGCCAATCTGCCTGCGACGCCATGAGCTCCCACTGTGGCCAAAGGAAGAAGCCAAAAAAAAATGAAGGGAAAAAAAAAGGGGGGGGGGCCCCCCTTTTCCTACTGGTGGACGGCCAGGCTGCCCTCCACCGTGCGGTGCGTGCTAACCCCAGCTCCACCGACGGAGATGGGCCAGGTCGCTCCATCCACCTCGTCATCCTCAACATCACGAGTCTTCCAGCGAACTGGCCAACCATTACCGCCCTAGGTGTCGACCACAACGCCGCAGTCATAGCGCTGCAGGAGACCCGTCATGCCAAGACTACCAGGCAAGCCATCGCCACCAACGCCGCCAATCCACACCACGGAGGATACCAGGCCAGTCTGGGACCTGACCTGGATCTGGCGCGAGCCCATCGCAAAGCTGCTCACGGTGGCACGGACCACACGGTCGAGGGCAACACCGGCGCCTCGGGTGGGGTCGCCATCCTCTCTAAGGACGCCATCGTCGACTCCACCGTCGACTACATTGCGACCTGTATCGCCACCCTCAAGGCCAAGAAACGATGGCACGAGGCCTTCCTCCCGCTCTGCACCCAGCACCGCCGCAGGCGACGACGAAACAACCACGGTCCCGCTGGGATCTACATTGCGAGCCTCTACGGGGTCGCTGGAGGGACAGCACCGATTTGTTTCGGCTTGCTGATTGCGCCGCCGCGAGGGTCGGCTCAGCCCCGTATTTCATTTGTATGGACGCCAACACGAACATCGACGACAATCCACACCTGCTGCTCATGATGCAGCACGGATGGTCCAACGTCGCTGAAGGCACACCAGACCACACCATGCACACATATGGCAATATCCCTGACTGGGACCGCGTCACCAAGTGCCCCCGCACTTCGCGCATCGACTATGTCATCGCCAACCAAGCTGCGCGATCCCTTGTCACCGATTTCTGCTATCTGCGTGACTTGCCAGCGAAGTCCCATGTTGGCCTGCAGGTCACACTCGACCTAAGCCGCCTCGATCACACGGCCCCACGCCTTTTGGCCCCCACGCCATACCCTCCAAACGACGGAGCTCATGAGGACCACGAAATCCAGGCACTAGGGACCCACATCGCCGGACGATACCACGACCGCATGGAGCAGGCTGACGCACGCGACGATGTGGAACGCATGTTCGCCCTGGCAAACGAGGCCAGCCATGAGTACCATCTCACCCGGCTGCGGGACCTGCCGCCCCCCCCGCCAGACCACCCAAAAAAGAAGGCCCCTACCATGCACGGGCTCACACCCACGTTCGAGGAGCGACCCGCCGTCCCCCGCGCCTTTCCCACCTACGGAGCTTCCACGATTCACTTGAACCGCCTTCGCAAGCTCCATCGGCAACTTTGCGAGCTTCGCTTCATCGGACTGCACCATCATATAGACTGCCGTGCTATCCCGCCGCACCTGGCGCAACGCATCGACTGCACGTGGGCCGCGGCCCGCCTTCTCTGCCACAAGCTGCGCCCCACGGCCCTCCTGGCTTTTCCTGACGCCTGGACCCCCGACGTGCCAGCGCCACGCGGAGAGCAGCTCGATCGTCTGATCCAAAATCTAGACTCGGAGCTGGCGCGACGTGCAAACCGAGCCAAAGCTGAACGCATCAAGATCTGGTCTGAGGGCGTCCGCGAGCCAAGCGGGCGAAAGGCGGCCATATACGCACGGGCTGCCGACTGCTCGCCCACGGCGTATCTCCGCACGCCGACCACTCCCGACGATGCACAGCTCCACTGCGACATCACCGCCTTAAACCCTGACCAAGCTAGCACGGACGACAGTGACGCCGACACCGACGCCGGCGGCTTCAGCCCCGGCGACGGTAGCTCGCCCGACACGGACAACGACGACGGCCCCATTCGTGGCCCACTACCAGCCCAGGTTCCCGACGCCCTCCCCGCCAACGCTATCGTTGCCAACACCAAAGACATGCTCAAGCTCAGGGTCGACACCTGGGAGCCCATCCTGGGCACGTACCGCGCTCGCGCGGGCCATGACGCCGAAGCTATGCCGACGTGGGCGGACTTCTACGACGAATACCGCCAAGAGCTGCCTACGCCATCACCAGCAGCCCCCCTCCACCTTACCGACGACCAACTCATCCACTTCATTCGCACCCGTTCACCGCGCCGCGCGGGGGGACTCGACGGCTGGACGACCAAGGAGGCAAAGGAGTTTCCCGACGACATCCTTCGCCTCTTCGCCAGCGTCTTACGTGCTATGCAACGCACTGGCACCATCCCCGAGCCCCTCCTGCACGTGCCAAACCCGTGCCTCCGAAAAGGCCGAGGGGAACTCCCGACGGACCAACGGCTTCTCTCGGTTCTTTCCGTGTGGATGTATGCGTGGGAGGCGCCAGCCTACCGTAGCCTCACGACCTGGCGGCAAGGATGGACCCATGCCACGAGCTTCGGCGCCGTTCCCAAAGCCACCATTGGGGATGTCAGCACTTCTTTCGCCCTGCGCATCGAACACGCCAGGACTTTACTCCTCCCCTTAGCTGGAGCAGCCCTTGACCGACAGAAGTGCTTCGACTACCTCATCACGGACATCTGTCTAAACCTTGCGCTGCGCGCGGGGTGCCCACAAGACATCGTTACTGTCCGCCGAAATTTCTACAGACACCACAAACGCTACATCCGCATGAACGGAGCGTACTCCAGGGACCTGGCCAGGACAAACGGTCACCTCCAGGGCAGCTCGTGTCCCTGGATGACATCAAGCTGCTCATGTGCGTGTGGACAAAGAGGCAGCACCGATACGTTCCTCGATCACTCAGCACTACCTTCGTTGACGACAGCAACTCCACTACCCACACCGCTCCTGAGCTGCAGAAATCTCTCGACGAATCCGCCAAGTTTGACCGATTCTCCGGTCAACGCATTCACCCTGGTAAAGTGGCAGGGTGGGCGCTCACCGATGAGCTGCACGCCGCCGTCACCCAGCTCACACTGGCGGATCGCCCCTCCGAGTGGTCGATTCCTTCAAGCTCGTCGGGAGTTACATCAACGCCGAGGCAGCGCCGGCTCCAGCCGCGCTTAACCTCACGGCCACCGCAGACGCCCGTGTGCGGAGGGCGACTATCCGCCTGCCGCGCATTGGCAATCTCCCGTCGCCGATGCTTATCAAGGCGCGGCACGCCCGATCCCTGGCCGCCAGCGTCTGCACCACGGGCACCGACATCCAAGCACCATCAGGCCAGCCAAGACTGCCTACAACCACGCCCTCAAGGCGGCTATCCGCCCCAAGGGGAACAAGTGGGTCGAGTTCTGGACTCTCATGGCCGTGTGCGTGCCGGGACACGCCCTTGAGATCGACGCCATCACGCAGCGTGAAGCATTCATGTGCCTGCGGCGTCAGGTTAACCGCGACGTCACACTCTGCGGGCTCGCCAGAGACCTCCAACACCACGTCCAGACCCTGTTTGGTGGAGGACCCGTCGGGCGACTCGTCCAGTCACTCCAGCAGCTCCGATGGACCTGGCCCACATTTGGCATCATGTACGATGACTGGGGCTGCCCGATCAGCTGGCTGAATCTACCCCAAAACGCCTTCCTGCACATGCTGCGTGCCTCACAACGCAGGGCATTTCTGCGGAAGATCAAGCCACGGCGACACGACCTTGGCTACCTCGCCTCGGTCAGACAGGGCCTTGACCTCTTCGCCAGCACGTGGCTCGCGCGAACCAAAGGAGCAACCAAATGCACTGCCTGGCAGCTGGCGCTCCTCCTGAACTACCTGTCGGGCGGGGACCACACCCAACAGCGACGATCCCGATCCAACACGTCGGCAGACCCCAGCCCCATGTGCCGCTACTGCGACGAGGAAGAGGAAACTCAGGAGCACACTGTCCGCGACTGCAAGTGCTGGGCCCGAGAAAGAGTTCCTCTCACCACCCTCATCAGTGACGACCAGTGGGCCCGTCTTCCGCCTTACACAAGACATTGCGGGCTCTTCGACGAAGACCCAGCCCTCCTCGACCTGCAGGCCGACCTCGCGAGGGACCCGCTGCCACAGCCCATCCCGCGGCCCCCCCCTGAGGGTGATCCTGCGGCTTCAGCCCAGGACACCTACACCACCTACCTTGACAACGACACTGGATGGACATGGGTCTATGCTGCCACGGACGGTGCGTGCACCAACCAAGCCGTCCCACTCCTAGCACGAGCGGGCTACGGCGTCTACTACGGCATCGACCACCGCATGAACTACAGTGCACGCGTTCACGGCCTAACGCAGAACGCCCAGGTTGCGGAGACCCTTGCCATCGTCCACCTTACGGCGTGTGCCGAACGGCCCGTGCACGTCTTCGTGGACAACCAGGCGGTGGTCGATGGGTTTCAAAGCATCATCGACGGACATCCAGCGCCGCAGGGCACGCACGCGGAGCTCTGGGCAAGGATTCACAGATGTGTCATGGCCAAGCCCGACATGTTTCGCGTCGAAAAAGTCGCCAGCCACCTGGGAGACCTGGGTATACCTGGGTATCGACCGTGGGCTCATCGGGCCCATCGCGGAGGAGTTCAACCGTCAGGCCGACGCCCTTGCCACAGCGGCGGCACGCACGCACAACCTCGCCGACGACATCGTTGAAGCTGCCAAAACACGACATCGCCAAGCGACCGTGCTCCACGGGGTCGCTGTCGCCATCTACGAGCGCAGACACCGTACTCTGCCGCTCCCACACCGCAGGGCTGGGTTTACAGCGGCTGAACTCAGCAAAATGGAACCGAACCCCTGCTGTCGGACCAGGCACCACCCGCGGCTGGACAGACATCCCGCAGAACCCGGACGAGCTCTGGGCCGAGGCCCAACGGGCGATGTACGACGAACAGGAGGACGACCCGTTCGGCTTCGGCGGGGGATTAGACTTCCTGGACGACGGGCCAGCCAGTGCCAACCTTGCCCCGTCGGGCATCCGCACGACGCCCACCTCGACTCCGCCACCGAGAGCGGCACCGCACCCACATGATGACGTCGCTCACCTCCAAGACGCCGACGAGGACTTTTATGATCCCCTCGGATTGGGTGGCAGCATAGACGACGTCCCGCCGACACCCCACGCTGCCGACGATGCCACTTCATCGAGTCGCCACCCGGTCACGCGGCCGACCTCTGAGCCCTCGCACGGCATCATGATTGGTCCCTCCGTGCCACCAACCCCGTCCCCCCACCAGCGCCAGCCCGCGGGGGCGGCTTCAGCCCCCCCGCAGGGCACTGAGCCAGTCAGGCCGGCGCGCCCCGTCCACGCTCCTACTGTTGCAGGCTGCGAGGCTGCGGCTCCTCCGTCCTCATGGGGCGTGGCCCGGAAGCCAGCGGCTTTCCACAAAAAAAACATCACAAAAAATCAAACATCAACAATTCCCAATCTAAACAAACAAAAAATCAACAAACCAAAAAAAAAAAAAACAAAAAAAAAATCAAAAAAAACAACAAAAAAGAAAAAAAAAAAAAAAAAAAAAAACATCAAAAGCTTTCAAAAAAAAAAAGCTTCACAAAAAAAAAAAAAAAAAAACAAAAAAAATCAATTCAAAACAAAACAAAAAAAAAAAACAAAATCAACACAGAAACAAAAAAAAAAAAAAAATTCAAAAAAAAAATTCACAACAAAATCAAAAACAAAAAAAAACATCAAAAAACAGAAATCAAAAAACAAAAAAAAAAAAAAGAAAAATCACAAATCAAATCAAACAAACAAAACTCAAAGCCTGGGCCCGCGCGACACCCTCCAAGGGAACCACTAATAAAAAAAAAACCCTCCAACGAGGCCAAAAAAAAACCTCCAGTCGCCTCGCCACGGCGACGGCCGCCAGCGCACGGACCGCCGCACCGCGCTGGTCCACCACCTGGCCAGGCGCACCGATGACCTCGTCCCCGCCGCGAGGCCCGCGGCCGCGGGCACAGAGCAGCCGCCCCGCACCGACCGCGAAGCCGAGCTGTCCCAGTCTACGGCCGCTCTCCAGCAGAGGTGCGCAGCTCTCGCCGCCGACCTTGCCGCTGCCCAAGCCCGTCAAGGCCCGTTGCTCCAGCGCCTCCACCGCGCCGGTCGTGCCTTCGCCGAGCTGCTTACACCCCCGCCCGATGGTGCTGCGCCGCCACTCACCCTCCATGCTATGCTGTCATCGCTCCGCGGCGCTCCGCCTGGAGCCCCGCACTAATCTCCGCCATTCTGCCTGCCCGTGTGCACGCGTGGCCCGCGTCCACGGCGTCAGGGCGTGGGGGCGGGGGGTGCCCCGTCCCTGCGCGCCGCGCTGCGGCCAAGCGCCCAACTGGCGGTCTGCCAAGCCGCCTAGCCACGTGTCCGCACGTCGCCTTTCTTGTTGGGGCCTTCTTCGTCACGCGGTCTGACACGTGAGATGTTCACAGTCTGTCCGCCGTCCGTAGCTTCAGACGCAATGCGCCGGGGGAGGGGGTCTGTTGCCCGCCCTCGTATCTTAAGGCTGCACCGCCGCTAATAGTGTTTTGCGGGCTGTCGCACCGCAGTGCGCCTCGCGGACGGACCCTGGTCCGCCTACTTGTCCGGTCTCTCTCTCTCTTTCTCTCTCTCTCTCTCTCTTGCTCTCTCTCTCTCTCTCTCTCTCTCTCTCTCTCTCTCTCTCCTCTCTCTCTTTCTCTCTCTCAACTCTCCTCTCTTCTCTGCTCTTCTCTCTCTTCTCTCTCTCTCTCTCTCTCTCTCTCTCTCTCTCTCTCGCTCTCATCTCTCTCTCTCTCTCTCTCTCTCTCTCTCTCTCCTCTCTCTCTCTCTCTCTCGTCACGGGCTCGTGAGATCAGCCAGGGTGGCTCCCCCTTGGGGCTCCCAAGTGATGCCCCTGGCAGCGTTTTGTGACCATGAGGCTCTCAAGAGATACATGTTGGGGAGGCCAAACGGCAATTCTAGCTGAGGCGTCCCACCAAAATCGGCGCGAACGGGCTCGTGAGATCAGCCAGGGTGGCTCCCCCTTGGGGCTCCCAAATGATGCCCCTGGCAGCGTTTTGTGACCATGAGGCTCTCAAGAGATACATGTTGGGGAGGCCAAACGGCAATTCTAGCTGAGACGTCCCACCAAAATCGGCGCGAACGGGCTCGTGAGATCAGCCAGGGTGGCTCCCCCTTGGGGCTCCCAAATGATGCCCCTGGCAGCGTTTTGTGACCATGAGGCTCTCAAGAGATACATGTTGGGGACGCCAAACGGCAATTCTAGCTGAGACGTCCCACCAAAATCGGCGCGAACGGGCTCGTGAGATCAGCCAGGGTGGCTCCCCCTTGGGGCTCCCAAATGATGCCCCTGGCAGCGTTTTGCGACCATGAGGCTCTCAAGAGATACATGTTGGGGGCGCCAAACGGCAATTCTAGCTGAGACGTCCCACCAAAATCGGCGCGAACGGGCTCGTGAGAACAGCCAGGGTGGCTCCCCCTTGGGGCTCCCAAATGATGCCCCTGGCAGCGTTTTGTGACCATGAGGCTCTCAAGAGATACATGTTGGGGCGCCAAACGGCAATTCTAGCTGAGACGTCCCACCAAAATCGGCGCGAACGGGCTCGTGAGATCAGCCAGGGTGGCTCCCCCTTGGGGCTCCCAAATGATGCCCCTGGCAGCGTTTTGTGATCATGAGAGAGTGTGAGTGTGAGCTTAACTTATCTTATCTTATCTTGAAATCTCTTCTTATCATATCTTGTGCTATCTTATCTTATCTTGTAGTATCTTATCTTGTCTTGTCTTATCTGGTGATTATCATTGGGAGGAGGGAGGCGCGAGCGGGAGGAAGAAGGAGGAGGAGGAGTGGGAGGCGTCAGAGTAATAACAAGAACCCCAATCCTTAGGATATGGGGAATTAAAATCTTAGGAAATACTTTTAAACGTTAAGAATAATCGAGACTCTGGCCGAAAACGTAAGTTTTCTTAAGCATCGCCTAAGGTGTACCCCCCCCGAATTGAGCAGCGGAGCCAGGCGGGATGTGCGCGAGATGGCGCAGCGACCTTCCGCGGTGGCTGACGCGGGCCGCCGGCACGGCGCGCCACACCGGAAGCCAGGGCGCGCACGCGCGACAGCACGAGAGCAGCTTACACGCCAACAGCGGCGAAGACGAGCCCGTTATCTTCCGTCGCTCGACCATGTTGAAGGGGCCCTGGGACACACAAATAAATACACACAAATAAAATGATTCCCCATATTTTCTGGGTTTTTGTCTTCCCGCCCAATTCCCATATTTTCCCATCTTTTCTGAGGAATCGAGGATTAGTTGTGTCTGTGTGTTTCTTTCCCTCCTGGCATGTTCCCAATACCCTCCCACCCCTTCGTCTTACACGGTGGCTCACGCGGGCCGCCAGCGCGGCACGCCACCTGGGAAACAGGGGCGCCTACGCGCGACCTCACGCGAGCAGCTGACGCGCCAAGGCTTCGACCGACCCGATCCTGGCCTCCGCCGAGGAACCGACGGTCCAATGCTTCCGGATGTCTGCTGCCACTTCCCACGGCTCGGGAGGCCTCCAGGCGAAAGAGGTCCGCCGTATTTTTGTTTCTCGCCGCCGGTCGGGCGGGTGGCAACGGGGGCTGACCCAAACAGGAGGCGAAGAAATGGACCCCAAAGGGCCAGCAGTGGCCCCGAAGTGGGGCCCCGAAGGGGGCCCGTTGCGTCCCTTTTCTCTTCACCCCCCAGTGGGGTCACGCCCCATTACCACACGCCCGAGGCTGGAGCGGCGGGCTTCTCCTCCCTCTGGCTGGCTGTCGGGCCACTACCTGGGCACCATGGGCTGCTGTTCGCGACGATCGATGTTTCGTTTTGGGGGGGAAGCCCCCCGACGACGCGCAGCTGAAGGGCGACCGAAAACCTCCAGCGACCAAAGGATCCCCGAGAACCTCCCGAAACCGCTCGAGGGAGATGATGACGGGCCAAGACAACATGGTGAGACGAAGCCAGGAAGAGGACAAATTCGGGCGAGGATAAATTGAGAATCTCTGAGATCCGGCGGCTCTGGGGGATGTCCTGGGCGCCGCAGCCTTCTCAGAGCGTTCCGGAGCGTTCGAGAACGCTCTGGAAGCAAAGTAGAGGCCTCCTAGATGGGGTCCGAGTAGATGGGTTCGGAGGGTCGCGCCGAATCGCCAATGCATCGCCAATGTGTCGACGATGCATCGGCAATGCATCGGCTATGCGTCGGCGAGGCATCGGCCACGTCGGCGTGGGAAAACACGGGCTCCACATCGAGCCGCATCGTCAATGCATCGACGATGCGGCGCGATCCTCGGACCCCGTCTACCCGGACCCCATCTAGGAGGCCTAGACCAAGACAACATGGATCGGGCGGGCGGACCCTGTTGGGCCAGCCGCGCGAGCGGGACTTAAGAAAGACGGCGGGCTTCGACGCAAGCGAGCGGTCGGACCCCAACGGGCGGGCCGGGCGGACGGGACATCAAAATGGAATGGTCGGCCGGGCGGATCCTGACGAGCGGGTCGGGCGGGTCGGGCAGGCGGGCGAGTCGGGCGGATTAGGCCTAACCGGCGGGATGGGCGCGCAAGCCGATGTCCATTGATGAATCCAGCTCGGTTAGCCCAGGTCTCGGTGCTCGGGCCTTCTCGGCCGCCGCACCGGGCCGTGCGAGTCGAAATCATTCCGCGCATCTTGTTCAAAAAAACACGCCGCCCTAATAAAAAGCGCAGCCCTTCGGCGCGCATGTGTATCGGCCGCTGCACCAAGCCGCGCGCGCAGACCGCCAGCGGGCGAGCCGAAGTCCCTCCACGCGTCTTGCTCGGCAAATCCGAGCATTGATGCGGGGGATTACTGGCCGCCGCACCAAGCCTCGCCGCAGGCCGCACCACTGCGAGCTGATGAGCACTACAACGACGGAATAAGAAGTAGGCACCTGCGCGGAGACCCACTGCGCACCTTGAGATGCCAAGTTGAGCCTGAAGATGTACAAATGCGAGCGAGGCATTCCGCAGAGTTGGTGTGTGAGAGAAAATCCTTCTTCGACATAGTAGTGTATAATGTTGTAGGAGCTTGCCCCGCTTGCATTTGCACTATCATTTTACAAGAATGTCCTGGCGTCCATCTGCAGTTGAACAACAGATTCTATGACGAATTTGCCGCACGCGAAAGCCCCGCACTTGCCTCCAGCAAGGGATCTGCCCGCTCGCACAAAAGCGCGCGGGCGCACTGGTGGCCGCGTCGAGGCCTCTGCTTTGTGCGAACATCAAAGCGTGGAGCGGTTGGTTGTCTCCAGATGGCTCCAGCAACAGAGGAAGAAGCGTGGGGGAAGGAGGACATAAGAACATCAATGAGTGATGGAAGGGTGACACAGTATTCGCCGTCTACGGAAACATACACTACCAGCTGCTCAACACAGAAGCTGCAATGGCTTGTATCGCTTGAGAAAAGTGCTGCACCGAACTGAAGCGACCGAACAAGAAACCGTGGCAGTGGCGCTAACCTCAAACCATGTCCTACGATGAGGCATGGCTCAGCACTCCCGAGGCCGTGCCTCTTGGTGCCTCTTGAAATTGCGCCTCCAGTTCAAAAATACATCACATCGATACTGGAAGTTGGGCTACAACTTCTGTGAACACATTGTGATGCGCTGGATCACACTGTAGACTGCCTCAAGCACATGCAGGGGACAACAAGAGATCAGCACCCTCGGCAAGGCGCCGCAAGAAACAGCGGCAGTGCGCCGTTCCTGGTCCAATGGTAGCGCGTTCTCGTCAACAACGGCAACCTTAAAACGAGCATACTGTTAGAAGCCGTACCATATGGTACATGTTCAGCGGAGCAGTACGCGCGCGAACAAAGCAAGTGAACAAACTGAAATACGCGAGCAAAGCAAACGACAACCGTCTCATGCGGACATGCCAGCACGAGCGGGCGGCAACCAGCACGTGACTCCGCGCAGCGCATTGACCCTAAAAGACACAGTTGAACGACATAATGTGTTAACACCCTGGGCTGGTGTCCAGCAGGTGCTTAACAGTAGATGTCCTACTTCGTATCAGGAAGGTGTTGTTCGACTGATACAGACCAAACTTGTCGACACAGCATGCCAAAACCCTGCCAGAGCCTGCCGTTCTCCGGGGGCGCCGAGCCGACTGACAGCACGCTCAGCTGGAGCTCGGGCACTCCACCTTGAGGTTGAAGACCGTCGCCGGGATGCCACGCCCACCCAGCGGCGCGCTGGCACTCAGCGCCTGCAGCTCGTCCAGGACGTCGAAGAGGGCCTCCTGGGCGCAGGCCAGCACGTGCTCCTTCAGGTAGACGTGCTCCCTGCGGATGTCTATCCGCACGCACCAGCGCCCCCCGACGCTGGCGGAGACGGCGACCCCGGTGACGAAGGCGCTCCTCCGCAGGACCTCCTCCACGCCCCGCAGCAGCGCGGAGCCAAACGCCGGAGCGCCCTGCGGCGTGCCGGGCGCCGGCGGCTCGGGCGACGCCTCGCGCGGCGGCTCCGCGGCTGCCGGCGCGGCGGGCGCCGGCGCGGCGCCCGCGCCGGTCGGCTGCCAGGCGCGGGCAGCGCTGCGGAGCTTCGTGCGCCCGCCCGCCGCCAGCGCGGCCGGGCCTGCGGCGCCGCGGGCCGCGAGCCACTCCCGCGCCCTGCCGCTCAGCGGGGACCTCGGCACCAGGCGCTCCACCACGATGCCCTCCTGCCCGCCGGCGCTGGAGACCCTGAGCAGGGTCTCGGCGAGCGCCGGGGGCGCCTCGTCGGCGTCCACGAGGACGTTCTTCACCGAGATGGCGTGCGCGTGCGAGCCTGGCAGCGCGGGCGTGCGCACGGCGGGAGCAGGAGGTGGGCTGCACTTGGCTTGACCCGAGGCACACGGGCAGTTCTCGCCCTTGCGGCTACGGCACCTCCTGCACCGGCGCGAAGCAGGACGGGCGTCTCCAGGAGTCGACGCTGTGACGACGTCGCCGCGGTAGCTCGGGACGCTTGGGCACACGATCACGTTCACAATCGGAGTGTAGCACACCCCGACAACAACGCGGCTGGTACCGTCGGCACAGCTGAGCGGAGAGGAACTGGCTGGCTGATCGCGAGGCGCGAGACAGAGGCCCTCGCTCGCGTCCGAGAGGCGCCTAGCGTGAGTTGCCTGACCGCGGCCAACCTCCCACTCGTCGTCCGTGTCTGGAACAGAGTGGGTTTCCAACTCTTGTACGCTGCAGATCTCTGAGTGCTCTGTCGTCCCATCGTAGGCGTCGGATTCCTCGTCGAAGTCAGTCTCCTTGATCTTGGGCTTGCTGAGGATCTGCTTGAACGAAGGTGGCGTCGAAGAGCTCCGCGCGGCGCACTTGGGACTGTGCAGATCATCCACGTCAATGAACGTGTTCCGCACAATAACCTGAAGCCCTGTCGCCTGAAAAGCCGACGAAGCGGCCATGAGTTTCAACCTGTGGTTCGCGGGTGTGTGTTGGTTTGTGCTTGTGTTTGCGTGTTCAAAGAACCGGTAGACAATACACGTCGGCCAGAAGATGTAGGCAAAAGCATGAAGTAGGAAGGCGGATAAAGAAGGTTGGTCTCCAGGCCCTCCCAGACAAAAACAGCACACAGCAAAAGCAGATCGATTCCTGAAGTAGGAACGCACTAGAAGTAGATTGGGATCTGGGAACCTAAAAAACCTCTCAACGTTCAAGGACCGGCGGGTACAATAGAAGAAGAATAAGAAAAAGAAGAAACGCCATAAACATGAACTTTTGGCGCTCCGCGCGGATTTCTCATATCCGCGCTGGGCCCCCCTCCCTGGCGCGCGGAGCGCGCCAGTGGCGGCGCCAGAGGCGCTGCCACGTGGGCCCAGCGCGGATCCAAGAAGCCCGCGCGGAGCGCCAAAAGTTTATGTTCAAGGCGTTCTTTCGCCTTCGCGTTCAACGACCGACGGGCAGAAGTCTACCAGGGACAACAACTTGAGCCCAAAAGGCTTACGGATCCCAAGAGACGAGCGGGGCGGGACGGCGAGGCGACCCCTTCAGGCGAGAGGAGTGTGCATCCCCGAGCGGCGAGGGAGCGAAAGCGCGGTCACCAAGGAGACTGTGCTGGGGAGCCCCAAAAAGCGAGGGCGCAGCTCCTGAGGAATCCGCCGACCCCTTGTGGGTCTCTAGGCGTGTGAGATAGTTCCCCCCCCTATAGTCCCCCCCCCGGGACCCCAAACCGGCGATTTGACCCCCCCCCCCCGGGCCCGGGACGAGCGCCCCCCCCGGGCCCGGGACGAGCGCCCCCCCCGGGCCCGGGACGAGCGCCCCCCCCGGGCCCGGGACGAGCGCCCCCCCCGGGCCCGGGACGAGCGCCGCCGGGGCTTTTCCGGGCCCCAGGAAGCCTCAAGACGGGCCAAGATGGCCCCAAGAGGCCTTCAAGACGGCCCACGGGAGCCCCGAGACGCCAAACGAGCGCTCCAAGACGCCCAAGATGGCTCAAAGACGGGCTAAGAGGCCTCCAAGACGGCCCAAGAGGTCCCCAAGAGGCCCCAAGAGGCCTCCAAGATGCGTCCCACGAGGGTCCCTAGACGCAAAAATTGGCCCATTCCCTTCGTAAAACGTACATTTTTCACGAATTCGCTTTTTGGGCTTTCCGACGCTCCCAGACGGCCCAAGAGGCCCTAAATACCGCCCCAAGACGGTCCAAGCAGCCTCCAGGGAAGCTCCAAGGCAGCCCAAGAGAGCCCCAAGACAGCCCAAGAGGCGCCCAAGATTGCCCAAGAGGGCCCCGAAGACGGCCCCAAGAGCGCTCCAGGAGCGCTTCAAGTGGCCTCCAAGAGAGCTCAATATGGTCACAGACGGTCGAAGAGCGATCAAAGACACCGACGATCGCCTCCAGACGGCCCAAGACGGCCCCAAGAGGCCCCAAGAGGCCTCCAAGATGCGTCCCAGGAGGGCCCCTCGGCGCAAAAATTGGCCCGCAGCTACGAGCAGTGAAGGCGGAAACGCGGCGATAGCCGCCAGTACGAATCAAGGGGTCGGCGGATGTGGCGTGAGCCTGGAGAATCTGCACTCTGCAAGGGAATCCTGGGCGACAGTCCACCCGTGTTATAAAGATGCGCGGCAATGATGCAGGTAGGGAAACTATGCACCGACGCCTTTTCCTGCCCTGCACTGACACTTGCATTGGAAAACGGATCCTGGTGTATACAGGATCCTGGTGTGTACATGTTCGGTTGTTTCGGTTGTTTCCCTGGGAAACGGAAAAAGAAAAGTATACACCACACCACCCTGACGTCGTCCACGACCCTCAAAAAGTCCTGGGATTGAAAAACGGCCCGCCACTGGTTATGTACATGTTCCAGTTTCCGAGCAAGGGCCTTGGAGGGCCATGTGAACGTTTTTCGAACGAAGTTGACCAGCGAAAGGTACCAAGGATGGGCCGAAGGGGCAAGGATGCAAGGGTCATCTTGGAACGTTGCTCTCCTCCTTCCTGTGCGGGGTGACTGCAGCGAGCACGGCCCGTGGATGGTGGATGACGAGCCGAGAGGAGGACTCGCCGGCGAAAGAGCGCGGTGGCTGCAGAAATGGGAAAAAGCGACTCCTGGGGTGCGCTGCGAGGGCGCTCTCCGAGCGGGCGCGCGGCTCCCAGGCAAAGAGCTGCGGGGGGAGTCCCGAGCGAGAGCGCGGTTCCCTGCCTGACCTTGTGAGGAGAGACCTCGGGCAGGATATCGGTCCGCATCGAGTCGACAGACCGCGTCACAATGGAGCGTGTGGCAGATCGGGCCGCACCGGCGCGGAGTCGAACTCGAATCGCACCGGCCGCGCCAGGGTGAACAGTAGCGCCATGCACGCATCGGGCCGCATCGGACCGCCACGACATCGGAATCGAGTCGGATTGGGCCGGTCGAGATCGAGATCGAATCGGACCGATTGGATCGAAAGCCAGAAGCCGTTGTTGTTGTCTGGGGGCCAGCAGCATAGCTTGAGCCAGAAGACTTCCCCTGGCCAAATATGATCGAAGGGGGGAGAGAGTCGAGGGGCAGACCCGAATGGAGCGAGAAACGAACCAGCCGCCACAGGCGGGGCGGGGATCCACAGTTCGCTGTTCTGGAGCTAGACTTCCACGACGACGGTGATCCCCAGACCTGTCCTCGGGGGCGCCTGGGGGAGGAGGAGGAGGAGGGGGAGGAGGAGGAGGAGGAGGAGGAGGAGGAGGAGGAGGAGGAGGAGGAGGAGGAGGAGGAGGAGGAGGAGGAGGGGGGCGCATTCTGACCAGACTTCGGGGCGGATCCGGCCCGTGGCCACGGGACGCCCCCAGGGAGCCCCACGCGCACCTGCACGGGACGCGCCCCGAGTCCAAACATGTGGACGCCTCGCTGCCACCTCCGCGGGCGGAGCCGCCGCCGTGGCACTCCCGCCCGCCTGCCGCCGCTGGCCCCCTCCGCCAGCTTCCTCTTCGAGGGCGAGATGCGCCGCCGGCGAATCCCTCTCGGGAACGCGCGACGCTCAGACCCCATCTGGGAGGCCTACGGTCAGAGACCTGCATCCACAAGACCACGCAACATCTTCAGAAGAGGAAAAAGAAATGCCATACACATACTTTTGGCGCTCCGCGCGGATTTCCTGGATCCGGCGACGCCCCTTGAGCGCGCGCTGGATCCGCGC
>CAUYUJ010003789.1:20000-45000 GCA_963575745.1 Prorocentrum cordatum | reverse complement strand
CGTCGTCATTCGTCGTCGTCGTCGTCATCCAACGTCGTCGTCGTCGTCCGTCGACGAAGTCGTAGTTGTAGTCGCCGTCGACGTAGTCGTAGTCATGGATCGTCGTTGTCGTCGTCGTCATCGTCGGTCGTCGTCGTCATCGCCGTCTTCGTCGTCGTCATCGTCCGACACCGTCGCCGTCGTCGTTCGTCGTCGTCGTAGGCGTCGTCATCGTCGTCATCGTCGTCGTCGTCCGTCGTCCGTTGTCCGTCGTCCGTCGTCATCGTCGTCTTCCTCGTCGTCTTTCTCGTCGTCGTCGTCGTCATTCGTCGTCGTCGTCGTCGCCGTCCGTCGTCGTCGTCGTCGCCGTCCGTCGTCGTCGTTGTCGTCGTCGTCCTCGTCCGTCGTCCGCCGTGCGTCGTCCGTCGCCCGTCGTCCGTCGTCCGTCGTCCGTCGTCCGTCGTCCGTCGTCCGTCATCGTCGTCCGTCGTCCGTCGTCGTCGTCGTCGTCGTCGTCGTCGTCGTCGTCGTCGTCCGTCGTCGTTGTCGTCGTTGTCAACCATCGTCGTCGTCGTCGTCGCCGTGGCGGCCGTCGTCAGCAGCGGGGCGCTCAGGAGGTGCGATTTGCCCCTGGCGCGCCTGGTCAAGGTCCCGGCGCGGCTCGGGCGAGGCGCGCCTGGTCGAGGCTGGGGGGGGGGGCCCCAGGCCGTCGAGTCCGTCGCAGTCCGCCGAGTTGCGAACCTTGGCCTGCCGCGGGCAAACTGGGGGGGAGTCGGCGGCGTCAGCACGACGACGACGACAGACGACGCTAGACGCCCGACGACGCCCGACGACGCCGGACGCCCGACGACGACGACGACGACGACGACGAACGACGACAGCGACCACGACGACGACGACAACGACGACGACGACGACGACGACGACGGATGACGAAGGCGGACGACGACGACGACGACGACGACGACGACGACGACGACGACCACGACGACGGACGACGACGGCTACGACGACGTCGATGACGGACGACGGACGACCGACGACGGACGACAGACGACGGACGACAGACGACGGACAGCGGACGACGGACGAAGACAACGACGACGACGACGACGACGACGACGACGACGACGAAGACGACGGCGGACGACGGACGACGGACGACGGACGACGACGACGACGACGAGAAAGACGACGACGACAACGGGCGACGAACGACGGACGACGGACGACGGACGACGACGACGACGACGACGACGACGACGACGACGACGACGACGGCGACGGCGACGGCGACGGCGACGGCGACGGCGACGGCGACGACGACGACGGCGGCGGCGGCGGCGGCTGCGGCGGCCGTGGTGTGGCGGTGGCGCTTCCGGCGACGGCAATTTTTGGGCCCAATTTGAAGTCGTGTGAGCCCAGTGGACGCCTCCTCCCTTTGGGACGAGGAAGAGGAGGATGATGCTGGAAGAGCCGACAAAAACTCGAACTTCGATCCTGAAACCCTTAAGCAAGCTAAGAGCAATGAAATTGATCGAGCGATCTGTCCCGCGGCTCCAGTATGTGGAACACATGCAAGTAAAGAGAAAGGAGGGAGGGACAGGGAAGGAGAAGGAATGAGAAACAAAGGAGGATGAAGGGCAGGAGGAGGATCTCGCGAGGGGAGATTGGGCCAACTACCCTGATATCTCCGACGTTTCGTAGGATGTGTCCGATGGCACTATCCTTCTAGGGATGACGGGCAAGATGCTTCAGGCGTACCTTTAGCCCAGACGTCAGCGGAGAGCAGGAGAAGGAAGGAGAGATGGGTGCACAAACACATTCTCGTGGTTCCTCCGCTGGCGATGTGGCACCACAGTCGTGATCAACAATATGAACGGGCAGCGAACACGTCAATTGCCAGCCTGCGTTGAGGACAGCGCTTGGAATTGAGAGCGCACCAGGAGAAAAACCTCCAAAAACGAACTGGGCGCATGCAAGGTAAGGCAGGAAAAGAGCGGCTAGATCTGCCGTGGCTCGAGGCCGATAGCATGTCTCGCTGCATGAAGAAAACAAGGGAGGAAGAGGAGGAGGAAGAACCGTTCAGATCTCGTTTCCTCATCACTCGCGAATGTCACTGTGACCGGCCCCGCCCTCCCCCCCTCCCTCTGCCCCCTCCCTGGTCACGTCAAGAAGCGCGACGGCGCCGCCTAGGAATTGGCCTTTTCCGAAGCATTCCCAGACGGCGCCCGCGCGAATCGTGACGTGGCCGGCCCCCTCCCCCTGGTCACGCCCACTATCGCCAGCGGATAAAAAAACGGGCTCTTACCCAGGACATCCGAAGCCACAGCTGGTCCTGCACGGGGTCCCCCTCTCGTCCTGAGCCGCCTCCCGACGGCCCTGGGGGCCTGGAGGGGCGCCGCGGATGGCGAAGAGCCTCTGCCTGGATGCCTCGGGACGCTGGCGGGGGGACCGAATGGGGACTGATACCACTACTAGGAAGGCACCAACTATACACCAACACCGATCCTGGCCAGGATCACCCTGGGCCCAGGATCGGTGTTTACGCCCTCCTGCCTTGCGCAAGAAGGCATCTACAGCGATCCTGGGCCCAGGGTGATCCTGGGCCAGGATCGGTGCTGGTGTATAGTTGGTACCCTCCGAACTACTCCCCAGACCTCTCCCGGGGTGCGCTCTGACCAGAGCTTCGCGGCGGAGAGTCCCCAGCCGTGGCCGTGGCAACGAGGCCCTCCCACGGGCCCAAAAGAAGCGAAAAATAGGCGACGGTGGCGGTGTGGCTCAGAGCGAGGTCCGAACAGTCTTACACCAGGCCTGGGTGCGTGGGTGCAGTAGGATTCCGCGGCCCGGATTCTGCTTGTTTCCTGTGGTTTGTTGGTGCTGCTTCTTGCCGTCGCCCCCCCCCGCGGCCACCCCGCGACACGCCCGCCACCCACCCCACGACCAACCCCGCGACCCACCCGCAACCCACCCTCCGCCCGAAACCAACACGCTAACCGACAAGCCCGGGGGGGGGGGGGGCGAGTGTCCTGGTCGTGGGTTTGGTATACAAGCCTCCCTCCCCAGGGCGTGGCGTCTGTTCACGAATCGTGTCCCGAGGCGGCGGAATCTGCCTGGGGCGGGGAGGGCATGGCATACCCACAAAATCCCGAGGCCGCTCCGCGCCCGCCCCCCCCTCACTCCTGTGTGCGCCACTGCGAGGGGGCGAGGAGGACGAGGGGCAGCAGGGCAGGAGGACAAGGACGAGGAGGAGCAGGGGGAGCAGAGCAGGAAGGCGACGACGACGACGACGACGACGACGACGACGACGAGGAGGAGGAGGACGAGGAGGAGGAGGAGGAGGAGGAGGAGGATTGAGGAGGAGGAGAGGAGGACCCCCCCCCCCCGAAGCCCAGCACAGGTGCTTGACTGCGTGCCTCCTCCGCCCCCGAGACCCGCAGGCCTGGGCCGCCCGAGGCCCCCCCGCGGGGCCGGCCGGGGGGGGGGGGGGGAGCGGGGCGGCGGCGCCCGTCGAGGCCGGGCCCGCCCGGCGCCGCGCCGCGCGCCTGCAGCACCCACGGCTCCGGAGGCGGGGCCTTCGGCGTCGTGGCGGGCGTGGCGGCGTCCGCCTCCCAGGGCGGAGGGAGCGGGCGGCGGCGGCCCTCGGCGGCCGCCCTTCGGCGGCCGCCCTTCGGCGGCCGCCCTTCCGCGGCGGCCCGCGGCGGCGGCCCGCGGCGGCGGCCCGCGGAGGCGGCCCAGGGCGGCCGACGGCGGCACACGGCCCACGGCCAGGAGTGGCGATGGCCCGGGGCGTCCCCGGACGTCCCGGCCCAGGGCCTCCCCGGGGGTCCTGGCCTGCTGTCTCGCGATGGGCCACGGCCACGGCGGCGGCCCGACGGCGTCCCCTGAGATCCTGGCGCCGCCGGGTTTGCCACACCAGGCGATGCGTCGCCCTGTTTCGGGCCCCAGGGCCCTCAGGAGAAGTGCCACAGAAAGATGGTCCAGAGCTTGAGGCGGGAAAGTGAGGCACACAGCGTGGAGGGGGAGCGTTTTGGAACGGTTTGGCCATGCCCGAGGGGCCGTGTTACACCGAACAACACGTGCACGCACTTGGGCGGGCACCGAAGTTCCTGCCCAATCGTGCACGCATGCCGGTAAAAGTCTCACAGCGTACACCAGACGGGCCCCCATCCCAGAGAAGTCCTCGCCAGCGGCAAGTGCACCATGGGCCCCGTCGGGCACGAAAATCGGCACGCGACTGACGGCGTTACAGGTTCGCATCCCTCTCGCAGGAAGGACGCACGGCGTGGAGGGGGAGGGAAGGGGGAAGGGAGGAGGTCGAAACGCGGATAGTGACGAGAGAAGCGTGCTCCTAAGCGATGACGAACTGCAACCTCAAGGCAAGCAGTTACGGACAACACGCGTGCGGGAGGACAGGAGGACGGAGACAGAGGGGCAGTGAAACTACAACTGAGTAGGAGGAGGAGGAGGAGGAGGAGGAGGAGGAGAGGTTTTGATCTGCCCCCTGCCCAAGGTGGGGCCCTTGCTATCAGCATGAGCCAGCAAGCAAAATTATAGGGGCGAGGAGGGATACAGCCTGAGGGGCTTGCGCTGCTCATGCGACACGCGTGCGAGTGTCGATGCTTTGCCTCCAGTGTGCACGCATGCTGATCAGACTTCTGTCGCGTGGCCCCGAGGAACTCCGAGAAACCCGCGCGGAGCTCCGAAAATCTACGTGTGCGCAGTTGCGTCTCCTCCGCCCTCGAGAGCAGGAGCACGAGGAGCAAGGAGGTACAGGGGGGGCCGCCACGCTCCAGCGCCGCTGACTGGGCTTTGATCCGTGCCGCGAGGACGGCGCTGCGGCGCAGCTTGGTGCGAGTGGGGGCTGCGGCGACGAGGACATCGACCAGGGCCTCGGCCTCTCTGCCAGGCCGCCCTCGCTGTGCCCAGGGAGGGTGGCCCCCCCGCCGGGAACCCGAACCACGGGGGCTCGGTGGCGGGCCTCACGCGGAACGCTGCTCTCTCTCTCTCTCTCTCTCTCTCTCTCTCTCTCCAACAGCACGGAAGATGCCTGGCGAACGAGCCGACGCCGCCGCCGTCCGGGACGGTGGCAGGCCTCACGCGGAACGTTCTTCTCTCTCCGAGAGCACGGAAGAGATGCCTGGCGAAAGAGCCGACGCCGCCGCCGTCCGGGCCGGTGCCGCCTCCAGAGGGGCGCCCTCGGCAAAGCTCGGCTCCTGCCGCGCGCGCGCCCTCTGCCTCCTCCCTCCGTGCTGAGTCTTCTTCTTCCTCCTCCTCCTCCTCCTCCTCCTCCACATCCTCCTTATCCTGCATCCTCCTCCATCTTCCTCTTCCTCCTCCTCCTCCTCCTCCTCCTCCTCCTCCTCACCTCCTCCTCCTCCTCCTCCTGCTCCATCCTCCTCCTCCTCCTCCTCCTCCTCCTCCTCCTCCTCCTCCTCCTCCAATCCTCCTTCTTGTCACGCCACTTCGTCTTGTGAGCACATTTCCAAGAGCAATGAGCTTTGCCAGCAGGCCCTTGACGGCATTGATGAGCACCCTATATTTTGGTGCCGCGGTCTCATTCCCAAGGTTTGGCTTCGTCTTCCCGGGGCTCCGGAGGATCGGGCGTTGGAGTTTTTCCGATGCCCTGACGGCCCTCTACCCGGAGGAGTTTACGGCGGCGATGGCGCTGGAGGGCGCTTTGCCACCGATCCCATCTTGCGTCGTGTGACCTTTGGCTTCGCGCGCCTTTGCGTTGTTCCAGATCTTGATTGGGATTGCGGGGCGCATGGAGTGCTGGACAGTCAACGTCAGACGGTGCCGCGCGCTGAGTTGGTTGCCATAGTGGAGGTGGTGCGTCGCGTGGCAGTTGATCAGCACTTGACGTTGGTCACTGACCACATCAATCACCAGAGAGCTTTTCATAAGGGACGTCATCACACCCTTCGGTTGCAGAATGCTGACTTGTGGTGGGAGCTCTGGCAAATGCTCGATTTGCGGTCTGGGTTGCTCGATTTAGTTTACTCGCCTAGCCATTGTGCCGATGATGAAGCGAAGTTTGCTCGTCTTGCGAGTTCTCTGAACCCGCAACATCTTTTCATTAATGCGATTGCGGATGCTCTGGCCACGGCGCGGTCGGCGAGCGCCCAGATCCCGGCCGACGTGATTCGGGAAGTCGTTGACTTTGAAAATCTGGCTTGCCGCATCTTGCGACGCAATGCTTCCATAATTTTGGAACGTGCCAGGGGGCCCAAGAATCCAGCACGCATTGTTCATCGCGTCCAGCTCCCGCGTGTGGTCCGCCGGCGCAGGGTTGTGGTCGCGCTTCTTGAAGCTTCCAGCCACAATTTCGAGCCTGTGGCCAAGGACATATGGAGGTGCACAGCGTGCAACAAATTGTTGCAACCTGCCTCTCGCTTGTTTTTCCGAACGGTTCGTTCGCAGTGTGCAGCCCTTGTGCAAACTGCGCCTCCCACTCCTGAGTGTCCAAGGCGGGCTAGAGGGCGGCGAGCGGGGGGCTCGCAGGTCGGCAAAGCACCAATCGATGATGACCTTTGGTGTAGGCTTGGAATGACCGACCCCCCTCGACGTTTGCCTGCCCCTGCCTACGTCCACGGGCACAGGGTGCATGATAGCCACGCTGCCTGGAGTAAAGGCCGTTTCACCTTCTGTGGATTGTGCAGATGTTGGGCTGAATCTAAGCCCCGAGATTTGCTCAGGGAGTGCCCAGTAGCATCGAATGGCACGGCGGCCCTCACAGCTTATAACTGTGAGGCGCTGGGGAGGCTGAGGCAGGGAAAGCCCCCTAAGAAGAAGTGCCTCGACTGGGGGAGCACTGTCGATACTTTCATCGACCTCTAATTCACGAATTTCACCTGCCTGGCAATCTCTCCGGAAGCTTGACTGGCAGCGGTCCACAGCAAAAAAAATCCTGCATCTACCTCCTCCGTCCTGAAGCTCCTGTGGGCAGCTCCGGCGATCATGCTGATGATAGTGATGATGGTGAAAAGTATGATGATGATAACAATGATGATGACGATGACGATGATGATGATGATTCGGGATGGAGGTCCAGCAAGTGTCACAACACTGGTCCCAGGTTGTGATCATCATCACCCTCATTATACGAAATCATAATCGTCAGAAGCCTCAGCGGCAGAAAACAATATCATCATCATCATCATCATCATCATCATCATCATCATCATCACCAGCAGCAGCAGCAGCATCATCATCATGATCATGATCATCATCGTCATCATCACAATCGCCAACACCATCAACATCGCCATCCCCATCCGCATCACAACAATGGTTATCATCGCAAGCGGCATGATCATCACCCTCAGTCGATGTTATCATCGTCATCATCATCATCATCACCATCATCATCATCATGATCATCATCATCATGAGGATCATCAGCAGCAGCATCATCATGATCATCATGATCATCATCGTCATCATCATCATTATCATCATCATCATCATCATCATCATCATCATCATCAGCATCATCATCATTAGCAGCAGCATCATCATCACCATTACCATCGTCATTCGTCACCAACAGCAAGATCACAATCATCATCAACATCGTCATTGTCATCGTCACCGTCACCATCCTCATCATCTCCATCTTGACCATCATTGTCACCATTGTCATGATCCGCATCATCACCATCAGCATCAGAATCATCAACCTCATCATCGTCATGACCATCATCATCAGCAGCATCAGCATCAGCATCATCATCATAGTCATCATAGTCATCATAGTCATCATCATCGCCATCGTCATCATCATCCTCATCCTCATCCTCATCCTCATCACCATCAGCATCGTCATCATCGTCATCCTCAGCCTCATCATCAGCATCCTCCTGATCATCCTCATCATCCTCATCAGCAGCATCACCAGCATCACCAGCATCATCATCAGCAGCATCATCAACATCAGCAGCATCATCATAATCATGACCAACATCCACATCCACATCCACATCCACATCCGGCTTCTTTGTCGTATCTCCCTTGCCCTCCCTCCGTCTTATCACCCTCCTCCTCCTTATCCTGAATCCCCCTCCTCCTCCTCAAGGACCCTTCTCCCGCCATGCTGATCCTCCTCCCCCGTCTCCTTCTCCTGCATCCTGCTTTTCCTCCTTCTCCTCCTCGATCTTGCTCCTGCTTATCCTGCATCCTCCTCGTCCATCCTGAAGATCCTGCGGGCGGCCCCGACGATGATGGTCATGAGTCTGGATGGAGGTCCAACACGTGTCACAGCACTGGTCCCCAATGAAGATCATCATCATCATCATCATCATCATCATCATCATCACCACCATCATCATCATCATCATCATCATCATCATAATCATAATCACCATGAGTAAGAATCATAATCATCATAATCAGCATCAGCATCACAATCATCATCAGCAGCATCACCATCACAGTCGCCAGTATCATCACCATCACCAGCATCATCCGCATCACCACAATGGTCATCATCGCAAACAGCAGCATCACCACCTTCACCATCACCATCATCAGCATCATCATCAGCATCAGCATCAGTATCATCCTCAGCATCAGTATCAGTCTCATCATCATCGTCGTCAACAACATCATCATCAACAGAATCGTCGTCATCGTCATCATCGTCATAATCACCATCATCATCGCCACCATCATCATCAGCATCAGAATCATCATCGGCATCATCACCAACATCATCCTCATAATCATAATCAGTATCATAATCAGAATCAGAATCATAATCAGCACAATTGTCATCATCATTGTCCCAGTCACCATCCTCATCCTCATCCTCATCATCATCAGCATCACCATCATCCTATCCTCATCCTCATCCTCATCCTCATCCTCCTTATCATGCTCCTCGTCATCATCATCAGCAGCATCATAATCATCAGCATCATCATAATCATCATCATCATCATCATCATCATCATCAGCATCATCATCAGCATCATCATCATCGTCCTCATCATCGTCCTCATCATCTCATCATCGTTATCTTCAAATCGTCATCGTTATCTTCAAACCATCATCGTCGTCCTCGTCCTCGTCGTCGGCCTCGTCGTCGTCGTCGTCGGTCGGCCTGCCGGCCGGGGCCCGCGCAGTCCTTCGCGAGGGGCGGCTCCGCCGGCCTGCTCTTGGCTGCGAAGCCCTTGGGCTGCACCCCGCCGTCCGCCGCGGCGGCCTGCCGCGTGGGGGGGGGCCCCCGCGCCGCGACGTGGCCGACGAGTGGGGGGCCGCGTGCATATTTTCCTGGGAGTCGACGATTCATTGTGCCTGTGTGCTTTTTTCCCTCCTGGATCTTGGGGGCGGCCAAGGGGGTCCGAGCTGGACGGGCCCCGAGAAGACCTGTCAAGAAGGAAAGCAACTCTGGTCAACATCGGTCCCCCAAAACCCCTCCTGGGGTCAGCTGGTGCAGCCAGGGGGCCGCATGCGAGCCCTACCCCACCCTCCCCCTCAGAAAGCGTGGGGGTAGTGGTAGGGCTCGCATGCGGCCCCCGAACGAGATCGCAGGGGAGCCGAAACCCGCCAAGCCGCCGCCGCCCTTGCGCGTGCCCCGCTTCCCTCGCCGTGGCCGCCGCCGCAGCCCTTGCCCTCGCCGCCGCCGCCCCCGCCCTCGCCCGGGTCCCCCGTCTCTCGCTCAAAAAGAAGGCCCAGCTCGGGCAAGCGCAGCCTGGACCCAACGTCGCCCTCGCCCGCGCCCTCTCCATCGACAAGCCAGGATCGACGTGATCGACGAGATCGTGGGAGAGCAAAGAAAAAAATCCAGACCCCTTTGCGTCGCGGAAGAATCGCGACGGACGGTTCGTTGCTATTTTCAGCCTCTGGGGGACTTGGCTGGGTTCGGTGCATAGGCGCCTCAGCTGCCAAACCTATGGGCCGTTGGAGCGTCTGTGCACCGACGTCCTCGTAACCCGGCTGCGCGCAAGAGCGGCCCCAGGCAAGAGTGACCTCTGGCGCGCGGCTTCAGGGGGAAGCCGGGGGGGAGGGGGGAGTCAAGCCCGAGCGCGCAAGCCGTTGCCGTCGCACCGCTCCCAGCGATCGCGGGGAACCCCGCTGGGCCAGCACGAGGCCACTCCGTCGACAAAGCCACCGCCGCCGCCAACGCCCACGGCCTCGCCTTCGCCCTCCGCCCCCCCCCGCCCTTCGAGCCTGCCCCTCCAGGCCCGCCCTCGTCCTCGCCGCCGCCGCCCTCGCCCTCGCCCGGCTCCTCGCCCTCTCGCTCGAAAAGGCCTGCGCCGTGCAGGCGCAGACTGGCTCCAAGCTCGCCTTCGCCCACGCCGGTGCCTTCGGCGCCGCCTCTTCCCCGACGTCCGACGTCGCGAGACGACTACAGCCTCGTCAGAGGACACGACCGCGACCCCACACCCCGTCTCTCTGCGGCGCTTCTCGAGCCGGTTCGAGCCGCGAGGGCCCCGGGGCCCGAAACGGGGCGCGACACCGCCCGGTGCGAACAAAATGTCGACCCCTCCCGTGTTGGCACAGGGGCCCAAGCGCAGGGGCCCCAGAAGGCGACGTCGAGGAGAAACCGCAGGGATTGAAAGCATCGTATCCTCGGAGATCCGGGGGGCCGCTGCTGGCCGACGACACGAGCTCCAAGTTCGGGGCCACAGCTGGAGGCCTCCCAGACGGGGTCCGAGCAGATGGGGTCGGCGGGGTCATTGGCAACGTCGGCGCGGAGCAAATGGGGCTCCACATCGAGCCGCGTCGCCGATGCATCGGCCGGGCGGCGAGATCCTCCGACCCCATCCACTCGGACCCCATCTGGGAGGCCTATAGGGCAGCGCCGCACGGACAAATCGGTGTGGCCGTCCCAGACGGCCAAACCGAACACAACCACAACCAAAAACCTCGCAGCGAGAATCGGCGGGTTCCCCACCGAGGGGCCCTCCAGAAAGCCCACTTGGCAGTGGCTGTGTGTCTTTTTTTGTGCCACCGCCCGCCAGAGGAGGAGGAGGAGGAGGAGGAGGAGGAGGAGGAGGAGGAGGAGGAGGAGGAGGAGGAGGAGGACAGTGGCCGAACCCGTCGGGTTCCGCCCGCCGCGCGAGGCGCGCGCGCCTCCGGCGGCGCACCCGCTGCGGCGGCGCCCGCGCCTGCGGCGGCGGCGGCGGCCTCGGCGCCCCGCTTCGCAGCACTGCGGCTCCTCGGGGAGCGGCGGCGGCGGCGGCGGCGACGCATAGACGACGACGACGACGACGACGACGACGACGACGACGACGACGACCTCGACGACGATGATGACGACAACGCATAGACGACGACGAAGACGACGACGACGACGACGACGACGACGACGACGACGACCTCGACGACGATGATGACGACAACGCATAGACGACGACGAAGACGACGACGACAAAAACGACGACCACAACGGCCCCGACGCCGCCGACCCCGACGACGACGACGACGAGGACAACAACGACGACGACGACGACGCCGACCACCACGATGGCCCTTCCTCAAGCCAGCATAATTAGTCTACGCTTGTCTGTCGAGACACGGCGATGGGTATTGCAGGGAGCTGAAACAAACCTCTTGCGGTGGCACACGCGCGAGATGTGCACATACGCGCGCGTGCCGAGAGGCGGGAGCCCCTCTACCAGCAGCTAGAGTGCAGTACGCTGGTAGGCGAAGGACGCTAGAGAGAATTGAACTTCGCCACCGCTTGGCGACGTACCAGGCGTATGAGTACACCGCCGATGGGAGCTGACATGATAGGAGGGTCTGGTTCTCACCACGGGTGTGCGCATGCTTCCTACGCGTGAGCGAGCAGAGACCATTACCGCCGTGACATCTTATATGCGGAGCTGATGGGGAGCCGCAACGCTGGAGCACGAGCTTCGTCCGCTTGCGCATGGGGCCTACAGCTGCACAAAATCGGCATCCACGGCAGCACCGCGCGAGAGCTCCTCGATGCGAGAGGGGGGAAGCACCACGGGAGGGGAGGCACGGGGATTCTCCACGCCGCAGCAGATGCCAAGTTCCCAGGCCAGCTGCTGCAAATGACCTCCAGTGCCAATCATATTTCTAGCTTCACGAAGCTGGATCTTGCGATGAGCTGACAAGTCGGGCAAGCCACGACAATGCTGCGTAGAGCGCAACGGTGGCGGCATGCGGCCAGATGTGCCCGCGCGGGCCCTGGCAGCCGCGACGCACAGAGTGGCAAACCAGAGACACCGCGCAAGGGTCGCGCATCCAACCTGCAACAGCGGTGGCCACATCGCGACGGCTGAGCTCGAACTGCTGCCCGAACAACGTATCGAAAGCAGCGCGAGCATATCGTTTCCTCCCGAGGCATTTAGTGACAGGCGTCGCACCGGCAGAAAAAGCCAAAGCAACCAAAAGGCCTCAGCTTGGCGGCGCCAGCCCGCGCTGCCCGCCAGCCCGCCGCAAGAGACGGGCCCCCCGAGGGCTCGCGCCCGCGCCCTGCCGCTCCCCACGCAGCCGAGGCTCACGGGACCGAGGTAGAGAGCCGGGCGCGTCGGCGCGCGCGCAGCGCCCGGAGCTGGCGCAGAGCAGGTCCTCGAAGGTGGCGACGAGCAAGGGCGAGCGCGACGCCCACACGTCACATCGTTCCACATCGACCCCTTCTGGATCGCCAGCGGTGTCCATCGTTGAACGCCGTCGGCGGGGTCGCCGCCAGTTGACACGACGCACAGGTCCCGTGCAGGATGCATGCCAGGAGTGACCACGCGCACTCCGCTGACCGCCGCTGATTGACTCTCCTCGGTGGGTGGGTGGCACATCATGAGGGCATCCACGCACCCACTCTCAATTCGGCAAACCCCTCGCACGCTTCGTGCCACATGAGCCTTCAGAGGCTCCCCTCATCCTGATGATGGCATCCACTCAGTATATTAATGTTCCTTCTCCTCCTCCTGACTCTTCTCTCTCGTCCCAACTCAGGTTCCAGTTTGGACAGCCGCCTCCATGCCTACTACCGCCCAAAGGGTGCACTCCCGAATCGCTCGAGCACCACGGAGCAGCCATCCAGTACGATTGGATTTGCCCTGCAAGTGCGATAGCCTCCAGCTCCTCGTCGTCCTCCTCCTCCTCCTCCTCGTCGTCCTCGTCCTCCTCCTCCTCCTCCTCCTCCTCCTCCTCCTCCTCCTCCTCCTCCTCCTCCTCCTCCTCCCACTTTTTGCCGCTGCCCTTCCGGAAAACTGTGGGAGCCCGTGGACCCACACCGCTGCACGGGGCCCAAGCCGCGAGGGTGCAGCGAGCCAGTTAGGGGCGACGCGGGAAGGAGACCCAGACCTGCTAAGACGCCATTATTTTAGGCCGCTCGACCCCCTTTCCCAGGATCGATGTTTCGCCCCAGGCTGGCTTTTGATCGTCCCTGGGCACAGCAAGCGGCCCCCAGAGCCAAGAACACCGTGAAACGCAGAAGAGGCGATGACAACGGCGGCGGCGGCGGCGATGGTGCCTTCGACGCCCACCACAACAACGACGACGACGACGACGACGACGACGACGACGACGGCGACGGCGACGACGACGGCGACGGCGACGGCGACGGCGACGGCGACGGCGACGGCGACGGCGACGGCGACGACGGCGGCGGCGGCGGCGGCAGCGATGGCGACACGGCGCCCCCTGACATCCGCCGATGTGATGTTTCAATCCGCGGCCCGAGAGCTCCCGAACCCCTTCCCTGGGGCCGCCTTCCCTTCCCAGATCAATGCTTGATGTATGATGTTCCAACCTACTCTAGCCTCGACCAACAGAAAGAATTTCGAGCACCAAACAAGTACCGAAACTCGAGGGTTTTCACGTGTCGGGCCCTGGGAGACACTCGTCCGACACTGTTTCGACGCTGTCTCGGCACTCCTTCGACACTTTTCCGGGTGCTCGAAATGATGTATTGGATGCGGTCCTTGAGTACGATGGGAGCAACATGCGGGGATGGACAGACCCGCCTTTAGTAAAACGTGGTTTAGTGAAAACGACCTGAGGCCCAAACCTGGCGGGCGCAAGCCTGGAAAATGACGGCCACGGCGCCCTCTCGAGAACCGAAAACGGACAACTCACTAATCGACGTGTCACTGTTGGGGGTTCTGTCCACCCCCAAAACTCGGAGATCTTCTGACCCGGGTCAGTCCAGACCCGGGTCAGCAGGAAACCAAAAACTGCAATGCAAGAAAACAAAAAAAAACTGCAACGCAGGTCTTCGCAAACCTGGGTCAGCCAATACGAGCGGCCGCCTCGCGGCCACGAGCGCCTCGCCAACCCGGGGCAGCCAGAGGGGGCCTTCGCAGGATCCTGCAGGATCTGGCGCTCTGGCTGACCCCCGTTTGCACTGACCCCCGTCTCTTAGGCCCCGAAAAACATAATACTCGATGGCCCCGGGGCCCAACCACGCGCCAAAGCAGGGAAAAAACGGCCCGAATGAAAAAACGGATCGTCCGTGCGAGCGGCGGCGCCCGGGCGGCCGGCAGCCTCCGCACGGGCCCAGCGCGGCGAACCGAAGCGGAGGGTTGAGGAGGAGGAGGAGGAGGAGGAGGAGGAGGAGGAGAAAGATGAGGAGGAGCAGGAGCAGGAGGAGGAGGAGGAGGAGGAGGAGGAGGAGGAGAGGGAGGAGGAGGAGGAGGCCAGCGACGACCCCGCGGCTCCTGCTGGCGCGCCTGCGGCGCCTCCGCGCCCGGCTCCGGTCCCGGTCCCTGCGCCGCCCCGCGCTCGCGGAGCAGCTGCTGCTCCTGCCATGCGCGCCGAGCTTCTCGCCATCGCTCGGACGCCCGTTCCTGGGTGCGCTTTTCGATTCCGTGTGCGCACGTCTTCGTTCGAGGATCCAGTCTGCTCCTCGATAGGGCCCTCGCCGAAAAAATGCACACGTCCGAGCGGTGCCAAGATCTGCTGCCGCCGCTGCCGCCGCCGCCGCGGCTGCCGCCGCCGCGGGCCACCGCCGCCGCCGCCGCCGTAGTCCTCGGGCGATCTGAGTTTTTGAATCCCGCATTCTTCCTCGATTTCGGGTTCCCGGGCCCGGTTTCGGGCCCCGGAACCATCCAAAGTGGATCTGGGGCGAAAAACTATACCACTGGAGAAGCAGTCGGGATGTCCAGAATCCTCGCCGCCGTCGTCGTCGTTCTCGTCGCTGCCCCCGCCGCCGCCGCCGCCGCCGCTGTCAATCTCCCTCCTCCTTCCCCTTTCCCCCTCCCAACGGCGCGCCCGGGGGGGAATGAGTGAGGGCAAGCCTTCTCAGACGGCGGCCGGGCTTCTCAGAAGCCCTCGGGCCATCCGTGAAATTTCCTTGTGCCTTCGGGGAAAACCCAGGAAACGTGTCAGAAGACCCGAGGCCTCCCGAGCCTCCGGAGAAAGCCCGCCCCTTCTCTCGCCATCGCAAGGACGCCCATTCCCTGTGCATGCTTCGGCTTCCTTCGCGCATTGCTTCACAAGGTGAGCGAAAAAGCTCCTCGATGGTCCTCGCCGAGAAAAAACGTACACGTCCGAGCAATGCCAAGCTGTCGCTTCCCCCCCGGGCTCGCCGCCGATCGGCCCCCGGGAGGCCTCCGGCGCCTGTCGCGCCGGTCGGTGGCGTTGAGCTTCGTCCGCTCCCGTATCATCGCCAGCACCATGCGCTCAGCCGCCTCGGGGATCCCCTCCCTCTCTCCCCCTCCCCCTCCTCGTCCTCCTCCTCCTCCTCCTCCGTGCGGGGCCCGGCTTCGCTCGGGGAGGCCCAGGTACCACGGGGAGCCCCAGACCTCCGACGCCCATGCACAGAGTCACGGCATGCGGCTCTCCCCTGAGCCTCTCCCCTGAGCTCGACGTTGCCGACGGCTCTTCTTGGCGGTATTCCAGCCGCGGGATGCCCTCCAGCAGCTGCGCCTCGCCGAAGGCGCTCCAGAGGTGCCCGCATCGCCCCGAAGGGCCGCCAGGGAGCGCCGAGCCGTGGCCCCAAAGCCAGGACGGGCTCCGGGGGGCGGCCCCAGGGCTGGGCCACCTTAGAACCTCAGAAGCCAAGTTCAAGCCCCAGGGCAATCACGAAACGAATCGCCCAGGACGGCGTCACGGCCCCAGGGAGAGGGGCCAGAGATCTGGGGGCCCATGTCGTCGAGAAGTCGCGACGACGGAAGTCGGGAAAAAGAGGAAGGAGGAAGAGCAGGAGGAGGCTTCCTGAGGCCATCAGCAATTGTTCAGAAGCTCGGCGGATGTTTTTTCAGGTTGTCGCCCGGCGCGTTCGCGGGGAGTTCGGAGGTGGTCGTCCCAGTCAGTGTTTGCGCTCAGAGGCTCTCACTCACGAAGGAATTCAACGTGTTGAGAGTTGGGAGGTTCAAGCCGCCGCCCTGGCGTGGCCTATGATTGGGACCCAACAGTCCTTGTGCTACCAGAAGACGTGCTGAATGAAGAACGAACGGGCTGTCGGGCCACGGCGAGATTCGGCCACGAAGAGGTGCCCCCCCCCTAGATCGAAGGACCCGCCCGAAAACCCGAGCCCCTCCTGAGGCCGAACTGGCCCCCAGTTCGGCGTCTTGGTTTGGCGGCGCGCACAAGGGGGTGGAGGGAGGGGGAAGGCTTCTTAGAAGGAGGTTGCTCCTTAGAAGACGCTGGCCTCACATCTATCGATAAGGCCCGCGCCTTCTAAGAAGCAGGGGTGCTTCTCAGAAGCCCTCCCCCCTCTCCCCACCCCCCTCTGCGCGTGGCCGATTGGCTCTAGCCGCCGCCCCCTTTGACTGGTGCCCCGTGATGGGCACTCTGGGGTGAGTGCCCCCGTTTGAGGGCTTGGGCGGCCGTGCTGTGTCCCGCTCCCTTCTGGCGCCCGCGGCACGCCCACCCAGCGGCGAACGCGAGCGACGCGCGGGCAAGCTCCAGGGAGGGGGGGCGGGGGGCGCCGCGGCCGCGAGGGCCGGCGCCCAGGCCTGGCGCACTGCGGCCGCCGCTGGGCCCAGAGGGCCCTGGGCCTCGCCATGGCCCTGGCTGCCGCGAGCTCCTGGCCGCAGCCCGGGCGCCCTCGTGCCCTCCGGCAGGTGCGCTGCCGTCGCGGCCGGGAAGGCCCTCTATGGCTCCCGCTCGCCGGGGACACGCGGTCGGTCCTCCTCTGGGCTCCGTGGTGGGTGCCCTGTGGTCGGCGAGTGCCCCGCGCTCGCCGCCCAGAGGGCCCTGGGCCCCGCCTGCCTTGAAGTCGCTGCGGCATCCCGGCCTCCGCCCTGGGCGCCGTGGGGTCGGCCGCCCGCGGGTCAGCACCCTGCGCGGTCGCTGCCAGATCGCCGCCGGGTGCCCCGTGGCTGGTCCCCCGCGGCCGGTGCCGCGTGGTCGCCGCCCCGAGGCAGCTCCGGTCCCGCGTGCCCGGGCTGGTGCAGCTTCATGGTCGCCGACGTGGTCGGTGCCCGATGGCCGTGTGGCTTTCTGGTGGGTGCGTTATGGCGCATTCCCTGTGGCGCTCCTCGGTCGGTGCTCTCCGGCTGGGGCGCCCGATCGTGCCTTGTGGGTCGCGACGGCAATCAGGCATTCACTTGGGGAGTGCAAGGAAGCGAATTACTGTTTGGTATCCACGCCGGTAGGCGTGAAGTTTCTCGGACGACGGCACTGGTACTTCGAGGATCCCGCAAGGGTGGCAGGTCAGACGTGTTACGAGGAGGAAGGGAGGGAGGGAGGGAAAAAGAGACAGGAGGATGACAATGATATAGGAAGGGTAGAAAAAAGGAAGGGAGGAAGGGAGAAAAGCGAAGGAGGAGGAGGAGGAGGAGGAGGAGGAGAAGGCAGGCAGAACTCGAAAGGGCGCGTGGGGCTCGGCGTTGTCCAGGCCAGGAAGGGAAGAGGGGAAGACGGGAGGACGGGAGGAAGAGGAGGAGAGAGATGCGAGAACTGGAGCAAGGGAGGACCGGAGCACAGGAGCGACGAAGTCGGAAGGAGGAAGAAGACGCCCCAGGACGAGCCCTGGCACCCGCCGATCTATAAGCTCTGTTCCATCCGCGGCCCCAGGGCTCCCGGCCTCTGCCCTGACGGCGGCCCTTCGTCCTGGATATCCATTTCTGATGGCCCCTGTCGGGGATGGACAGACCCCCCTTTAGCAAAACGTGGTTTAGTGAAAACGACCTGAGGCCCGAACCTGGCGGGCGCAAGCCTGGAAAATAACGGCCACGGCGCCCTCTCGAAAACCGAAGACGAACAACTCACTAATCGACGTGTCACTGCTGGGGGTTCTGTCCACCCCCGACCCTGGGCCCGAGGACGGGCCCCCGGGGCCGAGCTCGGGGAAGAATACGCCCAGGTTGCACAGCACGTGTCGTCGGAGGCCCGGCTCTCCCGACGAAGGGCCCAGACCTCTGGAGGCACACGAATCACGACATCGGAGTTCCGGGCCAGTCCAACGGATCTCCGGAGAGGGGCAGGTGGCCTCCAGGGAGCACCGCCCTCGAGGCCCAGAGAGAGCCCCACAGGGGCTCCAACCTGGCGCGCGAACAGCTGGCTTCCCTGAGATCGCATGTCGCGAAAACTTAAAACATCCGAAAAATCACGACTGGAGCCCTGGACCCCATCTTTCTGCGGCATCTCCCGAGCCAAGCGGTCCGCGAGGGCCCCAGGGCCCGAAACAGGGGGGAATCGCCCGGTGCGAAAAAAGTGTGACGCCAGGATATCAGCGGACGCCGTGGGCCAAGACCACCTCTGGCAGCACCCGAGCCGTGGACCGCGGTCGGCCTCCGCGCACTGCCCCTCTGTGGGCCACCGCCGTGGGCCGCCGCAATGTGCCGCCGCCGCCGACGTGGGTCGCTGCCGTGGGCCGCCGCCGTGGGCCGCCGCCGTGGGCCGCCGACGTGGGCCGCCGCCAGTCGCCGTCGGCACCCCAGGGCTTCTAGCCCGCCGCGCCGGCGCCTTGCGGCCCTTGGAGCTCGTGCACGTGCCCGCCTCCGCGCAGCAGAGCCGCTAGCCCGCGTTCGCGGGCGCGGGCGTGCGGGCTTTGGCCAGTCGGGTTCCCCATCATTCCCCTCCTCCTCCTCCTCCTCCTCCTCCCTCCTCCCTCCTCCTCCCCTCCCGCCTCCTCCTCCCCTCCTCCTCCTCCTCCTCCTCCTACCCTCCTCTCTCCTCCTCCCCCCTCTCCTCTCCTCCTCCTCTAGCTTCCTCCTCCTCATCCTCCTCTCCTCGGCCGCCGCTGCGCTCCGCCTCCGACGCTCCGCCCGCCTCCGCCTCTCCTCCGCCGCCGCCTCCTACTCCTCCTCCGCCACCTCTCCTCCTCCTCCCGCCTCCTCCTCATCACCACCATCACCACCACCACCACCGCAACCACCCACCACCACACACCACCACCACCATCATCACATCACCATCACCATCACCATCACCATCACCATCATCACCATCACCACATCATCATATCATCATCATAATCTCATCATATCATCATCATCATCAGCAGCAGCAGCAGCAGCAGCAGCATCATCATCATCATCATCATCATCATCTCATCATCACAGCATCATCATCAGCATCATCATCATGATCATCATCATCATCACCATCATCATCCTCATCACCATCAGCAGTATCAGCATCAGCACCAGCATCAGCATCATCATCATCATCATCATCATCATCATCATCATCATCATCATCATCATCATCATCATCATCATCAGCATCCGCATCAGCATCAGCATCATCATCATCATCATCAGCAGCAACAGCAGCATCATCAGCATCATCATCCTCACCACGCGCTCCAGGTAGAGGCCGACCACGTGCCCCAAATTTGGGACGTCCACCTTGGGGCTCCTCCTCCGTGGGTCCGTCAAGTTGACGATCGGGTCACCCTAGGGCCGATGACCCCAGACCGCCTTCGGAAAATTGCACGCAGTTTTCCCCACAGGACGGCATCTACTTTACGCGGACGATATTTGATCACCGTACCGAGCCTCGAAATTTCGAAGAGCCCCCTGGCGTCGTCGAATGCCGACTGCGCTGGCGTGCCCCTCTGCGAGCCCAACGAACGTGCGAACGCCAACCATTCGACCCAAATGGGTCGACGAGAAAACTCGACAACCGACTCTTAGGCCGCCGATGAAAACCAGGCGCGGTACGGTGCAAAGTTTTCGCCCTGCAAAAGACACCAAAAACTATGCACCGTACCAAGCGGGGCGCCATGTGCGGCGGGGGCTCTCAGGAAAATCCACCTGAAACCTCCGCCGCAGAACCGACAGGGGCCGCGAGGATTTCCAGGCTCTCCTATTCGAGGCTCCCGCGCCAGCTTGGGCTTCGAGCGCGCACTCCCCTCGTCGCAGCGGCGGCGGCGGGCGCGCACTGCGTCCGCAGCCTGAGCGGGGGGGGCGCCGCCAGGGGGACACCGTGCACAGGCCGGCAAGGAGGGCGGCCGCGGGAGAGGGAGAAGGGCGGCGCACCCGGACCACCGGCAGGGGAACAGAGAGCGCAGAGGCACAAACTTGCCATCGCTCGGACGCACATTTCCCGTGCATTTGCCGGGTTCGCGCTTGTGTTTTTTTCGTAAGATGGATGATCCAATCTGCTCCTCGATGGCTCGCGCCGAAGAAAAACTGCTCGCGTCCGAGCGATGCCCAGCAAACGGCTGGAAGTCTGCGCGGATTTTTCGGATCGGCGCCGGACCCCCCCACACACTGGCGCGCGGAGCGCGCCAGGGACGGCGCCAGAGGCGCCTCCAAGGCGCAGCGCAGATCGAAGAAATCGAGCGGATCTCAAAAAAAATGACGTTTGTGCACTTGCTCTTCGTCGATCAGACCGCTACGCAACGCACCACGCAACAGGGAAAACATAGCCCAAGGCTGAGGCTGCACGGCCTGCGCAGGGCAATGCGCGACCCCTGTCTCCCTCGTCGCCCCCGAAGTGCGCCCTTCCGCCCAAAATCGTTTCTCTTTAGCTGCGTCTGCTTCGCCCCCTTTTCCGCCCCCGCCCCGCTTCTGCCGCGCACACGGCTCGCGCGCAGAGCGCGGCCAGCCGGCCGGCGACAACACGAGCGCACACGAAATGATGGTGCACGATGGCGGCCGAGTCGGCCATCATGCGAGGCCCGACCCTTCAACTCGGGGGCGCGCAAACATGGATTAGCGGTCCATGGATCTGGCGCGCGGTCGCCAAATCCATGGATCGTGGGAAGCGCCCCCCCCGAAATGCGGCCGATGCCGCCTCGCTCGGCGGCGGAAGTCCGCGATTTCCCATGGTAACGGGACCCGTCGCTAATCCACGCCCCCTCCACTCATGTTTGCGATCGCCTGGTCAAGGCCCCCCCTCCTCCGCCCCGCCTGGGCGCGCCGCCGAGCGCGCGCCCCCAGCGCCCTCCCGGCGCTCTGCCGCCGCAGGCTGGGAGCGCAGCAGCCGCACCTGCCCACGCTGCAGTCGGGGAGACGCAAGACTCGGGTGCGTGGGGCTCGGGTTGGCCGGACGCGGCCATCATGAAAATGACGAGAAGCAAAAGCAGAAGCAGAAGCAGAAAATCCTGGCATATAATGGCCCGCGAGGGGCAGGACAAATAATATACAACATGCTACGCGCGCGCCGCCCAACGTGCAAACTCAGAAGCGCGGCTCTCCCAGTCTACTTTGTCCGTGGCTAGCCGCAGCCAGTCTCCCATATCCACGTCTCTACAGAACCGCCTGAGCACGTCTTCGAATTTCATCCATCTGCGCCGGAGAGGCCGGGGTGGACGCCCTGAGCCGAGGTCGGCCACCTCAGCTGTCCATTGAGAGCCGCGCCACGTGGTGACAGCATACACCCATGATGCATGGTGGGAATTCGACAGCTTACGGGCCCACCGCCATTTTCGCCAGAAGCGCTCGTCCTCCCAGTCCCTGACAGCGGAGTCGTGCGCCATGTCTTTCGCTTTGGAAGTTGCCCTTTTATCCACTTTACCCAGCCTCCGGCAATGCGCTGAAGCATGCTGTGTTGAGCTGTTTTCAATCGCCGGAACTCCTTGGCCCGAGGGGTCCACGATTCCGTCGCCAACAGCACGCAGTCTGCGACTATGGTGTCGAACAGACGCAGTCGTTTCTTCATTAAGTACGCCCTGTTCAGCAGCAAACGCTTCAGCGACCAGAACTTTTTCCAACCGAACGCCATGCGATTCGATCGTTTCCAAAATGTTGCTGACCTCCGCAAGGGCCCCGTCCAAAACGAGATTGAAAAGCACCAGGGACAGGGTGTCGCCTTGCCTCACTCCCCGGTCGATGCCGAACGTACGGTTATCAGCCCCATCCCATAGTGAAACATTCCCTTTGACTCCGTGGTACATGCGCCGCAGTACAACGACAGTTGCTGCATTGATGTTGTTTACCAAAGCGTCGAAGAGAGCTGAATGATGCACTCTGTCAAAAGCTTTTTCCACGTCCAACGTGGCCACCTACAGCTCCTCTCCCCACTCCAGCGACTTCTCGATGACGGTACGCACGATACGCACAGCATCCGCACACCCCCGGCCTGGTCGAAAGCCAAATTGCTCTTGTGAGAGTTTCGAATCTACGTCCGCAGCCACCCTGTTGTACAAAACTGTGCTAAAGAGTTTGCCAATGAGAATGACTAGACCCACAGCCTGCAATTTGGCGCGACCTCCCGCTGCAGACATCCTGCGAGAACTGGACCGTCAAAACCCAGGACGCGCTCGTCAAGAGGCGTCGGCTCACCCGAGTTCCGGCTTACCCGAGTCTTGTCTTGCGCCTCCCCGATGCAGGGGGACGACAGGGGGGGACCGGCTCACGGGGGGAGAAGCCTCGATCTGGGGTCGGCGACGCGTCGCCGACGGATCGGCGAGGGGCCCCGGATGGCGAACCCCCACCTCCCTGCACGGGCTGGGCCATCAGCCCCCCCGTCGGGGGTGAATGGGCGCCTTGGGGGTCGATGCACCCCCCCGTGAGCCTATCCCCCCCCCTGACTTTGCCCTCTGGCGTTCGGGCCTCTGGCGGCCGCTGGGGGCGATCGGGGCACCCCCAGAGCGCTCTCGACGGGGCGCAGCCACTGGAGGGCGCCCGAGGCTGGAAAGCCGCCGAGAACCGCCGAGAGGGGGGGGGGGGCCGATGCCTCCCCCCTGGGCATCTCCCCCCCCGAACGTTGTTGCCCCTGGCAGGCTGGTTTCCCCGGAGGGCTCGGCAGTCCGCGGGAGCCACAGGCGGCGGCAGTGCGCGAGCGACCCTCCACTCCCCACGACCACTCCCCTGGGGTAGCCCGCTGGGTTGGAGGTCCTCAACATGGTCCCGAGCTGGTTACATCGATCGGAAGGCCGCACCGACATCGCCCACGCATCGGCGACGCCGACACGGACAAAGCTGGGCGTGGCATCGCCGATGCACCGGCAAGCCCCATCCAGGAGACTTGGACTTGGTATGAAGGAAGCAGGTCCCGAGGGAAACGGGCCCTGGGCCCTGGGGCCCTTCCCCAGGGCCAACTCTTCATCCCGAATCGTTTTTCCCTGAGATCCGGCGTCGGCCAAAAATTGAAACATCGCAAGGAATCACGAACGGAGCCCTAGACCTCATCATTCTGCTTCTTAAACTGGATCAATCTGCGATGATCCAGGGCCCAAAAGCCAGGCGACAACGCCCGGCTTGAAAAAAGGAGACATCAAGATCTCAGGGTTTGGCAGCCCAGTGCGGGCTCCCGTGGAATGCCACGAGAGCCTAAAAGCGGCGAAAGACCGCAGGACCCGCTTCCCTCCTCCTCCTCCTCCTCCTCCTCCTCCTCCTCCTCCTCCTCCTCTTCCTCCTCCTCCTTATCCTCCTAAATTCCTTCACCATTCCTGCACCATTCCTCCACCATTCGTCCTCCATTCCTCCTCTATCCCTCCTCCATTCCTCCTCCATTCCTCCTCCATTCCTCTTCCATTCCTCTTCCGTTTCCTCCTCCTCCTCCTCTCCCTCCTCCTCCTCCTCCTCCTCCTCATCTCCTCCTCCTCCTCCTCCTCCTCCTCCTCCTCCTCCTCCTCCTCCTCCTCCTCCCTCCTGAGGACCCGCCTCCCGCAGGACACGTTTACCCTGCGGGCGGGCCCGGAGGATCGGATGTGGCCCGCCGGGGGCGCACACGCCGCCGGCAGGCCGCCCTGATGAGGAGGCGCTCCTCGCCACGCCGTCTGTCGCCATGAACATGAACGTGCCGGTCTCCTGAGAGGGGGCGTCAGGGGGGCCGGCTCAGGAGAGGAGGAGGAGAAGGAGGAGGAGAGAGGAGGAAGGAGGAAGGAGGGAGGAGGAGGAGGAGGGAGGAGGAGGGAGGAGGCAGGAGGGAGGAAGGGAGGAGGAGGAGAGGAGGAGAGAGGAGGAGGAGGAGGTCGAGGAGGAGGAGGAGGAGGAGGAGGAGGAGGAGAGGAGGAGGAGGAGGAGGAGGAGGAGGAGGAGGGGAGGAGGAGGAGGAGGAGGATGGGAGGAGGAGGAGGAGGAGGAGGAGGAGGAGGAGGAGGAGGAGGAGGAGGAGGAGAGGAGGAGGGAGGAGGAGGAGGAGGAGGAGGAGGAAGAGGAGGAGGATGTTCAACAAGGCCTTTACTCTTTACTGGCGAGAAGTCTTGCTTCGCCAACAGAAAACACCTGACCCGAGCGATGGCAAACGTGAGAGAGCCACCACCCAAGGGCCAGGGACTAATCGAAGTCCGAGGTCTCCGCGCGGCTTACGCGAGCAGCTTGCACCAAAGGAGCCTCGTCGTCCTCTTGGCGCAATGCGTCTCGCACTACGCTGAGCTGCTCACTGGGATTCATCAACTCCTCGTTGGGAGACTCTTCGATGCATCGCCAATGGATCCGCGATAGGCCCCCGATAGCGAACCCCCACGGCCCTGGGCGGAGTGGGCCACGGGGCCCCTATCGGCGACGAGTGGGCGGTTCGAGGTCGATGCGTCCCCCCACGAGCCTATCCCCCCCGAGCGTTGCCCATGATCTCCTCCCGCCAAGAATCCCTGGCTTTAGAAGTTGGGCGTTCAAGCAAGGGCCTCGCCTTCGAGGGTCGAAGAAGTTGCCCTCTTTTCCGCCGCGGAGAGCGGCGAAGGCTGGCGGAAGCCGGCGGAAACAAAACGAGGCCGCCTCCGCCAGCAGAAGCCGGCGGAAAGCGGGCGAAGGCGACGGAA
>CAUYUJ010003789.1:0-15000 GCA_963575745.1 Prorocentrum cordatum | reverse complement strand
CTCGCCTTCGAGCAGCAACTCCCTTCCCCCCTCCCCCCTCCGTCCTCCCCCCGTTCTGCGTCCCCCCCCCCCGGGCTTTTATCCCGCCCCACGGGATCACGAGTGCGCAAGGCATTTCAGTTTCGGTGCCGAAGCTGTGTCTGCCGTTTGGGGCCCCCTTTTTCAGGAATCCCGCCCCAGGACCGTCAGCAGGAGCCACCTCGTCGAGAAGCGCGCGCGCCCCGGCCCTCTCGCCCCCCACCCCCCCCCCCGTGTGAGGACCGTCTTTAGGCCTCACCCGTGAGGACCGTCAATAGGCCTCACACACCGCGCAGCTTCCATCATAGGGGCCGCGTGGGTCCCCCGCCACACCTTCACATGAAGGCGTTAACAGCCACCGGAGGAGACCGAGGACCTCCCTGCAGCCCCTCGGCCAACGAAGACGGCTGCAGGGAGGGGCCGAACGTACCTCCACACCTTTTCATCTTCACATTATGGCGTCAATTGCCGCCCGCTCGATGTTCCTCCATTTTCCTCCCTCTCCCCCTCTGCTTCCCTCCCCCCCCTCCCCCCCTACCAGCCATTCCCTCTGGGGCAGGAGGAGGCCCAGATCTTAATGACCAACTTGGGCGTGGCACTGCCATCGAGAGCCCGTCAGGTCGGTGGCGGCCCCGCTCGGTGGCAACGCTGCGACCAGGCCAGCCAGAGGTGTCGTGGACACCTCGTCTTCCCCCCGCCCTCTCGCGCCCTCCCGCCCCCGCGCCCTGGCCCCGCCATCTCGCGAGCTCTGCCTGCACCCGTCCCGTGCGCGCTCTCACCCTCAGGAGTTCGCGTCCCATGCGCGCTCCACGGCCGCCGCGAGCCGCTCTGCACGTGGCTGCGCAACGTCGCGCGGGGGCGGGCAACAGAGGCAAGACCCGCGGAGCTCCACGTCATCGGCCACAGCAGCGACGACCCGGCCCCCGCTGGCGGGCAGCGCACAAGCCACACACACACACCCTCAGCAGCAGCGATGGGCGCAGCACGTGCTCAGGCGAGCGGAGGCCGACGGCGCCAGCTGCCGTGCTGGGGCCACCTGCTCGAGAGCAGGGCGGGCAGCGGCGGCACCTGTGTGCGAGGAGGCGGTCGGAGGAAATCGGTCGTCGGCCACGGTGCAGGGCTCTGGTCTCGAGGGAAGGCGCGTGGTGGCAGCAGCCGGCTTCGTATGCGAGAAGGGCCAGGAGCGGCAGCAGGACCTGTCAATGCTCAACGAAAAGGCGGGAGGCGAAGCGAGAGCCCGATGTCCTCAGCTGCAGCGCTAAGATCGGGGCGTGCGAGGAGGGCGAGCAGGCGGCTCCAGCACTACTCTGAGAGAAGCGGGCGGCAGAGCTGGAACCTGAGCTTGCCAGAAAAAGCGCTGGGTAGAGCGTGTGCGAGGAGGGCGAGCAGCGGCAGCAAGCTCAACCACTACTCGAAGGCGAAGCTAGAGCCCGGTGCCGTCAGCCATAGCACTGGGATCAAAGCGTGCGAGAAGGGCGAACAGCAGTTAGCTCCGACATGACTCTGCGAGAGGTGGGGTGCGAAGCTGGAGCCCGACTTCGTGAACCACAACGCTCAGAAGGACGAGAGCGTGCGAGCAGACATCATTAGCACCAACTCTGGGACTTGCTCGTGCGGCAAAGAGTGAGCCGACATAATCAGCCACGATGCTGGGATCGTGTCGGGCGAGAGCGTGCGAGCCGATATCATCAGCACCACCGCTGGGAAAAGGTCGTGCAAGAAGGGATGTGCAGACATCATGTGCTGCAATGCTGGGGTAGGCTGTGCGGGAATGCCAAGGCGTGCGACAAGGGCAGGCAGTGGCAGCAGGGGTGGAGGAAGAACGCGAGCCCGACGTCATCAGCTACAGCGCCGGGCCCATCACCCAAGCCAGTGGAGGGCCGCAGCAACCAACGCGATCAGCCAGAGCGTTGGCGCCAGCTCGTGTGGAGAATCCTCGAGAACGCGCGTGCATCCGCCCGAGGGCACGGGCACGCCACGGCAGCAGCGGTGCCGGCGCGAGAAGGCAGGCCGAAGAGGCAGCGGGCTGCAGTGTCAGAGGCCGCGCGTCGCCGGCGGCAGCTGGGATCGGCGCGCGGCCGGAGCGGCAGCGCGCGCGCGACCAGAGGGGGGGCGCCGGCCTGGGGGCCAGGCTGGGGCACGCGCGTCGTCGGCTCCCAGTCCTCGTTGCTCATTTTGGCTGCGGTGCTGCCGGCAGCTCGCGCGCGAGAGGCCGGAGGCTGGCCGCATGCGGTCTGCCCCGGGGCGGCCAGGGTGGCGGGGCCCTGCCGCGGGGCCGTCGGGGCGTGCCTGCACGCCTCCTGTCGTCCGATTGATCGCGGCACTCCCCAGCGACACCCCCTCCCTCCCTCCCTCCCTCCCTCCCTCCCTCCCTCCCTCCTCCTTCCCTCCCTCTCCCTCCTCCCTCCCCCCATCCTCCCTCCTCCGCCCTCCCCCCTCCCGCCCTCCTCCCTCCTCCCCCCTCCCCCCTCCCTTCCTCCTCCTCCCTCCCCCCTCCCTGCCTACCCTCCCTCCCTCCCGCCCCTGCCTGCCTCCCTCCCTCCTCCCCCCTCCCTACCTCCGTCCCTCCGTCCTCCTCGCCCGCGCGGTCTCGTCGTCCTCGCCCCTGGAGCTCCTGGACCGGCTCCTCATCCTGAGCCGCTTCCCTAGAGGTCCCGACCCCTTGCCTGGGGCCAGTTTGTCGCCCTGGATCCATGTCTGGTTGTCCTGGGGCACGAAAACAGGCCCTGGATGCCGGCTCCTCTTCGAGTGGCCAGGGGCGTCTCAAGGTCTCCATAGGGCCCAGTGTTGGACGCAGCCCTCCAGAGGCCCCTTGGGAGGCACCCAGAGGCCCTCCGGAGGGGCCCCCATCCACCATCACAGAACTGCTCGCGACGAATACAACTATATGATTATATACACACATAGATACAAACGTTTATACATCTCTTTATATACACATATATATATATATACATATATAAAAATATGTGTATATATATATATGTGTGTGTATCCCCATCCGAGGGACGGCCCTCAGATCCCATCGCGGCAGCAAGAAAAAACGTTCCGAAACGGTAGGCGTTTCATCATCATCCCGGGCCCTGGGTTTCCTTAGGGCCGGCTCTGCGCCCCTGGGGCGGACGGCTCAACACCAATCGTGACGTCGGATGTCAGGGCAGAAGACCCCAGAGGCCCACGACAGGAAAATCCCCTCCACCCCCCAAAAAACACTGACGCTCCTGCCCTCTTCTGGCACGGGCCCCAGACCACTCGGTCCAGCCTCTGGGACAAGTTTCGGCTGCCACGCGCGAGCGACGAAAGGCGACAGCCTCACGCGAGATGGCATAGCAATCTTACGCTGCGGCTTACGCAGGCCGCCAGCGCGGCACGCCACATTGAAGCGAGGGCACTTACGCGCGCAGGCGGTCGTGCGAATGTCGGCGCAGTCGACCCCGTGTCTCTGCGTTGCCCACATGTGAACCCCATGCCTGCGAGTAAGAACTCCTGATGGTCCGGCTGGCGTTCAGAGATCGAAGGGTGCCCGCAGCCAGATGAACCCGAGCGGGTGGAATTTGCACGGACCAGGATGGAACAACAGTATGTGTAATCATGAATGTGCTCACTCTGGTTCGCTGCAAGTTGCAGTTGGGACAAGCTGGTTCCCGGTTGTTCAGCTGCGTTGTAGACGTGCGCGGCCGCAGCTTGATACCCCAGCGACGGAGTGGACCCGTAGGGGCAGGCTTCGCAAGCGGTCGCGGAGCCACTCTTCCGCTGAGGGGCCCGCACTTGCTGCCGGCCCCACCAGGACTCTCGGGAGGGGGAGGGGGGGGGCAGCGAGCCGCGCCAGGAGCCCACACCGCGAGGGAAGCTCGGCCGCCAGCTCGTGTTTTGAGCCGTCGTCTGGCGCCCCAGAGCGGCCAGGTCCCCCCCGGCGGGAGCAAATTCCATACCCACGCACTCGCGATCTGGACCCCGTGGCGCGATCCCGTGGACACGCGGTCGCGTAGCTGGACATCCGCGCGGGGCATCCGCGCCAAGACGCCGCGCATCCAGGAGGCCACGCCCCAAAGGCCCGGCCCCGGAGGCCGTGGATGGATGCCCTTGTGAAAAGCAATTGAGAACGCCCTCTGGGCTACCTTCAGCACCGAGACCCAAAGGAATACTCCGTGGGGGCGGGTTTAGCGGGGCGATGTCTTTAGCGCCGCGCTTTAACCACAACAAATATAGAGTCACTGCCCCACCCGTCCCCGCGACACCCCACGAGGTCGGGGGAGCCCGCACGGCACCCTTGCGCTGCAGGAGCAGCCAGTCGATGTAGTCCCTGCAGCGCTGCCGCTCCGCGCGGGTCCCCGCGATGTACGCCGCGTGCCCGACGTACTGCAGGACGGCGCCAGCCGCCGTCTCCAACTGGCGGCAGCGGGAGGGAAAGATGGAGTGAGTAATCGGTTGGCGGGTGTATTGGGTTACGGTGTAAAGAAGGCGGAGGTACACTTGGACCCGTCTTAAATGACGTCTTCGTTGGCCGAGGGTCCATGACGGAATCCTCGACCCCTCCCAGGTGCCCTTTGACAGCAGACTTGAAGGCCAATTGGCGGCAGAATTGACGGAGGCTCGCGCGGCCGCGCCGAGGCTGAGGGGGGGGGGGGGCGGCGGCGAGGCAGGGAGGAGGACAGGGCGAGGGGGAGCGGCCTGGCGCTCCTGATCTTCCTTCTCCTCCGCATCCTTTTCCTCCTCCTCCTCCTCCTCCTCCTCCTCTTCCTCCTCCTTCTTCTCCTCGTCCTCCTCCTCCACCCCTTTTCCTCATAAGCAGCCCTTCCCTGTCGCAACCCCAGACGTATCGGCAGGGCGAGCCGGGCGTTTCGCCGGAGACTTCCTCACCATGTAGGATCCTGCAGCTTGGAAATTGCAACAGCTTCACGGATGGAGGGCGGGCCGTTTTCAAAATGAGGCTCTCGCCGTAGCGCCGCGCACATGCGTTTGAACATTTTGCATCAGCTTCAAAGATGGAGGGCGGGTCGTTTTCAAAATGTGGCTCTCTCCGTAGCGCCGCGCACTCTCTCGACATAAACGGTTGCCACAGTTTCAAGGATGGAGGGCGGGTCGGTCTGAGAATGTGGCTGTCGCCGTAGCGCCGCGTACATTCCTGATTTAAGTTTGCAACATCTTCAAAGATGAAGCTCGGCTCGTTCTCAACATGTGATTCTCGACTTAGCGCTGCGCACATTCGTTTTAAAAGCTAGCAGCAGTTTCAAAGATTCGCGTAGTCGAAGTTCCAGGAATAATGCACTGGTAAAGTCTGAACACTCCAGTTGATTCGCAACGTTGGAGTCCTAGAAATGGTGCCCTGGCACGGCTTACTGTAGGATTCCAGGACGCAACAATCACGTTGATTCGCAACGCTGAAATCCCAGCAATTGCATTTTGGCAAGATCTAAGATTCTCAAACGGTTACCTTCTAATAAGGCGTTTCCCGGAATGAAAACCCGCCGATTCCTCAGCGTATATGAGACGCCGTCGCCGTCGTCGTCGCCGCCGTCATCGTCGTCGCCAGTCCCAAGGAAATTGAAGAACAAGGAAAAAGAAGGTCATAATTCAGTCGATTCCCTTCCCTGTTTTCCTTCTCTCCGAGGAGGAGGAGGAGGAGGATGGGAGGGGGGAGGGGGGTACGGAGGGGCCCCAAGTCTACCAAGAGAGGTCCCGCTTGTGGGGGGGGGTACTCCCGGGACAGACTACCGCCCCCACCCCTCCCCTGGGTTCCCGGAGGTCCTGGGGAGTTGCCAGCGGGAGTCCCGGGGGAAGTCCTGCCTGTGGTGGTGGTGGTGGGGGATGGTCCTGGGTCGGAGTACCACACGGTGAGGGCTCCTGGAGAGGTTTCGCCTGTGGTGGGGGGAGTTGGGGGGAGGCGTCCCAGGGGGCAGGCCAGTGGGGGCCCTTAGGGGGGATTCCCGGCCTCCAGGGTCGGCGGCAGCGGCCGTCAGGCCTTCTCGACGGACTTGACTCCTGCAGGGCCCTGTGAAGGCAGGACCTGGAGGGAGGGTTTCCCGCAACACCGTTGGCGCGTCTTCTGTTTGCCCTGGTCCCCACCTCCTTCACCAGACTGGGGGTGGGCCTCCTGCTTAGAGGGGCCTGCCCATGCTCCTCTCGGGTCGGGCGAACGGGGGGGGTAGCCAAGGGGGGGGGGGAGAATCAGCTCACGTAGCTGATTTTCCCGGCGCCTCCCGGCGCTGGAGGCGGCTATGTATCGAGGAACAGGCCCCTCGGTGAGGCCGAAACCAGCTGCATGCAGCAAATTTCGTAACCCCCCCTTTCCCAATCCCCCCTTTCGGCCCCGGTTCCTCGCGGGCAGTGCCCCAAATCCACACCCACGGCACCGCGGCGCCGGCCGCCGTCTCCAGCCGGCGACGGCGGCGACGCGCGCGGTCGAGCCGAAGGGTCCGCCGCGCGCGGCAGGCCGCCCGAGGCTGAGGGGGCTCCGGGGGTGGGGCGAGCGGGGGCGCTGTGCAGCTGCTCTTTCACAGGTTGCCTCCGCGCTGCGCTCGGGCATGTGCTTCCCTTGCGCTCTCGCTTCGCGTCCGCTCCGCTCCCGTTCCGCCTCCGTTCAGATACGCCATCCGAGCACAACGGGGCCGTGCGGGCACGAAAACGACGCGGGAGTGGCACGCAAGAACTGCGGATGCTTTGAAGAAAGGAGAGGCACAACGCAGTACGAAGGCTCCCACGAACGGCTGCACAAGGGGCGGTCTCCCGAGAAGGCCTGGGGTGGCCTCTCAGAAGGGCCTGCCCAGTCTCATCGCGTGCGGGAGCCTCGTCCATGTCTAGGAGTAAACGATATCCTGATACGACTGGAGCAGGATGCGTTCCAGGAATTCTGAAGCATCTTGCGGCCGTCGTTTCTGCAGCCCGCCTGAAACTTTAGGAAGTCCGGTGACTCCTGGAAGCCTCGGAACGCATCAGTACCATGACCTCTTGCTCCTCTGCCCTGGGAGCTGGGCCCACGGGCCGCGACGCTTGTGCGGTAACTCACCGGGACCTCCCGCGTCATAGTGGTGGCTCTTGCGGTCGACGCCAACCGGCGCGAATCGACGCTAAGTCGACGACCCTCTGACTGCCTACCAAACCACCCCAACCCAACCCGAAGACCCGAAATTTCGGGTTGGGGGTGGTACGGGCTTCTGTGCTTTCTCAACGTTCCCCGACCCCCCCCCAACTGGAAATGGAGGGCGAACTGGGGCCCTCGGGTTGGGTTGGGGTGGTTTGGTGGGCGGGCGCTGGTGATCGGCGCTCGATCGATGCTACCAGACGCGCACGCACGCCGGCGCACTCCGACGACGGGGCCCCGGGGCCCCGCGAGGCTCCCCTCGAGGTAGCCCACCGCACGGCCCCGCGGGCACGGGTGCTTCTGCTGCGGCGGCGTGCCCGCGCAGGCAGCCATGCGACCGCGCCTCCGCGGCTCCCGGTGGAGCTGGTGACGCCGTGGCCCAGCGGCGCGTCCCCGCCATCCATGAAGGGGCCCACAAACACACCAATAAGTACACACAAGTAAAAAGATTCCCCATATTTCCCCATATTTTCGGGGTTTCTGTCTTCCCCCCCACTTCCCATATTTTCCCATATTTTCTGGAGGATCGACGATTAATTGTGTCTGTGTGTTTCTTTCCCTCCTAAATCTAACACGCCCGTCCCTCGCGCGCCCGGCGGTCTCGGTGGGGGCGGCGGCCTCCAGCCGGATCCGTCGGTCTCTGTCCGCCTGTCCGTCGGTCCGTCCGTCCGTCCGTCCATCTGTCTGTCTGTCCGTCTGTCCGCCTGTCTGTCTGTCCGTCCGTCTGTCTGTCTGTCTCTCTGTCTCTCTGTCTGTCTGTCTCTCTGTCTCTCTGTCTGTCCGTCTGCCTCTCTCTGTCCGTCTGTCTGTCTCCCTCTGCCTGTCTGCCTGTCTGTCTGTCTGTCTGTCTCTCTCTCTCTCTCTGCCTGCCTGTCTGTCTGTCTGCCTGCCTGTCTGGCTCCAGGGCCGCGGAAGCCGCGTCCGCCCTCGCGGCGGGGTGCGTCGCGCCCCCGAGTCCTGCATGCGAGGGCGTGGCCGCCCTCGGGCGGATGGCACTAGGGGGTGACCCCTATCGGGGGTGAAGAACAGGGCCTGTGAAGGCGCCCTTCAGGGCCCCTCTTGGAGCCAGCCGGGGCCCAAAAAGGGCCCTCGAGGGCCCCATTTGGGCGCCCTTTTCGTCATCCACCCCCCACGACCACCCGCCCGACGCTCGTGATTGACGGGGCCCTGGGACACACAAATCAACAGACGCAAACAACAGGACTCCCCATACTTTCCCATAATTATCTTCTGGGTTTTTGTCTTCTCCCCCACTTCCCATATTCTCCCATCTTTTCTAGGGAATCGACGACTAATTGTGTCTCTGTGTTTTTTTTCCCTCCTGAGAAAAGAAAAAAAAAAAAAAAGAGAAAAAAAAAAAAGAGAAGAGAAAAAATAAAGAAAAAGACCCACCAAACAAAAGAGAAGAAGAGAAAAAAGAAGAGAAAAACAAAGAAAAAAAAAATAATAGTATAAAAAAAAAAAAAAAATAAAAAAAAAAAAAACAAAAAAAAAAAATAATAGAAAAAATGAAAAACGAAAAAACTGGGCAGAGGAAAAAAATAAAAAAAAAAAAGAAGAAAGAAGAAAAAAACAAGAAAAAAAACAAAAAAAAAGCATCTCGTGGGCTCTGGCGGCACGACCCCCCCTCCGAAATACCATGAAAAAAAACACAAAAAGGGCCGAGGAGGGCTGCGCCCGCGAGGCAGAGGCACCTCCTCGGAAGGCCGCCCCCGCCCCGCCCCCCGCGCCCCCCTCTTTCGTGTCGGGCGAAAGGGGGGGATAGCAAAGGGGGGGTTTGAGAATCAGCTCACGTAGCTCATTTTTCCCGGCGCCTCCCGGCGCTGGAGGCGCCGATGTATCGAGGAATGGGCCCCTCGGTGGGGCCGAAACCAGCTGCATGCAGCAAATTTCGTAACCCCCCCTTTCCCAATCCCCCCCTTTCGTCCGGCCCCCCTCTTCTGCGCGCCGGCGGCCGCGGAGAGCGACGGAGGTCCCAGAGATTGCCAGGGGCACCCGCGGCACGGGGAGCGTCGCGCCCGTGCGGGCGGTCGCCGGCGGGTCCTCCGCTGCTCCACCCGGCCCGCTGCGCCCCGCGGCCGCCCCTTTGCGAGCCCTCCGCCCCAAGAGGCCCCCAGGCGGACCCCCAGAGGCGCCCCCAGAGGCCCCCCAGGGGCCCCCCAGGGGCCCCTCAGAGGCCCAGGAGAGCCCCAAGAGCACTCCCGAGACAACCCCAAGAGGGGAAAGCGAACGATGCTCCTGAGGTGCTTGAGTGGTGTTCGTCGTCGCCGGCGTCGTCGTCCCCACTCAGGGTCGGCGGCACCGGCCGTAGAGCCTTCGCAAGAAAGCTGCGTGCTGCCGCGCCGCGCGCCATCGCCCATCCTCTACTGCACAAGGCAAGAGCTCTCCAGAGATCTGCAGTGGGCTGGGGCCTTGGGGGTCCCAAAACGGTGCGGTGGCCCCAAGACACCTCACCGCCCAGTCCAACGCCGCACGGCCTTGGGACCTCGGAGGCCGCGGTCGCACGAGACGTTCTCGGAGGAACGACCCAAGTACCAAAACCCTGCGGCCACCCCGAGTCCCCACCGACCTCACCACACGGCGTGCTTACCACACCGTCTTGGGCGCCCCGAGAGGGCGACCGCCGCGAGAAGCGAGCGCCCAGGGCCCGGGCGGGACGGAGGGATCTGAGTTCTGACTTCTTTGTTGGGAGCCGAGAAAACTGTACGGCCCGAAACAAGCTCGGTCCAACAGAAAGCATAGAACAGAAAGCATAGAACAAACATGCTCGGTCCAAACAAACTGTTCGGCCCCCTGACCGGCGGCGCCGCGCGCGGGAAAAAGCGCGGAGGGCGGGGAGCCGCCGCCTTCTTCCTGGTGGCCCCCTCCTTGCCCAGGGCGTAGCTCAGCTCGTCGTCCTTGAAGAGTATTCGGTCGGTGTCGAAGCCCGGTCGGTAGGACTTCTTGGTGGTCTGCGGGGGTGGGGGGGGGGGGGGGGCGGCTCTCGCAGCCATCGCCACGGGACTCGTAGGCAAAACAGATCTCCTTATCCGAGGCCTCGCGGGCCTCGGATAAGGAGATCTGTTCCTCCACTGCTGGTCCTCCTCTGCTCCACTGCTGGTCCTCCACTGCTCCACTGCGCCCGTGCGGGCGGTCGCCGGCTGGTCCTCCACTGCTCCACTCGGCCCGCTGCGCCCCGCGGCCGCCCCTTTGCGAGCCCTCCGCCCCAAGAGGCCCCCAGGCGGACCCCCAGAGGCGCCCCCAGAGGCCCCCCCCCCCCGAATCGAAGCAAGATCGGATCGCCGACCAAGATATCCCTATAAGGCCCCCCAGACCACACCGAAAACCCTAAAACCTTCCTGAAACCTTCCTAAAACCTTCCCCAGGAGGGTTTTGGGAAGGTGTTTGGGGAAAACCTTCCTGAAACCTTCCTAAAACCTCCCGACCAGCGCCGGTTGGACACAACCGTTACCGGTGAAGCGAGCCGAAGCGAATCGAATCGGACTCCTGTACCCAACCCGCGAATCGGATCGCATCGCGGACCCTCCGCGTAGCTTTCTCCAAAATATTGATCGCAGGGGATCTCCAGGCCACCTCATGGCCGCTCTGTGCGCAGCTACCTCGCAGTAGAGACCCGCACTATGCCCTGCGTTGACTCCAAGATGACCCGAACACACACGCATCCCACAAAAGCTCAACTGAAAACGGAGCAGCCTTAACAAGGGATATGCTTCAACAGCCTTCGTCTAGCCGCTGGTGGACCCCCCGTGCTGTACTACGAGGCCGTGGCCGAGAGGCCGCCCCAGGAGGCCCCTCTAAAAGGCCAGAGACCGTCCAAACATTCGAACCCGTCGATCCGACGGGGAGGGAGCTCTGCCGCAGGCTCACGCCGCGATGACGTCGGCGCTGGTTCCTCACACGGCGCGGAACGTTCCACCCTGAAGGATCGCGGCTTGCAGATCTGGGCATCGCTCGGACGTCCATTCCCTGTGTTTTTTCGGCTTCGTGCGTGTTTTTGTTCGCCAAATCCTCAAGGATGCTCCTCGATGGTCCTCGCCAAAGGAAAAAATGCACACGTCCGAGCGATGTCAAGTGCAGATGGCACAGCGCGGATCCGCTGACCTCGACTGGCTCGCCGGGCCACCGGCGGCGCTCTCGGCCCCTTGAGCGCCCGCGCTGGGGCCGCTCGCTGCAGCGCCAGCGCGGTGCGAAGCTGCTGCACTTGTTTGAGGGGCAACGAAATGGGCCCTGCGATACACAAATAAATACACACAAATAGAAAGATTCCCTGTATTTTCCTACCGCATAGACCGCCCTTCGGGTGATAAGGAGGTGAGGGGGGGAGGGACCAACGTCGCACTCGATTGATCTCACTATCGAACTCACTACCGATCTCACAATCGATCTCAATCGATAGATCTCACAATCGATCTGACTATCGATCTCACAATAAATCTCACAATCGATCCCACAATCGATCTCACATTCGGTCTCGCTATTGATCTCACAATCGATATCACAATCGATCTCGCATTCGATCTGACTATCGATCTCACTGTCAAACTCACTATCGATCTCATTATCGATCTCACATTCGGTCTCACTATCGATCTCATTATCGATATCACAATCGATCTCACAATCGATCTCGCATTCGGCCTCACTATCGATCTCTCTATCGAACTCACTTTCGATATCATTATCGATCTCACTATCGATCTCACTATCGATATCACGACCGAACTCACAATCGATCTCACATTCGGTCTCATCATCGATCTCACTATCGAACTCACTACCGATCTCATTACCGATAGTGATCTCACTACTAACTCAATCGATCGACCTCACAATCGATCTGACTATCGATCTAACAATAGATTCCACAATCGATCTCACATTCGGTCTCACTATCGATCTCACTATCGATATCACAATCGATCTCACAATCGATATCCCATTCGGTCTCACAATCGATCTCACTATCGATCTCATTATCGATCTCACATTCGGTATCACAATCGATATCACAATCGATCTCACAAGCGATCTAACATTCGATCTCATGTTCGATCTCACAATCGATATCACTACCGATCTCACTATCGATCATCAAAACAAAACATCAATATCGTCATCATCATCACCATCATCATCATCATCATCATCATCATCATCATCATCATCATCAATATCATCACCATAATCGGGACACCGACGGGGCACCGGCGGGACACCGCGGGCCCCCGGCCGCCCTGGGGCGCCAGTCATTGGTCTCGGCGCGCCTCAGCCACAGGAGACTTCCTCTCGCCCGCCCACGCAGCTTCGCCTCGCCCGCACGGCACGCACGAACACGAAACCGAAATCGATTTCCTAGTAAGGGGGCTCTCCGTTCCACTTCGATCTCACCCCCTCACCTCCGATATTTTCTGGGTTTTTGTCTTCCCCCCCACTTGCCATATTTTCCCATATTTTCTGGGAAATCGACGATAAATTGTGTCTGTGTGTTTCTTTCCCTCCTGAGATGCATCGATCTAGAATCGGCGATACATCGCCGAGAGATAGGCGATAGGCCTCCTAAAGTGGATCCGCACCTGCCTGGGCAGATTGGGGCTCTCGGGCTCCTATCGGCGATCAGTGGGCGACTGGGGGTCGATGCCTCCCCCCCCGTGTGCGTATCCCCGCCTCTCGCTGCCCCTGATTGTTTCGAGGGTTGCCCGAGGCATTCCGGGCCAAAAGGTGACCACGTATCGCGCCGCTCGGGAGCCCCCCTTGGGGCAAGGGGCCACCTGGGACTCACGAGAGAGGGTGCTCTGGAGGCCGCCGGGCCTCCCTGGGGAGTGCGGCGCCGGAAACTCCCAGGGGACACCTCGTGCGAGGGGACACCTCCCCCTGCGATCCGACGTCCCGAGGCGGGATCAGACCATCGACGATGGTCCGATTTTTTTTCGCTCGACCATCGACGATCGTCGAACGATTGGGCCATCGACGATGAAACTTGGATGATTCGTAGGGAGTCCCGACCAGAGCCCCAGAGCCCCAGAGCTAGGGGAACAAAAAGTGATATAAACATAAAAACTCGGAGGTCCGCGCGGATTTCTCGGATCGGCGCTGGGCCCCCCGGCGGCGCCTCCGGCGCCGCCCCTGGCGCGCTCCGCGCGCGCCAGGAGTATGGGTCCATCCCGCGCCGATCCGAGAAATCCGCGCGGACCTCCGAGTCTTTATGTTCATGTGACTTTTTGCTCCCCTAAGAGCCCCACCTTCCTTCGGCGGTGGACAAACCTCCCTTTAGCACACCTCCCTTCAGTGAAAACGGCCCAGGACCGAAACCGACGGACCTGGGCCCGCAACAAAATGACGGCCGCGACGCCCTCTCGCGAACCGAAAACGGCCATTTCACTAATCGACGCGTCAGGGTAGGAGGTCTATCAACCTCCGATTCCTGCGGCGCCCGTCGAGCCGCCTCCACCCGTGAGGGCCCCGGGGCCCGACGCGGGGCGACGTGGTGGCCCGGCGCGGCAGGCGTGCGCCGCCCGCACCTCGGGGGCCGCCCGCGGGGGAGGCCCCGGGCAGCGGCCGACCGCTGCCCAGCCAAAGTCGGCCGCACGCAGGAGTGACCCCGGGTGAGAGTGACCTTTGGTGCGCGGCTCTTTGGGGGCCGCGGGGGGGCCAAATCCGGGCGCGCAACCAGCTGCTGCTATAGTGCTTCGTCTTCGGCCATCTGGGGGCCCATCTGTGCCCGCACCAGAGGTCACTCCGGCGAAAGGTCACTCTTACGTCTAGTCGACAGAGGCCTCCCCGACGACGCCCGAGCAGGCGGGGCCGCAGGCTCGCGCCGCGGCGCCGAGGCAGCGGCGATACGTCGGCGCAGAGGATTTCGGGCCCCACGGCGCGAGCCGCGTCGCCGAGGCCTCGGCGGTGCGGCGCGGACCCCTCCGACGCCGTCTGCTCGGACCCCGTCGGGGAGGCCTCGACCGGCCCAGACGTCCGGCGCTCCGATTCTGGTCGATGCGTGGGCCCCCAGGGGTCTGGACAGCTTCCCCGGGGCTGGTGTTTCGTCCCGAGTCGTCTTTCGACGGTCTCTGGACCCCTTGAGGGCCCCCCGAGGCCGAAGACAGCCCAGAACTGGCCGCTCCAGTGTCTTCGGAGCCTCGAATGTCTGGGGAGACTGCCCGACGGCTCCCCGCTCTGGCGCTGCCAGGTCTCGCGTGTAGTAGCCGGGCATCTTCGTCTCCACGCCGCTCATCACCTTCAGCTCCGAGCCCCGGCGGGCCCGCCTCTGCGGAAGTGGGCCAAGCGCAATGGGGGGGGGCGAGGGTCTCACAGGGAGGGAGCCAGGCTGGGAATGGCCTGAGGACGAAAGGATGAAAATGCGGTGGCAACTCATGGGAGCCTCCTATACCATCTTGCCGGCTGTTGCGAATCGACGCTAGTCGACGCTAAATCGACGCTAATCGACGCTAATCGACGCTAGCCGACGCCAAATCGGCGCTATCTCATCGTCTCCCAGACGCGTATCGACGCTAGCCGACGCTAAAGACAGACTTGCGAGGGTATACCAGGCTCCCATGATTTGCCACCGAATGCAAGGATGAAAAGACAGCACGCCCTCAGAGCTGCAGGCGGTGCTGACCCGAGCCGCGCCATCCGAGGGCCTGCAGGGAGCCCCAGACAACACAAGTCCATAGCCGCCCCTACTCCGGAGGGTTCCAAAGAGGGTTTTGGGGTAGCCTCGGGCCGCGCAGTGCCAGCTCCGTGCAGGAGGGGCCCGACGCTTCCCGGGAGCCGGGCGTGGCGGAGGGGGAGGGCGATCAACGGGGGGGCGAAGAAGCGCTCAAGTGGGGGCCCCAGGGGCGCCCCTTCAGGCCCCCAAGGTGCACCCTTTTTCTTCACCCCCCCATCGAACGCCCCCCCCCCCCCCC